>CM060328.1:58311316-58326316 GCA_030674155.1 Stramonita haemastoma
TGTGCCGAAGCAAACAAGCATGTACACACACACATACACACACATACACACACATGTTGTCTTGTATTATACTGTATCGCAATCCATTGATTTTCATTGGAACTGCACCAAAGATACACTGCACATATAACTATGGTATTATTGCCTTAACTATAGCAGTTCTTTCTAGTCCAGCCTTGTGGATCTGTGTAAAGAATGTCAATGCAAGGATTCAAACAACCGACTTATTATTTCCGAAACTGATGGTTTAACCATCGGGACACCATTCCGCTTGGTTGGATGACAGTAGACGTCCATGAGTATCGGAAGACAATGGAGTTGTGCTCTAGGCTCTAGAGCGCAAAGCCTCGTACGTATGGAGGGCAAGCTGTTACCCATGCAGCAGACCTCCCCCCCTCCACGTTGCTGGAATGGTCCATTGGAAAGGCAATCGCCGATACGAATGGATTCAGTCCAGTCGCAGAAGCCATCAGAACTGCCATATATAGCCCCGAACCGCTCTGGGGACTCCAACTCCCCGAGTTTTCCTCAGGGATGGTGTCTGAACACGACACCTGTGTGTATGCCGGATTTTTATTTTTGTTTTCATCCGCTCCTACCGGCACACGATGGTCTGCTCTTTGGAAAGGCGGAACGGGTTCTTAATGTGTTCGCAATATGTTCTGCGCACGTTCATACACGGGGCCTCATTTTAAAGTGTCATCCGAATCTGGTTAGATGATAGAAAGCAAGACATGCAAGGCAAAACAAGACAAAGCACAATTCTTTCTTCATTTCGAGGATAATAATTGATAAGCATTCATGTGAATTTTTGTTTCTTATACTCTGTCCACATCCTTCTTAAAAATTACTTCACGATATTTAAAAACAATCTATCCGACATACAAATAAACCAAAAAAGGGATTATAAGGTCATAAGATTATGCTAAAAGGGAAATAATTCCCAAACAGTATTCATATATGTGGGCAAGGCAACACAGCAATACAACAACAACAACAAAAAACGGATAATATTTCATACATGAATAAAATCATATTCATATTCCTGTATGCCTGTGAATCGTGGACCCTGACTGCTGATTTGAAGAGAAGAGTACAGGCGGTAGAAGAGAGATGCTTCCGGACTCTCCTTGACATCTCCTACAGAAACCACATAAGCAACGAAGACGTGCATAACAGAATCCGGCAAACCATTGGTCCCTACGAAAACCTATCACTCGTAAAGATGCGTAAACTGAAATGGTACGAGCATATCACAAGATCAAAAGGACTTGCAAAAACAATACTGCATGGCACTGTCCAACGAGGAAGAAAAAGAGGCAGACCAGGGAAGACATGGGAGGACAACATCAGTGAATGGACAGGCCTAGAACTCAACCAAACTTTGAGAAAGGCAGAACAGAGAGAGGAATGAAGGGAACTGGTTGTCAAGTGTTTAGGGATGCCCTCACGGTTGCCATACTAAGGGATACTAAGGGATAGATAGATAGATGGACAGATAGATAAATAGATAGATAGATAGATAGATAGAAGATAGATAGATAGATAGATAGATAGATAGATAGATAGATAGATAGATAGATAGATAGATAGATAGATAGATAGATAGAAAAAGCCATGAGACAAAAACACTCAGTAAACAAGCAAGCCAATAGGCAATGAAATAAAGACATAAAAAACACCAAGGAACTATCGAACCAAAAAATAAAGACAAAATAAAACACAGAACCAAAAATTGTGCCGTAAGCTGAGTGTTTATGATTTAGAGTGTTAAAGAGGTAATTCCATGCGCGCACTCTGTGTGTGTCTGTGTGTTTGTGTGTTTGGTTTTGTGTGTGTGTGTGTGTGTGTGTGTGTGTGTGTGTGTGTGTGTGTGTGTGTGTGTGTGTGTGTGTGTGTGTGTGTGTGTGTGCATACGCGCACATAAGATTATGCGTGTGCGCCTGAGTGCGAGTTTTTAACATTTCTTTTTCTTTTGCTCTGTCTGTTTGTGTGCCTGCTAGCTTATTTGACAGGAAATTGCTGCTGTTTTCGTGTTAATGGTCTGTTTTGTGGCTTTTTTATCTTGTGTCTGCCGAGGTTTTCTCTTTTGTTTAAACTTTACAGCTTGTTTGCAGGGCAGGGCTGGTCAGCACTGTGTATTGTGCATGACCCAGACGTCTCCATATCCTTTCACCAAGTCAACAAAACACAAAAATAAAATAACATCATGCAGTAAACTCACAGTTTCTGTCCAGACTTCCGATATAAAAAAATCACATCATTTCCAAGCTACTAATCAACTGCAACGTGATCAACAGAAAGCAGAGAGGGAAAAAAAAAAAAAAAAATCCCCCCACCCTTTCTTTTACGCAGAAAAGAATTTGAAACCCAGTTTGTCTGTAGCATTTATGTCTATTGTATGAGATTACTAACCCAGAAAAAAGAAAGAAAACCAGTTTTAATATAAATAATTTATGTCCTTTGCATGAGACCATCAACCAAATAAAAAAGAAAAAGAAAAGAATGAAAACCAAGTTTGACCACAATACTTTATGTCCGTGGGATACTACTGTAAATCGCGGTCCAGTAGGAACATGCTAGTATAGCAGTTAGCGCGCATGTTAAATCAATCAAATCCCATGAACCCAACATATTCTCGCAAAAAAAGAGTTAAGTCCAGGTATGTTTGTTTGTTTGATTGTTTATTTGTTTGATTGGCGTGCGTGCGTGCATGTATATGTGCGTGTGCGAGTGTGTGCGCGTACATGCGTAAATAATAGTGGTTAGATGTCTTTTCTAGTCAATGGTTTTAATCACATTCTGCCCATACATATGGTGTGTGCGTTTGTGTGTGTGTGCGTTTGTGTGTGTGTGTGTGTGTGTGCATTTGTATGTGTGTGTGCGCGCGCGTGTGTGTGTGTGTGATACTTTTTTTATTTGAAGCCTATAATGTTTGAACAAATATGAAATGTAGCTATCTTGTGTCTTTTGATTATGATTCGTATCAGTATGTCTGTCAGTATTGTAATTGCCCTTCAGGGATAATTAAAGTGCTTTTGATTTGACTTGACTTGACTTGTTTGTTTGTTGTTGTTTTGTTTCTCGCCTGGAGCTCCGAGGTTCGCCAGTGGTGAGATGATTGTATTCGCGATTGTTGTTGTCCACCGTGAAGGTAGCCGCTCTCACATTTCGAGCAATAAATCCAGACTGACTGAAAAGCAGTTTATATACTTCTGATGAGACTCTGACCCCAGGTCCAATGCTAGAACACAAGCAAACCATCTCGCTCACAAGCGAAAAAAGAAGAAAAAAAACAAAAGAACAACAAGAAAATACCCCCCAAACCAATTGTTTGTCAAAGTCAAAATTTTATTTCCAGATGGCATATTGAGTAAGCAATAAATTTGTTTGTTTTTTTCATCAAGCCATCTATGTAGAAGGGTTAGCAAGCTACTGTCAGTAGCCCGCATGACACAAGCATACCCAGCATGCAATCTGTATCTTATGAGAAGGATGAGCTCCACCATGTTAACATAATTATGTTTATTATGATCAAAACACTGCATGAAAGTCTCTGTGTGCCATGCCCCAAAAGACTGCATGCATAGGGAGTTAAATGGAAGTAAAGTGATATTCATTTATTTATTCATTTATTCATTTACTTATTCTTATATGCATTGGTGATGCTGATGAGATATTTCATGAGATATGTTTAAATGATTATTGTGTTATAATTTCGCTTTGTTATTCTTAACCATTACTAGTGTGTGAATGCACGCGCGCGGATGTGCGTACGTGCGTGTGTGCGTTTGCGTGTGTGACGTAGAGTAGTGTGGTCTTTTAAGATATTGTGTTACTTTTTAATCTGTATTGTTTTACGGTGAATGCAGTGTAGCCTAATTATAGAAAATGCCACTCGTAATTTCTCTATTTGAGACATTAAAGTATTCTTGAGCCTTGAGTCTGGAGTTCATAGGATTGTGGATCTATACCAGACTTTCAACATTGATATAAATATTGATAGAAAAGGAATGTGTGTGTGTATGTGTGTGTGTGTGGGGGGGGTGTGGAGGGGGGGAGGTGCTGGAAACTACAAAGCAGTATTCTCATCATCAGCAGCAGCAGCAGTCCCTAAACTAAGACAGTTTGGGGGGAGGGGGGGACGTGTTGGTCGACATTAAAAAAAAATCTTTGATTTCGAGGATAAAAGAATAAGCAGTAATGTGTTGTTGTTTTTGTACATCCAGGCCCTGTGTGTAATGTAGTTTTGTAAATTTTGTCCCCGTTCCTACCGGCACACAATGACCTACTCTTCCGAAAAGCGGAACGGGTTTTAATGTGTGGGCAAGATGTTATGTGTGCGTTCTCTCACGGGACCTCGGTTTAAAGTCTCATCCGAAAGACTTTTCGGGGGAGTGGAGTCGGCACTTATGTTAACACTAGAGAAACAAAATCCTCTTGAACGAGATTCAAACCCTGGCCAGCAGATTACGAGCGCATTACGTACCACTCTAACCACCAGTTTTATCTCATCCCTCCCCCCCCCCTCCCCCATTCACTCTAAGTTTACTCTAGGCAAGTCTGTCTTTAGCCTTTCGCAACAGCACCAAACAGTATAGGCTTAGTTTCAAATTGAGATACAACCCTTGATTTAGATCTTTATGTGAAGACAAATTTTCACACGATAGGAAATAACAGAAAAAAGATGGTGAAAAAGGGCGGTGTGCTGCTACGCAAAGTATAGAACTAAATATAATAATGTAGACGTGTACGAGTGCCTGGGCGTAGGTGTGTACGTATGAGTACGCGAACGCATATGCGCGTGTGTGTTCGTTTATTAGAGAGAGAGAGAGAGAGAGAGAGAGAGAGAGAGAGAGAGAGAGAGAGAGAGAGAGAGAGAGAGAGAGAGAGAGAGAGAGAGACAGACAGACAGACAGACAGACAGACAGACAGACAATGAGGTGGGGGGTGAGGGTGAGGGGGTGTTTGATTTCGTTGTACTAATACGTCATAAAACCGTAGTAAATTTACATGGCGCACTTAATCAATATTGGCCTTTGTGTCGAAATACACCAGCAGTATATGTAATATATATATATATATATATATATATATATATATATATATATATATATAGATAGATAGATATGAATATGTTCCCGTTCCTTCGTTCATTGGCCGGAAAACGTGGACTTAAAAAAAAAGGAAAAAAGACAGAAAGAAAAAAGGAAACATGGAAAAATAGGTTGGTGGTTATTTAGTTTTGTTTTATTCGTTTGGGGTAGTTTTTGTTTGGTGTTTTTTTTTTTTTTTTGGGGGGGGGTGGTTAGGGGGAGGGGGGAGGGGGGGTCGGTGGTGGTGGTGATGGTGGTGGAGGGGGGTGGGGGAGGGAGAAGAGTGACGTATTTTCTCACACATACAATGGAACACTATCAGAAACCAACGATAGATGTATTTACGTTTCTAGTTGTTTTATTTTTTTCTGCGGCATTCTTTTATTGTTTTATGATGACTGCCCTGTCTTGTTAATCATGTCTTTCTTGTGTTGTACGCAGTCCTTCCCGTCTCACCATAGCAGCTATGTCCAGATTAATTTTTATTTTATTTTATTTAATTTTATTCTTTTATGTCGAGGATAATGGAATAAGCACTTATGTGCTTTTTTTCATCCAGTCCCTGTGTGTATGCAGTTTTGTAAATGTTGTCATCTGTTCTCACCGGCACACAATGGCCTACTCTTACGAAAAGCGGAACAGGATTTAACGTGTGGACAAGATGTTCTGCGTGCGTTCGCACACGGGACCTCGGTTTACAGTCTCATCCGAAAAACTCCGAAAGATTCTATAGTTGTGAATGAACCCCCAAGATCAGAAACGGCCATGACTATAAAGGCGTTTTGTCACTGTTAGACCACCAGCCAGAAATGGTCCGGCACTGTTGCCGGGTCACTTCAGAGGCGATCAGTGGTATCTGCCTTCATCCAACATATTCAGTACACTATCTACTAAACCTACTGTGATTTTTAAAAAAGTCTTGTCTTGGATCGGTGGTCTAGGAGGTAACGCGCCTTGCCTAGAAAGCGAAAAGTCCGGAACGGAGTGTGCGGTGGTTCGAATCCCGTTTGGACCCAAAACTTTTCCCCCATTCATTAGACCATGAGTGGTGGTCTGGGTGCTAGTCTTTCGGATGAGACGATAAACCGAAGTTCCGTGTTTTACAATCATTATTTAGCGCATTTTAAAGAACCCACGGCAACAAGAAGTTTATCCCTGACAAAATTCTGTAGGAAAAAGCCACTCTGATAGGGAAACAAATACAATTGCAGACAAGAAACAGAAAAGAAAATGGGTAGGCGCTGCACTTGCGGCGACGCGCTCTCCCCGGGGAGAGCAGCCCGAATTTCACGCAGAGAAATCTGCTGTGACATAAAGTAGTATAAATAAATATAAATGAATAAGTAAATAAATAAATCTACCTGTCTGTCTATCTCTCTGTCCTTTCCGTATACGACCTCTGCTTGCCTATCTGTCTGTCTGTCTGTCCATCTGTCTATTTGCCCTGTCTGCAGTCCTACTTTCATGACAATGTGTCTGCTTGTCTATCCGTTTAACATCTCTATCCGACTGTCTGTTTGTCAGCAAGTCTGTCAATGAGTCTGTGTGCTGACTAAATGTCAGTGTATGTGTGTGTGTGTGTGTGTGTGTGTGTGTGTGTGTGTGTGTGTGTGTGTGTGTGTGTGTGTGTGTGTGTGTGTGTGTGCTGTGTGTGTGTGTATGTGTGTGTGTTGTCTATGTTTGTGTGTGTGTGTGTGTATGTGTGTGTGTATGTGTGTGTATGTGTGTGTATGTGTGTGTATGTGTATGTAGTGTGTGTGTATAGGTGTGTGTGTGTGTGTGTGCGTGTGTGTATGTGTGTGTGAGTGTGTTTGTGTGTATGTGTGTGAGTGTGTGTGTGTGTGTGAGTGTGTGTGTGTGTGTGAGTGTGTGTGTGTGTGTGGCGCGCGCGCGTGTGTGTGCTTGTGTGTGTGTGTGTGTGTGTGTGTGTGTGTGTGTGTGTGTGTGTGTGTGTGTCGTGTGTGTGTGTGTGTGTGTTGTGAGCCCATCCCAGAACGTCAGGGGAACATCGATCAGGCCAAGATCAAGGAGGGATTTGTGATCGTTCGCTTTTCCTCCTCCCACCGCTCTTACTTGCTTCCCCTTCCCCTTCCCCCTGCCCTCCCTCCCTCCCTCTTTTCCCCTTCCTCTTCTCACCAACCCCTCCTCCTTCCCCCCCCCCCCCCCTCTCGACCAACACACACTCAACAACAGTCTGTTATGTCCAAATGTCTGTCTTTGTGTGTCTTTGTGTGTATGTGTGTGTGTGTTTGTGTGTGTGCGTGTGTGTGTGTGTGCATGTGTGTGTAAGTGTGTAAGTGTGTGTGTGTGTGTGTGTGTGTGTGTGTGTGTTGTGTGTGTGTGTGTGTGTGTGTGTGTGTGTTGGGGGCGGTATTTCTCTCTCTATCTTTGCCTGTTTGTCCCCTCTATGTTTTTGCCTTTCTCAATGTCAGTCTTTGACTATCTCTCAGTCTGTGTCTATGGTTTATTTTATTTATTTATTTATTCTTTTATATCGAGGCACTCATGTAGTTTTGTTTTTTTACATCCAGTGTGCATGCAGTTTAGCAATTTTTGTCATCTGTTCCCACAGGCACACAATGGTCTACTCTTACGAAAAGCGGAACCGGATTTAACGTGTGTGCAAGATGTCTGTTTCCTCTCTCTCTCTCTCTCTCTCTTCCCCTCTCTCTCTCTCTCTCTCTCTCTCTCTCTCTCTCTCTCTCTCTCTCTCTCTCTCTCTCTCTCTCTCTCTCTCTCTCTCTCTCTCTCTCTCTCTCTCTAACATACACACACACAGGTACACACGCACTCAGCCCCCCCTCCCCCCACAAACATGTACATCTTCCTTGGATATAATTATGTAAAGAAAAAATTATAAGAGGAGGTGAAGGAGCAAAATATATCATGACAGAGTTTGTCTGATTTAAGATGCCGCTTTCTGTATACCTTTGGCTGTACAATCTATTTAATCGGCGATGTGAAGATGAGGGAGGTGGAGGGGAGAGAATGGGGACAAATTAGCCTTGTGGTTAGATAGCCACACTCATAATCTCACCGTAACTTAGATCGAGGGTTCGGCTCTCTGCTGAGGTGTTCGTTTGAGGGTATTTTTCTACCTGGAACTAGGCATCCGGTCCGTCAGTCTCGAAAGACCATGGAGTTGCACTCTAGGTTCTAGAGCGCAAAGCCTGGGTAAGTAAGTATGGAAGGAAAGCTGTTAACCATGCAGCAGACCCCTCCCTCCACCCTCTTCTCCACGTCTCTGGAATGGTCCATTGGAAAGGCAATCGCCGATACCAATGGTTCCCATGCCGTCGCAGGAGCCGCCAGAACGTTGCGTTAAAGCAGTCTGCCATACAATGATACAGTGTCTGAACAATTCAGCGTGGTCCCCAAAGAACCCCCTAGGGAGTTCAGGGAGAAGACCAGGCCAACTCAAGTCAACTCAGGTCAATATTCCATCCTTTGATTATCTGTTGGTCTGTTATCCTGTCTACTTCTCTATGTCCATGTCTGCTCGTCCTGTCACGATACCTGTATACTTCCCTCCGCATTGTTGGTGTTTGGGTTTTATTTTCGCTATTCTCTATGAGTCTGTTTGCTTACCTGCTTACCCATTTTGTTTGTTTGTTTGTGTATTTGTCTACGTGTTTGAGTTTGGTCTTTTTGTCCGCCATTTCGATGACTTAAAAGTTCTTTCTCTGCCGTGTTACTGCCTGTGTCCTGTTTTGTGGTTTTGCATAATTATCTCACTCCTTTTCTGTTTCGCTGTCTTTTTGTTGGCTTACTTGTCTGCCTGTTTATCCCACTGGTCTGAATCCTTCTTTGCCTACTATCTATCTATCTATCTATCTATCTATCTATCTATCTATCTATCTATCTATCTATCTATCTATCTATCTATCTATCTATCTATGTATCTATCTATCTATCTATCTATGTATCTATCTATCTATCTATCTATCTATCTATCTATCTATCTATCTATCTATCTATCTCTCTATCTCTCTCTCTCTATCTCTCTATCTCTCTATCTATCTATCTATCTCTGTCTGTCTGTCTGTCTGTCTATATCTCTCTCTCTCTTTATCTCTCTATCTTTATGTCTATCTTTATCTCTCTATCTCTCTCTCTCTCCATCTATCTATCTATCTATCTATCTATCTATCTATCTATCTATCTATCTATCTATCTATCTATCTATCTATCTATCTATCTATCTATCTATCTACATATCCATCTATCCTTCTTTCTTTCTTTCTTTCTTTCTGTCTTTCCTTCCTTCCTTCTCTCTTTCCTCCTGTGTTTTATATTCCGTTTTGTTGTTTTGCACACATGAGAAATCTATTTGCCCAGCCATTTTATGCTTATGGGTCAAAATTAGATTAAGCTGTTGGAATATTGTTTGGGTATTATTGAGTAAAGATTACCCATGGGAAGAATTTTGTGAAGATTTATTTGCAATAAAACTGTAAGAAGACTCTACAATATTTTTTGGATATTCTCAAAGCGTGTGTGTACGGAGGTGTGCTCGCATGCTCGCAGACTGAAAAACGTTGCATATGTAGCATAGCGCATAAAGATACTGCTGAGAGAGAGAGAGAGAGAGAGAGAGAGAGAGAGAGAGAGAGAGAGAGAGAGAGAGAGAGAGAGAGAGAGAGAGGAGAGAGAGAGAGAGAGAGAGAGAGAGAGAGGCAGCTACAGAGACGTACAGACAAACATATGTATGCATGCAACCGTGCTCACAGGCATGTATGCACACACAAATACACACACAAACACATACACACACACGAATGCATGTAATCTTTCCTCCCCCTTCCCACTACAATCACTCACACGCACACACGCACACACACATACACACACCACACACACACACACACACACACACACACACACACACACACACACACACACACACACACACACACGCGCGATCTCTTTACACGCTTTCCATCTCGCTGTGGCAGTTTGAACTTTGATGAGATAAGCTAATACACCCAGGGAATGGCGGTTTGTTGTTGGATTTCTGTCCTTTATTGATCGCAAACTGGTATAGTTTTTCTCCTATTGCAATGGCTGCGGAGTCAACGTGGCGACATCCTGACATGGTGACCTATCCACATGGGGACAAAATCACATGGTGACATGTGGGACAGGTTGACATGTCAACATGGTGCCATGTCCAAATGGTGACACATTCGCATGGTGACATATCCCCATGGTGACATATCTCCATAGTGGCATATCCCCATGATGACATATCCTCATGGTGACATATCCTCATGGTGACATATCCACATGGTGACATACACACACGGTGACATATCCACATAGTGACATATCCACATGATGACATGCACACATGGTGACATATCCACATAGTGACATATCCTCATGGTGACATATCTACATGGTGACATATAGGACAGGTTGACATCTGTTTCTCTTGTTCATTTTACACCGACAAATGTGTCTGGGAAAAGTAATGGCATGTCCTCTCCAGCTCAGCTCGAGGGCCGCACAGCATGGTCTGCAGGGTTATCTCTGTTGGCCACACAATCTTCCTCAGGTCGCTGTATAGCGTGCATCTGTGAAGGATGTGCTCACCTGTCTGGTTTTCTTTACCAAAGGCACACAGGGGAGAAGGAGCGAGTTTAAGCTTTGTGGACTTATGGTGATTTAGTCTGTTGTGCCCAGTGCGGATTCTTAGAATTATGACCGACCTTTCTTTTTTGAGATGACAGATTGACACAATTATGTTGTTCTTCAATGTAACTTCCATTCACAATGAGTGATATTAAACACAATAATCAACACTGTTCTTCAGGGGGTCCTGCACCACGCTTCAAGGATGTGTGCAAGTGTGACATGGAAGCCACTGACATCTACTCTGACAGCTGGGAAGAGTTAATGCCTGTAAGTGTTCTCAGTGGAGAGATAAAATATATACAATTTTCCTGTAAACCATCCAACCCAAAACAAAACACAAAGAGCATTGTGGATACTGCCATTGACGTCACATTTACCCTGACTTCAGGGGAATCGAACATAGTCCCCTCTTCTCATACATGCCCTCCACCAATCTCCCACCCCCCTCCTCCACCTTTCACCTCCGACCACCACCCCCTGGACTCTCTTTCCCCCACGCGGTTTCATCTGCCTCTCCTGTGGATCCTCTCTATCATCACATGGAGACTGGTTTGGGAACGGATGGAATCATAATTATGGGGAGAGCAAAGTTTAATCGTGGTGATTAAATGCTTGTTAAATTATTGAACGGGAAAAAACTCCTCCTTCCCTCCCTCCCTCTCCCTACCCAGACACGCACACGCGCGCGCGCACGCATGTACGCACGCACGCACGCACACAAACACACACAAGCGCGTACGCACGCACGCATGCACACGCGAGCGCGCGCACACTCACACACCACCACACACACACACACACACACACACACACACACACACACACACACACACACACACACACACACACACACACACCACTTTCTCCCTATCCATAAACGGGCACAATCACAAACAGAAACCTGAGACAACAGAGACAGGAGTGTGGGGTATTAAATAGCTACAGCTCTCTCTTTCTCTGTCTGTCTGCTTGTCTGTCTATCTGTCTGTCTGTCTGTCTGTCTGTCTGTCTGTCTGTCTGTCTGCATCCCTCTCTCTCTCTCTCTCTCTCTCTCTCTCTCTCTCTCTCTCTCTCTCTCTCTCTGTCACTCTGTGTCTGTCTCTCTCTGTATGTTTTTTCTGTATGTATTATGTCTGTCTGTCTGTCTGTCTGTCTCTTTCTCTCTCTCTCTCTCTCTCTCTCTCTCTCTCTCTCTCTCTCTCTCTCTCTCTCTCTCTCTCTCTCTCTCTCTCTCTCACACACACACACACAGACAGACATACACACACAGACACAGACACAGACAGACAGACACACACACACACACACACACACACACACACACACACACACACACACACACACACACACACACACACACTCAACCCCCACGCACCACTCACCAACACAGGGAAGAAAAGCAAATAACTATGACAGGAGGATGACAGCAACACAATCGTAACGTTACATCCCCCCCCTCCTCTCACCAACCCCCCTCCCCTTGGAACGGTTTTGAACTATCGACTGATTAATCTAGGTACTTTAGCCGAGCGGTTAGAATGCCGAGTTCAGGATTTTGATATTAAGTGTGGTTGCGGGTTTGAATCTTGCTGATGTATTTGTTTGAGAAGTTGTTTTTCTCCCTCTGGAGTTAGCATTGGAACTTACTCTTTTCCACTAAGTCTTCCGTATATGGGACTAACAAGGATCGGTGGTCTAGGAGGTAACGTGTCTTGCCTAGAAAGCGAAAAGTCCGGGTCGATGTGTGCAGTGGTTCGTATCCCGTTTGGGCCCAAAACTTCTCCCCCATCCATTAGACCATGAGTGGTGGTCTGGGCGATAGTCTTTCGGATTAGACGATAAACTGAAGTCCCGTGTGTTACACATCATTATTTAGCGCACGTAAAAGAATCCACGGCAACAAGGAGGTTGTCCCTGGCAAATTTCTGTTACAAAAAAGCCACTCTAATAGGGAAACAAATACAGTTTCAAACAGGAAAAAAACCCAAAAATAATGGGTGGCGTTGCACCTGAAACGACGCGCTCTCCCCGGGAAGAGCAGCCCAAAATGTCACGCAGAGGAATCTGCTGTGACATAAAGAGGTATACAATAAAATGAAAATAAATAGAAACCATCTGATGATGTGTACGGCACACAAACCACCACGCTGTTTCATTCAACAGGGCAGTAAGAGATACCAAGAGGGACAGTGCTTAGTTACCGCTTGTGTTGTGTTGTTGTGTTGTTAGGTTATTTGTTTCAGCTGGCTGGTTGCCTCAGTTGGTGTTGTGTGCTGTAGCATCACAGATGAGGTAGTAGTGCTACTGGTCGTTTATTTGTGTGTTTGTTTACGTATTGGCCTGTTTGTATTTTTTTGCTGTATAGGTAGATAGCTCTGTTTATCGTGTGATGATGATGATGATGTTGATGATGATGATGATGGTGGTGGTGGTGGTGGTGGTGGTGGTGGTGGTGGTGGTGGTGGTGGTGGTGGTGATGATGATGATGATTATGATGATGACGACGACGACGACGACGACGATGAAAACGTTGACGCTGAGAACGGTGTTGATGCTGATGAGAGAGAGAGAGAGAGAAGAGAGAGAGAGAAGAGAGAGAGAGAGAGAGAGAGAGAGAGAGAGAGAGACAGAGAGACAGAGAGACAGAGAGACAGAGAGAGACAGAGACAGAGAGAGACAGAGAGAGACAGAGAGAGACAGAGAGAGAAAGAGAGACAGAGAGATATATAGAGAGAGAGAGACGAGACAGAGAGACAGAGAGAGACAGAGAGAGAGCAGAGAGACAGAGAGAAGAGACAGAGAGAGACAGAGAGGAGAACAGAGAGACAGAGAGATATAGAGAGAGAGAGACAGAGAGACAGAGAGAGAGAGAGAGATTGGGAAAATGAAATTACACCGCTTTAAATCCTCAGATTGAAATTTGACGTTCAAAGTTTCGCGTGACCGAAGCTGCTTTCAATCCGCTGGTCATCCTCTTATTCCCATCCGTCTGTCTGTCTGTCTGTCTGTCTGTCTGTCTGTCTGTCTGTCTGTCTGTCTGTCTCCGTTTCTGTTTCTGTTTATCTCTGTGTCTGTATATGTTTTTTCTGTGTGTCTGTTGGTCTGCCTGTCTGTCTATCTGTCTGTTTCTCTGTCTGTCTGTCTAACTCTCCTATGTTTCTATTTCTCTGTGTGTGTGTGTGTGTGTGCCTGTCTGCGCGCACGTGTGTGTGTGTGTTTTGTATTTAGATGCATATGTGTGTGTGTGTTTGTGTGTGTGTTTGTGTTTGTGTTTATGTGTGTGTGCGTGTCCGTGTCCGTGTGTGCGTATGTGCGTGCGTGCGTGTGTGTGTTTGTGTGTTTGTATTTGTGTGTGTTAGTATGTGTTTTGTATTTAAATGTATGTGTGTGTATGTGTGTGTGTTTGTGTATGTACATGTACATAACCCTCAACATGCTCAAAATGGTAATTACCATTCATTCATTTATGTAATATGTCTTTGCTGTGGTTAGCTAACTTGTCGTCAGGTTCACCCCACAGCAATGTTCCTGTCCTCAATATAACACAAAACAGAACACTGATCAGTATGCATAACCAGAAAAATAACATTGGTCTTCTGACAGAAGTAACACTAACAGCCGCAGCAGAAGCAAAAGCAGAAAGACAAAAAAAAATTACGTGGGTTATAAGCCCCAAATATTATTTTTAAAAATAATCAACAGAAGAATATTTTTAGAAAAACTGATAAAAAAAACTCAACCTTAAAAACAGTCACAACAGCAAGATCAGTAACACCACCACCACCATCACCATCATCACTACCACCGCCACCACCACCACACCACCACCACCACCACCACCACCACCATCATCACCATAACAACTACCATCGCCACCACCACCACTACCAACAACAACACAACACCACCTCCCCACCACCTCCCCACCACCACCACCACCACCACCATCAACAACAACAACAAGAAGAACACCATCACCTCCACCACCATCACCACCACAACAACCACCAACAACAACGACAACCACCACCACCACCACCACCACCACCAAAAGCAACAACACTACATCTCCACCACCACCACCAACAACAACAGTAACAACAACACCTCCCCACCATCTATCCCCTACCTCCCCACCACCACCACCACCACCACCACCTCCAACAGCAACAACAACAACAGCAACAATAGCAAACTTGCCCAGCTGCTATCAAGAAGGGTTAGACGGACGGCCTTGCATTATGCATACTGACCAGTTCCACAGATG
>CM060328.1:58328816-58331316 GCA_030674155.1 Stramonita haemastoma
TGCTCTGTCTGTCTGTCTGTCTGTATGTCTGTTTGTCTGTCTGTATGTTTTGTATTTGTGTTTTTTCTTCCTTTTTTATTTATTTATTTGTTGTTGGTTTTTTGGGTCTCTTTTGGCCTGTTTGTGTCTTTTTTCTCTGTGTGTGTACTGGTATCTCCGTTTTTCTGTCTCAGGCTATTGGTCTCTGTTTTTGTCTGTTTTATCGTGTTTTTTTAATTTTATACCGCTTTAAGTCACGGAAGATTTCTCTGCATGAAATTCAGGCTACTCTTTCCTGGTAGAGAGTGTCGTCACATGAGCAGCAGCACCCGTTTGTTTGTCTGTGTGTGTATGTAGGTGTGTGTGTGTGTACGTGTGTGTGTGTGTGTGTGTGTGTGTGTGTGTGTGTGTGTGTGTGTGTGTGTGTGTGTGTGTCCGTGTGTGTGTGCGTGCGTGTGTGCACATGTGTGTGTCTGTCTGTCTCTCTGTCTCTCTGTCTCTGTCTCTGTCTGTCTGCCTCTTTCTCCTTCCTGTTCTTGTTCTTGTCTTTCTTCCTTGAATTCTTTGCATTCTTCGAAATCGTTTCTGCATTGTCCGCTATTTTTTTGCATTCTTCTTTTTCTTCTCCTTAACCGTTAGTCTTCTTTGTATTCTGGTTCTTCATTGTCACTATCTTCTCTTCTTGCTTTCTTGTTGTGTTGTCTTTCTCGTTGTCTAATGATTGTTGCTAAGATGTGAAGAGGAGAGAAGTACGATAAATCAAATACTAATGTTCCCTCAATGTCTTGTAGCGTTGCTTGGAAGCTTAAATGTTTAAATAAACAGAATGCAGCTTGAACTTGTCCTCAAAAGTAACTTCGATTCAGTGATAAACTCTTATACAACCTTACCTAAATCAGTGGATGTTTCTACTTGGAGATAGAAATCATTATTCTGACAATTAAAAACAAAAATATTAGCAGTGAAATCATTTAAAATCTCTTGTATTAATGATTTTAGATAAACGAGTCAGTTCAAAGATCTGGGAATATAATTAAGACGAAAAGAGTAACCTCCAATTTATCAGTAGACCGATTGGTCCTATACGCGATTGATGATAGGTGTAATTGTTTATTTTTTAAAATCGATGTTCTAAAGTTACTATAAAAAAAATCCCATTCAGACAAAAATGCGTCTTTCTTTGTTGTTGCCCTACAGGAGGTTGTAAAAAAAAAAAAAGGTAAAGGTGTCCCATAACCTAGGCGGTCGTAGAGGAGAGAGACATCAGAGACTTTAGCTTCTCTTAGGGCCAGCATATTGAGGGCGGCACCCACCTCCTCTCTCTCGCTGCTTTATCTTCCCTGACCCTAAAGCTAGGTGAACCGGAGGACTGTACTGAAGCCAAGGTGCGCAAACGGTCACCCATCCAATTTGTAACCACGCTCGATGCTGCTTAACCTTAGCTTGGAGAAAGCGAGCACTGACCACTGAGCCATCCCGTCCCAGGAGATATTGCAGAGTGTAAAGTTATACATTATAGACTATTGAAAGGTACATAAAAACTGAAATAATACCAAAATAATACTTAAACATTTTTCACAACAAAACAACTAAGTAAAATACAGAAGAAAAAAAATCCCAGCCAAAACGAATTAATATCAAATAAGATACAAGAGACAAAAATGAAGCAATTAAAAATTAGAATAAAAATAATGTTAAATCAAACATGACAATATGTAGAAAAAAAGAGAAAAAATGAGAACATTTAAAATGAATAACATTTTATGCAGACATATACACATTTCACAATTACAAAATCTCAGGAAGATTATATTATAAGTCAAAGAAAGACAACATGAAAAAAAACCGATATATATATATATATATATATATATATATATATTAATATATATATATATTATTTATTTATTTATTCATTCATTCATTTATATCGAGGATAATGGAATCAGCAATCATATGCTTTTTTACATCCAGTCCCCGTGTGTATGCAGTTTTGTAAGTGTCATCTGTTCCCACCAGCACACGATGGCCTACTCTTACGAAAAGCGGGACAGGATTTAACGTGTGCGCAAGATGTTCTGCGTGCGTTCGCACACGGGGCCTCGGTTTATAGTCTCATCCGAAGGACTTTTGGGGAGAGCGGAGTCAGCACTGATGTTAACTCCAGGAGAAAAATCCCCTTGGCCGGGAATCGAACCAGGGATCAGAGCATCACCACCCCCACCTCACCCTAACCCCAACCCTTGCCACCCTCCCCTCCATCCTCTACCATCCCTCCCCTCTCTGCCCCCCCCCCCCATCCCATCTCCTCCCACTCCGTCATGGCAAGAGAAGAAAGGCGAGTTTACCCTAGATCATTGACAGAAGCTGAAGAACAATCCCCAGGTACCTTCACTTATCTAATAACACTTGGCCAAAGTTTTAATTGCAACTTCATATTATAAAAAAAGGAACGGCAAGAAATGTTGTCATCTTCCTGTTTTTGTTCTGTTGTTGTTGTTTGCTGTTGTTTGTTGTTGTT
>CM060328.1:58344540-58360040 GCA_030674155.1 Stramonita haemastoma
CCAGACTAGAGATGTGCAACAGCCCTGTTCACTACCACAAGACACTCAGAAAGAAGCATCTGGCCTGACCCCAACCCCTCCCCAGTGGCCAAGAAGCTATACGGTGACTTGGAGGACCTGCAGCGTACTGCTGCCTTCACTGCAGAGACTGAGCTGTCTGTTCACTGAGGGACTGCAAAGAAAAGCAGCACTTCAACCACCAACTGAATGTGAGTACGATGAAGTTTATTATATTTTGTAGACACTTGATCTACTTAGCATCATCTGTCTGTCTGTCTCTCATTCTTTTATACTGACATGTCTGTCTGTCTGTCTTTGTCTATCTCTGTCTGTCTGTCTGTCTGTCTGTCTGTCTGTCTGTCTGTCTGTCTGTCTATCTTTCATTTGTCGCTTCGTAACTTTATTCTTTTCCCCGTATTCCAGAATTTTGTTTTGTTGTTGTAACAAGTTTTCGAGGCAGTTTGTTTGCGCCTTTTTGTTATTTATTACGCTGGGCGGTCTTCTTCTTCCTCCCCCCTGCCCCCTTCTCTCTCTCTCTCTCTCTCTCTTCTCTCTCTCTCCTCTCTCTCTCCTCTCTCTCTCTCTCTCTCTCTCTCTCTCTCTCCCCTTCTCTCTCTCTCTCTCTCTTTCCCCTCTGTGTCTCTTTCTCTCATCTCTCTCTCTCCTCCCCCCTCTCTCTCTTTCTCGGTCTCTACCTCCCTATCTCTTGTCTTCCTATCTCTATCTCTGTCTCTCCCTCTGCATCCTTCTCTCTCCCCATCTCTCCTCTCTGTGTTAGTCTCCCTCCCCAACTATCTCGCCCCTCCCCCTCCCCCCCCCCTCTCTCCCAGTGACAATATTTTAAATATCGAAGTTTTTTTTTCTTTTCGTTCTTCGGCTAGAGCTTCGTGATTCAGCAGTAATGCCACCGCGTTCCCCCCACCACTGAGTTAGCCCCATTCTGACTTGGTGGGGGGGGGGGGGGGGGGGGGGAGGATGTCTAAACACGACCGTAGTGACCGTGCATTTTTTTTCCCCGTTCGTACTCGCCACGAAATGGTCTGCTCTAATAAAATGCAGGACAGGCTTTTAAAGTATATGCAAGCTGTTCTGCGTGTATTTGCACATGGAGCCTCCGTTTATAAAGTATCAACCGAACGACTTGGACATTCAGTTCGATTTTTGTTTTTCATGGAAATGGGGGGGGGGAGGGGGGAGGGGGCGAGGGGCAAGGTCGGGAATCGTTTTGATTTGTTCCTTTTCCCAAATATCCCGTTGTTTTTCCATAAAACTTGTGGTCATTGCAGACCTTTTGTCTACAAAATAAATCCATCTGAGTGAGGCCAAAATCCAATTTAACACTGGCTCTTGTTCTAAGTGATGTATTGCGTTGTACAATTTTGTAGTTTTTCCTCAGAAAAAGGGGGTTTTGTTTGTTTTTGGTTTTGGTTTTTTTTCCTTCCTAGGCCTTTTTTCCGTTCCCTGAAGTTCACCAATGGTGAGATTTTGCGTATGTGACCGTTTTCACCCGCCATGAAATTAGCCGCATTCCGACTTCGGGGAAAAATAGATCTAGTTGTAATTAAACCAAAAGTATATAACTTGTAGATGCCTAGACACACACACACACACACACACACTCGCGCGCGCGCGCGCGCGCACGCGCGCGCATGCACGCACGCACGCACACACACACACTCGCACGCACTCACGCACACAACGCACACACAAAACTCTCCTATCTGTCACACATGTTTGGGTTTTTTTTCTTGACTCAGCTAGAGTTCTGAGGTTCACTGATGGTGGGGTTTTTGTGTATGCGACCGTTTTTGCCCTCTATGAAGGTAGCCACATTCCGACGTCGGGAATACATGTCTGTCTGTCTGTCTGTCTGTCTGTATGTCTGTATGTCTGTCTGTCTGTATGCATGTCTGTGTGTCTGTATGTATGCATGTCTGTGTGTATGTCTGTCTGTATGTCTGTCTGTCTGTCTGTCTGTCTGTATGCATGTCTGTCTGTCTGTAGGTATGTAGGTACGTATGTATGTCTTTGCTTTCAGACACCTCACAGCAACCTTTGACCTCACCACACAATCCATGACCCGCATGATTCTCACTGGTTAGGCCCGTGTTGGTCAATAAAAAAAAGTATGGAATGGAGACACGGGAAATGCAAAGAAGCTTCTGCTTCTGCTTCGTCCAACTCTCTCTGAAGCAACTAGTGCTGTCTCGTCACAGGAGCGAAAAAATATCTTGCGCTGCCGTTAAGCGCCTGACAAATCAGACCCCGCAAATCCGATTTCGGCAGACAACGAAGCCCGGAAGTTTTTTTAAGATCTGGGTCTACAGGAAAATATCGGATCTTCTTTTTCATGGAACGCTCAGACAGCAAGTTCTGATGTCTGTCATAGGAGCGAAAACGCGTTGAGCTGCTGCTAGGCGCCTGGCAGGTCAGGCCCAGCGCATTCGACTTCGGCATGCAACAAAGCCCGGAATTTTTTGTTTTTGATCTGGGACTACAGGAAAATATCGGATCTTTCTATTTTTCTGCGTCAAACGGTCATACAGCAACTACGGTTGTCTGCCATGTGAGCGAAAACGCGTTGCGCTGCCGATAAGCGTCTGACAAGTCAGGCCCAGTGCATCTGACTGCTTCGGTTTTGTGATTGGGGATATCATTCTGTCCCAGAGACTCGTTTTCATGGAGGTTCCAGCATGCTTCCCGATCACACAGAATTGAGCCACAGAGCTCAGGCTACAATATTTCAATGCACTGGCGCCAGTCTGCGTAACTGTTTGCCTCCGGAAGCCCAGCGAGCGCAGTGAGCAGTTTCTGTAGGCCTACTGCATGCAGTCTTCCACAGTGGAAAGTCTACAGAGGTCAGTCAGTATGCACACAGCCACCGACCACACTACTGCCGCCTTGCGACAACCGATTTCACAGGCATGACCAGAAACACAACACAACCGGCTGTGAGACATCTGGACAATGGTCATCACACAAAAAGGGACCCCTGTCTCACCTACACATTTTCCTCCCTTTCACTTCCACTTATCCCGTCGTCTTTGGGCACTCACCCCTAAAGATTTTGCAACCAGCTTCCTCCTCAACCAGTCCTCGCGCACGCGCAAATTTTTGCTTTTTCCCGTAGCAAGTCGAGGCCAGTCCAGTCCTCTCGGTCGCGTTCGTTTGCAGGACTTTGCACTGACTGCCTGGTCAGTAACCTGCCGTCAAAGATTGCTGGGCACCACACTTCTGATTGCATCCTCAAATCTTGCTAAATGATAAAACTAGATCAACAAAATAGAAAATAAAACGTAGAATAGGAAATAAAATAAATGAAACAAAACCTAAAACATTTTCATTAACTAAGACATAGAAAATAATTCATGGAGATAGAATAGACATTAAAAAGATTAACCATAAAAATAAAAAAGATAGGGACCAAAAATCAAATGCAAGAAATGACAGGAGCGCAATCTGGGTGACAGTGATCTTGGTGTCCGTAAACACCACCGCCTACCGTGATCTTGGTGTCCGTAAACACCACCGCCTACACCAATCTTGGTGTCCGTAAACACCACCGCCTACAGTGATCTTGGTGTCCGTAAACACCACCACCTACAGCGATCTTGGTGTCCGTAAACACCACCACCTACTGCGATCTTGGTGTCCGTAAACGCCACCACCTACAGCGATCTTGGTGTCCGTAAACACCACCACCTACAGTGATCTTGGTGTCCGTAAACACCACCACCTACTGCGATCTTGGTGTCCGTAAACACCACCACCTACAGCAATCTTGGTGTCCGTAAACACCACCACCTACAATGATCTTGGTGTAAACACCACCACCTACAGTGATCCTGGTGTCCGTAAACACCACTACCTACAATGATCTTGGTGTAAATACCACCACCTACAGTGATCCTGGTGTTCGTAAACACCCCCTACAGTGATCTTGGTGTCCGTAAACACCACCACCTACAGAGATCCTGGTGTCCGAAAATACCTACACAGGCTTTGAGACAGTGGTCACGAGGGATTGGGACTTTGTCACCTCTCACATGTTCACAGCATTTCCTTAGGCTCCTTCCTTCCCATACTTTATTCCACGCGGGTCCTAATCTGGTGAGTAGTCGTGTGGGTCATCTGAGAGTCCTCTTCTGTGGTGAGTCATCGTGTGGATCATCTGAGAGTCTTCTCCTATAAGCCATCATGTGGATCACCTGGGAGCCGTCTCCTCAAAAATGAGGCCATCATCTGGAAAGCTATCATCAATATATGCTCAGAACATGTAAGTATATAAGAAGTGCGCAGCTGTAGTGGAAAACTGACTGATCAAACGCTTGGGACTCGTAAGTATATAAGAAGTGTACGGCCATAGTGGAGGACTTTATTAAACATAATTCGGGGATGGGGTGTTTACCTAAGTCTTTGAGTAAAATATAGCTTGCTTCTGGTTACGCATAATGAGTCATTCTTTTCAATTGTAAAGAGTGTGTATGCATTCTGTTTTTTTGCTGATTATTGTGTTGAAAAGATGCCTCCATGCAATGTGTCACCATCAGTGAACCTCGGAACTCCCGCTGAGGAACGAAAAAATATAGTGCTTGCATAACACAGGAATACAGACACACGCACACACACACACACACACACACACACACACACACACACACACACACACACACACACACACACACAGAGTTACTGATGATGACCTTCTGCTTTCAGGGCTGTGGGTCTGGAATCGAGGGCCAGTGACCTAACCTGACAGTGATGTGTGAGGGCAGCTATATGACTTGCCTTTTCTACGAGGGGAGAGTATCGGTATCAGCAAGGCCCATAACCAAGAAGATCGTTTGGGTGGACATGAGGGACGTGACACGACAAATGATCCAAGAACAACATCGAAGATAACACCACACATCATTGAGGACATCAAAAACAACACGGCAGATCATTCGAGGACAACATCAAAAACACGGCAAATCGTCTGACGACATTGAAGACAACACGGCAAATCATCGATGACAACATCGAGGACAACGCGGTAAGTCGAGGACAGCATCGAGGACAACACTGCGAATCATCGAGGACAACACTGCAAATCATCGAGGACAACATCGAGGACAACATCGAGGACAACGCGGTAAGTTAAGGACAGCATCGAGGACACCACTGCAACTCATCGAGGACAATATCGAAAACATCGAGGACATCACCAATGCCAACACGGAAACATCAATAAAAAAAAATATTGAAGAGAACATGGCAAATCATCGAAGACAACATCGAGGACAACGAGGACAACATCGAAGAAAACACAGCAACATCAATAACATTGAAGATAACACGGCAAATCAAGGACAACATTAAAGACAGCACGGCAAATCATCGAAGACAGCATGGCAAGTCATCGAGGACAACAACATCGAAGACAACATCGAAGACATCGAAGACAACACGGCAACACCATCAAGGACAACGAGGACAGCACAGTAACATCAATGACATGAAACAACACAAAAAAATCATCGAAAACAACATTGAGGACAACATCGAGGACAACACGGCATATCATCGAGGACATCATCGAGGACAACATCGAGAATAACATCGAGGATAACATGGTAAATCAAAAATGACAACATCGAAGACAACATCGAGGACAACACCGCATATCATCTAGAACAACATCGAAGGCTACAATGCAAGTCATCGAGTCAAAGAGTAGAGAACACTCCACATATATCCTAGAGCAGAACATCAAAATGTGGTGAAGCAGTTCAGCAAGATTGACGAATGAACCACAGAAACTTGGGGTAAAACGGTGACATGAAATGGGAATGTTGCGCACAAGAAAAAAAAAGGAACAGTTCCATAGACAGATTCCAGTGACGATTTCCGTGAAAAGGTAATCGCTCAGACAGATACGTAAACACCCTGTGACATTGGGAAACAGTCTTTAGGCGAATGAGATCAATCATCACACCATAGACTGTATGCATCACCATACACCAGAGCGGCAACAAACCCAGAGAAAGGTAATCCATTGTTAGTATTCTTAGAAAGCAAGGACACTCCACATTAGGGCAGTTATTACTCTAGTAGTCAGGGCACAACATTTGATAAAAGAAAATCGTTTTTTTTTTTAATTTTTACTTTTAGTATGTTGTTAATCTTGGTCAACGAAGACAGATGTGTAGAAACTGCTTTCCAATCTATAATTATGTTCACAAGACAAGGCAAAACAGAAAAACTATGGTGTAAAAGGCGTCTGGATGGTGGAGGCGATAGATTTTTGGTTTCCATTGGCACTTTTGAGCTTTGATGTCATTTTTTTCTTCTTTTTTAAGAGAAATTAATTTTGTTAAAATCTTATTTTTCATTGAGTAACGTAAAATGACTTGCAACCTCAACCCAGTCCAGTTTTATTTATTCTGAAAGAAAAATGATTTAGAGTGACACCATTCGATAAATATTTGTTCTAGGTCGATAGCATTAGCTCTTTAATGAACAGGACCAGCATCTGTTTCATAGACTTGGAAAACTTGAATGGTTGCGTACGCGCAAACGTGCGCGTGTGTGGCTTTGTTTAATGAATCCGTTGAAATCATTTTTAAAATCTACCTTAACATGTAAATGCATTAAGATTGGTACATGTAATTTTTTTTATTTTTTTTTAATGATTCATATGAAGAGATTAATTTGGAAAATGCAATCGCCTGCTATAATATTCTGTTTCCATCTCTTGTCTGCCCCCGCCTTTGACATCTACCTGCCAAAGTGTATAGCCTTTGTGTGTGTGTGTGTGTGTGTGTGTGTGTGTGTGTGTGTGTGTGTGTGTGTGCGTGTGCGCGTGTGCGTGTTTGTGCGCTTGCGTGTGTGAGTGTGTTCGAATTTGCTAAGACCATAGATTGTTATTAATTGCTTGTGTGAAGTATAGGTCGAATGCAAGCACTTTGATTTGTTTTTACAAGATATAGCGCTATATAAGTTCCATGTATTATTATTTATTATTATTATAATATGCTTATAGGGTAACAACAGGGCAACAATGGTTGATTATTGTTGAGGGTTTTTTTCTCTCAAAAGACACATTAAGTGATCACACAATTCTTGTTATGCCCCTTGGTGCATGTAGGACTGTTAATGATTTAAGTGTCATGATTTTTGAGTTTTTATTTATCAGCTGAAAAGATAGGCTAAGACAATACCTCTAGACTCGCGTGACTTTTGTTGCCTACAAGACACGAAATGATGCTTGACAGCTGCAGGTCTTTTATTTTTGGTGCGTTTAATTTTTTTTTCAGTTTTTTTTTGTCCAATTCAAATTTAATGATTTGTTAAAGGGAAGCAACTCTTGTTTAAACATGTCTGTTTAGTTTTTAGTTTTTTCATCAACCACGACTGAAATAATTTAAAGTTCTTTTTGTGAGAGTGGCATCCTTTGCTGTTAACTGAAAAAAAATCATCTTTCAATGTACTGGATAACAAGAATATTGTTCCTACATGTCACATTGTTGCGTGTCAGGACGGAAATAATGTTTTTTACACTTAGTTCTTTTTTTTCTTTAATGAATCAGATTTCAAACGTTTAGAAAAACACGCTTCAACATTACTTGTAGGACGAGATAATAATGTCTTTTTGACGTTTTAAAATTTTTGACTAGGATCACTTTGTTTCTGGAAAGAAAATACTTGTCCTTATATACCATTTGATGCCCCATCATTCCTTGTAGGACTCGCATTTTGTGATGTTTGAAGAAGTAGTTTTTTTCTTTGTTTTTTGTTTGTTTTTTCAAACATAGATGACGGGTGCATATACAATAATAGTTTGTAGAGTCAAGAGTAGTTGTAGTGTGTAAGAGAGAGAGAGAGAGAGAGAGAGAGAGAGAGAGAGAGAGAGAGAGAGAGAGAGAGAGAGAGAGAGAGAGAGAGAGAGAGAGAGAGAGAGAGAGAGAGAGAGGTGTGTGTGGGGGGGGGGTAATGAGAGCAGAATCAAGTTTCACAGAATTATGGACAAGGTTCTAGGATGATCTGCCATTGAGATAACATTCCGAAACGCATATAGTATAAAGAAAACAGGCAAATTAAATGACCGTTTAAAATATAAGTGAAAGATTTTTTTTCATACATTGCAGAATACGAATGTTGTATACATTTAATTTTTTTCTTGATAATGGAATAAGGGCTCATGTGCTTTAATACATCCAGTCCTTCTGTGTATGCTTTTAATTTTTTTTTTTAATCATCTGTTTGTTAAACGTGTGCGCAAGGTATTCTGCGTGCAGTGAGTGATTCAGTTTGTGTGTGTGTGTGTGTGTGTGTGTGTGTGTGTGTGTGTGTGTGTGTGTGTGTGTGTGTGTGTGTGTGTGTGTGTGTGTGCGTATACGTGTACGGGGAAGTGAGGGTAGGGAAGAGGGGACTTAACTTTTGGTAGATGTATTTTAAGGGATAGGGGTGCTGGGAGGAGGGGGTAGAACACACATTTGAATCGGTAGCAATAGGAAAAAAGGGGGAGGGGTTTAGCTGATAGTTTTCATTTGGTTCAATTCCGGCGTATTCCTTTTTAACAAAAATAATCTTGCAAGGATCCCTTTGGGCATAATCCTTTCTTTTCAAAAATGAAGGAAACGCTGTTCAAAAATGTAAGATCTTTAATGACTTGACTGAAAACTGGAAATTTATTATAAAGAAATCCGAACACTTACTCCCCCCCCAAACTTCTGATAATGATAGGACTGGTAATTGGAACAATTTGATGATAATTTTGCATTCCCTGGCTGTGCTAAATTTTTAATCCGGTGATAAAAACGATCTATGCTGCTGTGTCTACAGCTACTATAGTGTCTACCTGTTCTTGTGTCCACATGCATGCATGCATGCAGACAGACCAGCCAACGGACTGACAACCCTTACCCCAGTATTAACCTTTAACACTAACCCTAACCCTTTACAACTAACCTTTACAGTTTCTCTAACCCTGGCCCGTCATGTGGACACAAATGGCAGGTAGATTCCTTGGTACATGCTGACACTCTGGCAAAACATTTTTGTCTGGTATGGTTGAGGGTGGTTGTAAGACCTTTTTTTCGTCGTTGTTGTACTCTGACAGCAACTACTGTTTGTCATATGAGCGAAAATGCGCTGTGCTGCCGTTAAGCGCCTGACAAGGCAGGCCCAGCACGTATGATTTCGGCGTGGGAGAGAATTGCTATCGTTTGCCTCCTTTTTGAAAAATGGCAAGAAATTGGACGCAGAGGTAAAAAAAAGACCAGAAGACAGGATAAAAGGAACAAGGCAGAAACATGAGGAGAGAAGAGAGGGAATTACTAGCACAGAATTTCCACACCCCACCCCATTTGGGGAGGGAGGGGTGAGGGGAGGGAGGATTGGGGGTAAGAATTTTAAGACGTTAGAAGATAGGAGGTGGTTAGGATGTTTAGGTCTGTGCGAATACATACGAGGACTGTGTAAATGTCGATCGTAAGTTAGGGGAAGGGGCAGTTTAGGAAACATATTTGTGAAATATTGAAAAACAAAAACATGAGGTGCAGATTTTTAAAAAAAATGCACAATTTTATAATCGGGAATGGTGGAGTGATGGAAATGAGAGGATGGGGGAGTAGGGGGAGAGGTGGGGGAGGGGTTGTATTATAGGACAGGTGATGAAAATGAGGGGTAGAAAGTATGTTTCGGTCAGTAGGAATGAAGAGACTGTGTGTGTGTGTGTGTGTGTGTGTGTGTGTGTGTGTGTGTGTGTGTGTGTACGTTGTGTTGTGTGTGGTGTGTGTGTACGTGTGTGTGTGTGTGTGTACGTGTGTGTGTGTGTGTGTACGTGTGTGTGTGTGTGTGTACGTGTGTGTGTGTGTGTGTACGTGTGTGTGTGTGTGTACGTGTGTGTGTGTGTGTACGTGTGTTGTGTTGTACGTGTGTACGTGTGTACGTGTGTACGTGTGTACGTGTGTGTGTGTGTGTACGTGTACGTGTGTGTTACGTGTGTGTACGTGTGTGTACGTGTGTGTGTGTGTGTGTGTGTGTACGTGTGTGTGTGTGTGTGTGTGTGTGTGTGTGTTCTCAAATTCTCTAATTTTAAGGATAACGGAATAAGCACTGTGTGCTTTTTTTTCTTTTACATCCAATTCTCGCGTGCATACAGTTTGCAAATTGTCATCCGTCCCCACCTGCACACAAGTGTGTGTGTGTGTGTGTGTGTGTGTGTGTGTGTGTGTGTGTGTGTGTGTGTGTGCACGCGCGCTCGGCGGTTTTTTTTGGTTTATTTTGTAGGTGGAAAAAACAGGGTTATGATTGCTACTTGTTAGTTTTGGATGAATGTTTGGCGTGTGATGTTTTAAGTGTGGTGTGTCTTAAGTTTTTTGTTTTTTTCCCCAGAGTCTCAGAGAAAAATGACCTGGAACTATCACTATCACAAGAATGACAAAGTTTTAAAAAAAATTATGCAGGAAGCAAAATTGTATTTGTAGACTGTTGTAGAACTGTACACTTTGTGTGAAGAAAAATGAAGAAATCTGATTGCATGTTTGTACATTTGAAAATGGAGGTTTTCAGGGTTGAAAGGAATACTTTCAGTGTGGTATTGCTTAAGAGGCATGCGCGCATGTATATATGCACATGCACATGCTAGTGTTTACATGAACGTTTAACAGATGGGTGGTTGTCTTTGGTTTGTTTTTAGGTGAGGAAGAGGAGGGAGGAGGAGGAGGGTTATAGGAATGTTTAGAAGGAATGGTCATCCGTGTTCAGATCTGATAACTTTTTTGGAGAGAGAGAGAGAGAGAGAGAGAGAGAGAGAGAGAGAGAGAGAGAGAGAGAGAGAGAGAGAGAGAGAGAGGGGTGATGGGAAGATGTTTTTTTCTTTACATAGTATGTTTTTAGTTTTTTTTAAGAGATTAAATGCAAGAAATGTAATAGTTTATTTTTAGTTGTTGTCTTTACGGGTTTTCTTTTTTTGTTTTTAAAGTATAATGGAATTGAATGCAAGAAACACAATATGATATTTTTCGATTTTATTAGATTGAATGCAAGAAATACGATAGTGCATTTTTCATTTTTTATATATTGAGATTGTATGCAAGAAACATGTTTTTTTACGTTTTTTAATGAGATTGAATGCAAAAAAAATACACCAGTGTATTTTTGTTTGAGATTGAGTGCAAGAAATACAAAAGTACTTTTTGCGTTTAAAAAAAAAATAGATTGAAAACAAAAAATACAATAGACTAAATTTCTATTTTTATGCAATAGAATACCCAAAAATGCAATAGTAGGGCCTATACTTCTTTTTTTTTTTAAAAGATTAAATGCAAGAAATGGAATATAATTCTTTGTTTATATCTTTAAGTGTCGGCAAGATTTTGGTTGAATGAAATGTCAGTTGAAAAAATCTAGTTATTCGACAGCCTTTGATATTGGCAAGGTGTTATTAGTTTATATAGCGGTGTGTGAAGTGGATGCTGGAGAAAGCACCTAAGACTTTCTTTTTTTTTTTTTTTTTTTAATGGCATCAAAAATAAAACGACCAGGTTGTATGCTTGCCTTCGTATTAAAATTTTGTTAGTGTGTATTGGTGGCAGATCTGTGTATTGATTTTCTACTTACAGACCGATAAGATTTTACACAAATACAGCTTATAAAAAAGGAATGCATCTGAAAGATTTCGCGCTATAGTCTAGTAGTCCGTTAAGTATGCCTGTGTGGGTGGCTTGTTGGTTTTCCTTTTTTGTTATGAATTATCGAATCGAATAGCATTACAAAAATGAAATCTAGTCATGTATTGACCTTTGACAAAGGCAGGAATCAGAGCAGATTTTTATTGCCAAATTCATTTTCAAGTTATGGCAAATCAAGTTCTCTCAGTGTGTGTGTGTGTGTGGTGTGTGTGTGTGTGTGTGTGTGTGTGTGTGTGTGTGTGTGTGTTGTGTGTGTGTGTGTGTGGTTTTAAAGAAATCTCTGTAAAATTGCTGGAGTTGCGGCTGTGATCAAAACTTGACTTAAAAAAATTGCTATTTTTTAAATGATGTAGAGGAAATACTACAATGTCACTTTAAAATTTTAATTTTCATTTTCCCCCAAAATTGTGTACATTTTAACCTTTCACGGTTGTTCTTTTATCAATTCTGGTGGAAGAAAATTTTTTTCCAAAGGACATGTATTGATTTTATTGTGGTGAAATGTATTGGAAACCCCATTTGTCAGTAGCATTTTAAGTTTTGTTTGTTTGTTTGTTTTTTGCTTGGGTTGCAAGGGTTATCAGTGGTTTCCTTGCTCTGTCACTTAATCACAGAAAAACAGAACCAAGCTAACTCAATTTATTTTTTGTCTCATGTCCAGTTGAACTTATTCTAGAATCTCAACTGTAAATGTACGATGGTATGGATAAAACTGCAGTGCATTTATTTACTGTTAACATAATTATGAGATAAAATCCAAACGTGTCCATACGAGTGAAGAAAATGTTGCATTTTTTTTAGAGTACCAACAAGATAATTCTTTGTGTAACATTGCTGCCATTTTCCTGTATTTTGTAATATTTTGGGCCCAAACAGGATTCGAACCACCGCACACTCCAACCCGTACTTTTCGCTTTCTAGACAGGCGAGTTACCTTTAGACCACTTATCCACGGATTCAGAGTGTTTTCTGGCTGTAAAAATGAGACAGCTGAAATTAAGCTTTTTTCAGCGTGTGTTTATACATTAACATAATTTAAGGTAACCGTTTTCTAGCTGTAAAGATAACATGGCCGGAATTAAGTTTTGTCACTGGTGTGTTTTAAAAGCAGATTGGAATGAATACGTTATTGTGGTCTGAGATATGTCAAATGATGGTGTGAGAATGGACAAGCGAACAAATGTCAATGGGTTGGTCATTGTGTCACTGCTGGTCAGAGCACTGGGAAAAGCCTACCTCCCCCTTCAGCCAAAACAGAAGCTGGAGTTAGGGTTGGGTAGCCGGCTCGCAGTTGTAGTAAAATAATTTTTACAATTTGGAATGGCTGGAAAATATTGTCAGAACTTCATGAAAAGTATTAAAATGAAAAATAGGACCAAAAATAAACAAAACATATTTGAGCAAGGTCTTTGGTCAAAATTCTATTCATGAATGACTGGGTGTTTGCAAGTGTGCGTGTGTGTGTGTTGTTGTGTGTTGTGTGTGTTGTGTGTGGGTGCGTGCGTGCGTGCGTGTGTCCGACTGTCTGTCTGTCTGTCTGTCTGCCTATCTGTCTGTCTTTCTCTCTCTTCCTCTCTCTCTGCATCTCTCTCTCTGCATCTCTCTCTCTCTCTCTCTCTCTCTCTCCTCTCTCTCTCTCTCTCTCCTCTCTCTCTCTCTCTCTCTCTCTCTCTCTTCTCTCTCTCTCTCTCTCTCTCTCTCTCAAATGTACACACACATTATATTTATATATATATAATATATGTATATATATTATATACATATATATCTTAGATCATCAGTTCAATTCAAACACTTGATTATATCTAAAAAGGTGGAAGGGAAAAACAGTAATCACAGATAACATAAAACGCAGTATACAAACATCAGTATGCTCTTATTACAAGATAATACCTCTACCAATTAAAAAATACTTCGCAACTTATATCAATAAAAAAGAAAGAAGAGAAACTGAAATAGCCCACAAGCAATGATTGTACAGATAAAAACAGAAAACAGAAACATTTATCGCAGAAACTAACAAAATTCAGTCTTAAAAATCACAAACACGCACACACAAACTCTCATACACACACACGCACATACACACGCGCCCCCGCGCAAGCGCAAGCGCACACACACACACACACACACACACACACACACACACACACACACACACAACACACACACACACACACACACACACACACACACACACACACACACACACACACACACACACACACATATGGATGGGTGGTCTAGGTGGTAACGCGCTTTGCCTAGAAAGCAAAAAGTCCGGGTCGGAGTGTGCGGTGGTTCGTACCCCGTTTGGGCCCAAAACTTTACCCCCATCCATTAGACCCTGAGTGGTGGTCTGGGCGCTAGTCGTTGGGATGAAACGATAAACCGAGGTCCCGTGTGTTACACATCACTATTTAGCGCACGTAATAGAACCCACGGCAACAAGGGGGTTGACCCTGGCAAAATTCTGTTAAAAAGCTACTCTGATAGGGAAACAAAAGACAGTTGCATACAGGAAAAGGAAAAAAAAAATGGGTAGGTGCTGCACTTGTGGCGACGCGCTCTCCGTGGGGAGAGCATCCCGAATTTCACGCAGAGAAATCTGCTGTGACATAAAGTGATACCAAATCGAAAATACAAATACACAAACACACACATATGCACGTACGTACGCACACACACACACACACACACACACACAGGGCGCAGCGCATACGCGCATGCCAATGCTCAAATGATTATAGCGTCATATGGTAAGAACGCTATCAGTTATCATTATGCACTATCTTACACTATTAAAAAAATAAATGTCACTTAAATTTACCAACAAACACTCTCGCGTTTATTTTATTTCATTTTTTATTTTATACCAATTTAGGTCACAGCAGATTTCTCTGCGTGAAATTCGGGCTGCTCTTCCCAGGTAGAGCGCGTCGCCACAAGTGCAGCGCCTACCCATTTATGTATCCATGCACACACACACACGTGCACGCGCACGCACCACACACACATACACACACACACGCGCGCGCACACACACACACGCACACACATACACACACACACACACACACGCACACACACACACACACGCACACACACACACACACACACACACACACACACACACACACACACACACACACACACACACACGCACACACACGCGCACGCACGAGGGTTAAAAATGTGTGGGAATCGAAGTCTGAACCAGTGTCATAGGGAAAAAAATCGTCCAAACAAGGCAGATAGGTGGGACTCGAATTTGTCCGCTCATGCTCTTGTAGAGCGGAACTGAAATATAAAACCACCAAGTTCCCCCCCCCTCCCCCCCCAACAACCACACACACCCCCATCTCCATGGGGACCTCCCTACAGTATTTTTGGGGCCCAAACACATTGAAAAACACCCCCCCCTTTATTTAACCTACAATCCAAAATAGACTCATAAAAATCTAATCTTAAAGTCTTTTTTAAAAAAAAAAGGGGGCCCAAAAATAGACTAACTTCTATTTCAAAACCTTTTGAAAACTAAGAGGCAAAAATAAGGGGAAGTTATATTTTTAAAGGGCAATCTTTAAACTAAAAGGTAAAAAAAACAACAACAAAAAAAAAAAAAAAAAAAACATACCCAAAACGCAAATCATGTTAATGACGTTTTATTTTTTGCAAACCACTTTAAAACCTAGAAGCAAAAAAGGGAGTCAGAATAGCAAAAAATTTTGGGTTTACATTTCCCTTTAAATCAGGGAAAAAAAAAAAAAAAACAACATTTTTTTACGAAAACCCTTTTGAACAAAAGGGAAACCCCAACCA
>CM060328.1:58360140-58385140 GCA_030674155.1 Stramonita haemastoma
GAGAGAGGGGGGAAGAGAGAGAGGAGAGAAGAGAGAGAGAGGAGAGAGAGAGAGAGAGAGAGAAGAGAAAAGAGGAGAGGAGAGAAGAGAGAGAGAAAGAGAGAGAAAAAAGAGAGAGAGAGAGAGAAATTTTCAAAACCCCATACACACGGGTACAGGGGTAAATAACTACATAAGTGTTTATTCCATTATCCGGGAAATTTTTTTCAAAAAAAGAAAGAAAAAGGAGAGCCCTCCATACTAAAAACAAAAGGGAACAAAAAACGTCTATTTTTTTTTTTAAAAATTTCCCGGCGGTTGAGAAAAAGTTATTGTTGTCAGAGAACATAGCCCCCTTCTTCCATCCCATGGCTACCCAGCTCAGTGATCGGGGGCGGGGCAGCAGCATGGAGAAAAGGGAAAGGGAAAGCGGTCAAAATGAAATGAGACAGAAGGGGGGATTTCCCCCCCACAACGACATTCATCCTTTGGTCTGCAATCTGAAGAGGGGGTCAAAAGTGGGGCCCCAAAACTTTTAAAGTGTGTGTGTTTTGTGTGTGGGGTTGTGTGTTTTGTGTTTTTGGTGTTGTTTGGGTGTGGGGGTTGTTTTTGTGTGTGTTGTGTGTGTGTGGGGTTGGGTGGTGGGTTTTGTGTTTGTTTTGGGGGTGGGTGTGTGTGGTTGGTGTTTGTGGGGGTGCTGCGTGGGGGTGGTTGGGGGTTTTTGGGTTTGGGGGGGTGGGGGGGGTGTGTGGGGGGTTTTTGTGTGTGTGGTGTTTTTGATTTTTTTCTTGTTGACTTCCCGTTATTTCCCCGTAGTTTTTTTTTTTTGAGTCTGAAAAAAATTTTCCCCCAAAAATTTTTTTTTTTAAAATTTTAAACCCATTTTTTTTAAATTTTTTTAAAAAATTTTTTAATTTTAAAAAAATTTTCCTTTTTTTTAAAAATTAAAAATTTGCAATAATATCAAAACATCCCCAAAAAAACTTCAATGTTTTATATAAAAATATAAAATTTTAAACTCTTTTGAGGGGCAAGCCCCAAAAAAAAATTACAGAGAGCATCTAAAAGGGGGGAAAACCCCCCCAAAAAAAAACACTTTCTGCATATCATTTTATATAATTCAAAAAAAAATAGATGCCATGACTATACAACACAAACTTTCAAACACAAACCCAAAAAAAAGGGGAGGGGTGCACTTTTTATTCTATTTTATTTATTTATCTTTTATATCGAGGATAATGGAAAAAGCATCTGTCCCTTTTTTCCCCCCCCGCCCCGGTGGGTATGCAGCTTGAAATCTTGTCACTGTCCCCCCCCGGAAACACAATGGCCTACTCTTACAAAAAGCAAAAGGGAATTTAAAAAGTAAGAAAATGTTCTGCGTGCTTTTTCGCACCGGGCCCATTTTAAACAGCCCTCTCCGAAAGACTTTTGGGGCGAAGTGGGCACCTAAAATTTAACTGGGGGGGGAAAACCCCCTCGGGGGGGGAAATCAAATTTTGGGGGTTGTAAAATTTTTGGCAACGCAATGTTCTGCCCCCTTTACCTATCCCCCCCCTTTTAAAGAAAAAAAAGTCGTTTCCCTGTTTATAACTAAACATAGATTTTTCTAAAATGGGCACGTTGTGTTTTAAAAATCCTACAAGCAGTTAAAAAGGGAAAATTTTTTTAAATTTTTTTCTCTTGAGAAACAGGATGACAGGGACGGGCCCCAATCTATTGTCTGAAAGGGGGGGCCCCCTTTCCCTGATATAAAGGACAAACCCCGGAGCACGGGAAAAGGGGAGGGGGGGGTCCGAATAAATGAGACAGAAGGAAAAGTCGGAGACGACAAACCCCCCAAAATGTCTACAAATACAAAAGGGGGGTAAAAAGGCAGGCCCCTCTGCAGGGGGGAGAAAGTGGTTAGTTCTAAACCCTTTGGGGGAAACTTTTTTTTCCCCTTAAAAGTTTATGATCTTTTTGTTTCCCCCCCTTTTTTTTTAAACCCTACCTTTGGATTTGAGAAGCGTGTATGCCCTAATTTTTTTTCAGAAATATCTTTGCCACTTTTAAACGCAAGCTTTTTTTCAGCAAAAGTCCCTGTAAAATTACCTTTCCTCTTTAGGCTGGGGGGAAAGGGTTTTGGGGGCGCCTCGCTCCCCCCAAAACCCCCACGGGTTTTTGGGGGGCACCTTTTTCCTTATTTTTGTACCAGCTTACCTTATAAAATATTTTCGGAATGTTTTCAGCAAAAAAAATTTAAGTTTCCCCAAAAATAATTTCATAACTGCAACATTTCCCAGATCTGCAGTTTGAAATTTTAAAATTTCCAAAAAAATATTTTTTTTTACCAAGGGCCCTTGGCGTATTTATCTGAAAAAAGTTAAAACAGTTTTCAACCTGCAATTGCAGGAATTTTATAAAAGGTTTAATCACATTTACATGGCAAAAAAACAAAAAGACAAGTGACTTTTCACACTCATTTACCTAATAATTCCCATACCAAAACGAAAACCCACATATTTCCAAGAAAAAATAAAAAAATTTCTTACTTACAGGCACTGCTCAGGCTTTTGTGCTCATACTTATACTTTTGCTTAAGAAGGTTCTATGACAAAGGGACTCCACCTACAGTTCCATCACACAGTTAAGTGAAATAATGATGATACTACTACTACAACTACCTACTACAAAAAACACTACACTATACTACAACTACTACTAAATAAATACTATTTGCTACTATACACTCTGCGTCCCGCGCGCTGCTGCTGCTGCTGCTGCTGCTGCTGCTGTTTCTCAAATATTTTCAACTTCTACTACAAAAATTTAAAAAATAATGAAAAACAACAACAAAAATAAAAATAATAATAATAATAAAAAAATAATAATAATAATAATAAATTTATGATGTGATGAGGGTGATGATATGATGATGAGAGATGATAAAAAAAAATAAAATAATAATAAAAAAAAAATAATAAAAATAATAAAAATAAAAAAAAACAATAATAATAATAAAAAATAATACAGGGGAAAATAATGGTACATCTTGCAAAAACAAATCAAAGCCTTTCATTCGCCTCTACAACGCACAAAAATAAAAGACAAAATTTTAATTTTGCAAATTCAATGTACTACGTACTACGCGTACTACGTACGTACACACACACACACACACAACACCCCCCACACACACAACACCCCCACACACACACAAACACACACACACACCACACCCCACACACACACGACACACACACACAACCACACAACCACACCCGCACACAAAGCGCGCGCCGTGCACACACTTAAAGGGACCCAACACTTTGGCAGAGTGAAGGAAAATTTTAGAGCAAAAGAAGTGGGGAAGGCAGGGGAGGGGTCTTCAACTGAAATAAGACAGAAAGAAAAATGGAAAGCCCCCCAAAACCCCCTTTATTCTGGGGAAAACAAAAAAGGGGGAAAGGAGGGCACATTGCTTTTATACATGGGGTTGATGTTCCTATCCCGGAAAAGCCTTTTCCCACAACAATTCCCCCTCCCCTCTGTGTCCCTTTTCTCTAGTTAAAAAAACAGGGGTTGAGGTGTTCATTATCAATCTGAATTGTCTCAAAGATTTTTTTTTTAAAAATGAAAAGTTTAACATATTGTTATACATAATTGCATTTTCCTTTTTTTTTCTTGCCCACTTTAAAAAAATGTTTTTTTTGGTAGGTTGGGGGAATTTTTCTGAAAAAAACAGATGACAAATTAAAAAAAAAACCCCAAAAACCCAAAAAAAACATATTTTTAAAATTTTAAAAAATAATCCTGGGGGGGGGAAAAAAAAACTACCTTTATTGTGGACAAAAAAAGACTGCATATCCCAAAAACTCACCATCCGTAATCTCAGACTCTGGCTTAAACAAAACAAAAAAAAAAAAGGGGAATCGAAGAAAAATTCATAAAAGAGATAAGGGCACGTAAAAAAAATAACCCCAAAAACTCCCATAACGTGCAAACCCCCACAAAGTGGGTTACATAATTGATAAAAAAAAAGCAAAAAAATTTTTTAAAAAAAAAACCCCGCCCAAAAATTCTTTCACACGGGGCATCATACGGTCATTTTTTGGGGGTTTCCCCTCTCCCCCCCCCCCCCCCCCCCCCCCCCCCCCGCCAGCTCCCCCGCATTCGGGAGAAAAAAGGGGAGAGGGGGGGACGGGGAAAGGGGAAGATCAGCCCGACAAAATGAGAGAGGGGGGGGGCAAAAACAAAAAATTTTCCCCTTTGGGGTTCGGCAATAAAAAGGGAGGGGTGAGGACAAGTCACCTCGCTGTGGGGGCTAGGGGGCCCCCATTTGCATATTGTGGGGGGGGGCTTTTTTCTCCCTGAAGGGAAAACTTTCCAATTTGCTTCTTTTTGGGGTTTCTGTTCTTTTCCCCCCCGTGGGGATGTGGGGGGGTCGTCAGTTAAATAGAAACCCCCATTTTCTAAAAATTCTTGAGGGAAATTTTTCCCTTTTTTTTAGCCCCTTTTTTATTCTGCCTTTTTTTCTCTTTCTTTTTGCACCTTTTTTTTGTCTTTTTTGGGCCCCCTTTTGGCCCCTTCTTCAACTTTTTTTTTTCGCAAAAACAAAAATTTTTTTTTTAACCCTTTTCTGAGGAAAAAAAAAAAGGCAAAAATCCGAAGGCAGAAATAGACCGATGGGGGGGGCAGGCAGAAAAAGATAGAGGTGGGGTTGCTATACTGAAAACCCTTTCCCCCTTTTTAAATTTTTTTTTTTAAATCCACCATACCCCCTAAAAAAGGGAGCGAAAAGTTTTAATCTTGATCTTGAATATTTTTTAATGTTTTATGAATAATGATTTTTTTTAAACAATTTGTCAGCCAAAATTTTCAAAAAGTCCACTTTAAAAAAAAAACCCCCTTTTTTTAAAAATTGGGAAAGATAGCACTAAAATGGCTTCCCACTCTTCCCAAAACAAAACAACAGCTAAATAAGCCCCCCAAAAAACCCCTGAAAAATTTTCAAGAGAACACGTATTTTGGGAAACCCCCTTCTGCTTTAAAGGGGGCACTAACCACCCCCCTAAAAGTCCATTGAAAAAAAATTTTTTATTGATTGATTGATTGATTGACTCCCATGTCTCTGTCTGTCTGAAATGCCCTTCTCCAGCTGTCCTCGTCTGTCTTCTGTGGGTCTGCCCTGCTATTTTCCCTGCCCTGTCTGTCGCCCTTTTTTGGGCTCTCCCCTCCTCTTCTCACTTCCCCCTCTCTCCCCTCTCTTTTCTCTCTCTCTTCCTCTTCTTCCTCTCCCTCTCTCTCTCTTTTTTCCGGGAAAAAACCCTTTTGACTTTCCCATCTTATTTTTTTTCTTTGTACTTTTTTTTTGGCAGTTTTTTTTTTGTGAAAACCCGCCCTCCTTGTAACATACGGGGCCGGGGGGGCCTTGAAAATTTAAAATCTTGAGTTCCTAAGTTCTCCTCTCTCTCTGAAAACTTTTTGTCTCTCTCTATCTGTCTGTTTTGGGGGAAAAAGTGGGGTGTCCCGTGTGTCTGTGTGTCGTGTGTCTTTTCGTATGTGGGTCGGAAGGGGGGGGGCTTTTGTGTGTGTGTGGGGTGTGTGTGTTGTGTGTGTGTCTCTATCTCTTCTCTTTCTCTCTCTTTCTCTCTCTCTCTCCTCCTCCCCTCTCCCCTTTTTTTCCTTCTTTTTCCCCCTTCTCTCCTCTCTCTCTCCCCCCTCTCTCCCCTCTCTTTTCTCTCTCCCCTCTCCTCGTTCCCCTCCCCTCTGTCTCGTCCCCCGTCTCCTATCTGTCTGTCCGTAGCCTTTTTTTTCTGCCCCGCTGTCTGCTGTTCTGGTGTCCCCTCTCCCCCCTTAAATCCTCCCCTATCCTCCATCCCCCATCCCCCCCACCCCCCCCCCCCCCTCCCTGGTCTGGGGGAGTGACCCCCACAGCTTTTGGCAGGTGTGTGTTGTGGTAGAAGGCCCGCACTGTACTGGGATGGGGGCAGGGAAACGATGGGGTGAAAGGGAGGGCACTTCGGGGCTGTCCTCTGTCCCCCACAATCATCGTCCTAAATTTGTCCCGCCTCAACATTTTCTTCCCCCTTTTTTTTGGGGTTTTTTTTTTGTTTTTTTGTTTTTTTGTTTGTTTTTATTTTTGGGGTTTTTTTTTTTGAGGGGGGGGGGTTTTTTTTTTTTTTTTTGTCTTCGGGGGTTTTTTGAGTTTGGTATTGGGAAATAGACCTTTTTTTTTTTCTATGGTAATTGTTCAAATTTTCGTTACATAGTGTATGTATGTTATTTTTTTTGATTTTGTTTATTTTTTTTTGTGTGTAAAATCTTCCCTTCCCTAAAGGGAAGGGGAAACAGGGAAAAAAAAAATTTGAAAAATTGAATGTTGGCCCCACTTTTGGGTTTTTTTGTGTTTACATAAAAAAGTGGGGTTTTTTGGGGGGGTTTGGGGTTTTTTTTTTAAGCTGTTGTGAGTGTTTGAAGGATTTGAGTGTATATTTTTTTTTGGGGGTTTTTTAAAAAGGGGGTTTTTTGTGTGGGCGGGGGGGGGGGTGAGTGTTGTAGGGTTTTGTGTGAATAATAACTGCTGAACATACAACAACAACAAAAAGAAGGCATCACCATCACCAGCAATAACAGCAGCAGCAACACAAAAAAAATGAAAAAAAGTGTGTACGAAAAATTTTAAATTTTAGACAAAACATTCATTATGTCGTGCATGTCGTGTCAGCCTTTGGGGGGGGGGGTGGGGTTAAAAGGGGGGACCTTCCTCTTCCCCCCACCACCCACCATCTATCACCCCCACCACCCCCCACCACCACATCATCACCCCCCACCACCACCACCAAACCACCATCATTCACCACCACCCCCCCCCACCCCCCACCCCCCCCCCCACCCACCACCACCCCCCCCAAAATCATATCACCACCCCACCACCAAACCCCACCACCCCCCCCCCCCCCACCCCACCCCACCACCCCCATCATCACCACCACCACCACCCCCCACCCCGAAAAAAAATTACAATTGCATACAGGGAAAAAAAAATGGGGGGGGCGCCTTGAGGCAAACGCGTTTTTAACGGGGAGAGCACCCTTTGAATTTCACGCGGAGAAATCTTCCGTGCTTGAAAGTGGTGTAAAATAAAAAAGAAAAAAAAACCCCCCCCCCCAAAAACCCCCCCACAATAAATTGGTGGCCAAAAGTTTTTTGGGGGCAACAATCATAGGGGGGGTAGGCTTCAAAAAAAAAATTTTTTCCCCAAAAACCCCTCACCCTCCCACCAACACCACCGACGCAATTTGCGACCCGGGGTTCGATCCCTGTTCGGGGGGGATTTTTCCCCCTGGAGTTAACATCAGTGCTGACTCCACTTCCCCCAAAAAGCCCTTTTGGGGTGAGACTTTAAGCCAAGGCCCCATGTGCAACGCCGGGGGCACCCTTGCACACAGGTTAAACCTTTTTCCACTTTTTTTGTAGGAAAAGGCCACTGTGTGCCGGTGGGAACAGATGACAAGACTACGAAACCCCACCCGGGGGCTGGTTAAAAAAAAAAAAAAAGCACATGATGCTTATTCCTTTTACCTCGATAAAAAAAATAAATAAAACATAAAAGAAAAATTTTTTTTTTTAATTTTTTATCATCAAAACAACAGCAGCAGCAGCAGTAACAACAACAGCCACAACAAAAAAACAACAACCCAACTTTCCAACCCATCACCCCCAAAAAAAAAAAAAACCCCACAGCAAGTTTGCTTTTTTTGGGGAAAGATCAGGACATTGTTTTCACCCACAGCCACTATCCTCCAAGTGGAATACCCGCCCAAAAATAAATTGGAAAAACAGTCGCATACGTATAAAAAAAAATCTCACTATTGGTGAACCTAAAAAAAGGGAAGCCGGGGAACTGGGGGGGGGGGGGGGGGGGGGGGGGGGGGGGGGGGGGGAATTAAAAATGTATATTCTTTCGAGCCCCCCCCCTTTTCCCCTTAAAAATCCCCCCCCCCCCCCCCCCCCCCCCCCCACACACACAAAAAAACCCCCCGCCCCCCCCAAACCCCAACAAAAGCAAAAAAAACAAAAGGGGGGGACAGTAATGCCCTTGTTTTTTTGCATATCGTAAAAAGGGGCTTTTAAAATGCTTCTATAGGGGAAAAAAAGGGTCAACAAGGGGTTTAAAAACCCTTTTTTTCCCTCCTTCCCCAAAACCTCCTCCTCCTTTCCCCCCTCCCCCCCCTTTTCCCCCGCCTCACCACCACCCCCCACCACCACCAAAAAACCCCCCCCAAAACCACCACCACCACAACAACAACAACAGTAAAAACAGAAAGGGGTTGCAGTAATGTTTTGGGGCTGCATTTGTGGCAAGGCATTGTTATTTTTTTTTATAGAGGGGGTGTAAGCTTGAACGGGGAGATCTTTCCCCTCTCCTCCTTCTCTTCCTCATCCCCCCACCCCACTACCCCCCCCCCCCACCCCCCACAAACCACCATAACAAACACAACAAAAAAAAAAGGGGGTGCCGGGGTTTCTTCGTGTTTCTATTGTAGGAAAGGCAATTTAAAACCCCTATAAATAAAAATTTTAAAATTTTATTTTTTTTTGTTTGTTTTTTTTGATTTTTTGATTGTGATTTTTCTTTTATTTATTCTTTTTTTCGAGAATAATGGAATAAGCACTAACTGTTTTTTTCACTTCCCGTCAGTGGTGTCAGTTTTGCCAATTTTTTTTCATCCCTTTCCCCCCCGGGACACAAGGGGGCCCCGCTTTAAAAAAAATAGAACGGTTTTTTAAAAGTGTCAAGATGTTCTTGCGAGCGTTCGCCCGGGGGCCTTGGGGTTTTTATCTCACCCAAAGGGGCGATAGGGGGGAAAAAAGGGGGGTTTTAAAACTTTGTCGTCATCATCCTTTTACTTTCTCTTTTTTCTGTTCTCATTTCTCTCTTCCCCCTTGGGTTAGTTTTTTTTTTTTCTTTTTTTTTTTCAGTTTTTTGTTCATATTGTTTTTCATTTCTTTTGTCATCCTGTCATACGCGTCGTGCGTCGAGACGTCCCTATTTTTACCGCAAGATCGTTGTTGGCATCATCGTCATCTTGGGGCGTCGTCATTGTCTTTTTTTGCTCATTATCGTCTTTGGGGCAACTTTTAAAAGGGGGGTTTTTTTTTTCCCCGATTTTGAAATTTTTGGGGGTTTGGTTTTTTTTTTCTTCCAATTTTTCCCCTTTTTTCAATTTTTTGTCTTCCCCAAACCCCCTTTTTTTTGAAAATTTTTTTACCCCTTTACCAAGTCCCCTCCTTCTTCTACAACTACTCCTTCTTCCCCAATCCTTCTTCTTTTTCTTAAAATTTCCCCTTTGGATTCTTGTTCTTCTTTGCATTTTTTTAAAATTTTTTTTCCCTTTTTTGTTCTTCACGGGGAAATGTTTTGTAATTCTTTTTCGCAACTGTATTTTTTCTAAAATTTTTTTTTCCCTTTTTTTTCATTTTTTCTTTTCTTTTTTTTTCTTTTTCGCAGTTTTTTTTCAGTATTTCCCTTGCAATCCTTTTTCTTTACAATTCTTCGCTGTTTTTTTTTTTGCAATTTTTTTTCCCTTTTCCCCCCTTTTTTTTTTTTTTTAAAAACAGTTCTTTAAATTTTTTTTGTAGTTTTTTCCCTTTTTCATACCTTCCTTTTGCAAAATTCTTCGCTTTTCCCTTTAAAATTTTTTTTTTTTTTTCCTAACGGGTTTTTCTTTTTCCTTTAAACTTCGTCTTCATGATCACAATTCTTGAAAGGGAAAAAATTTTACAACACCTTGTTTTTGGGGTTTTTTTTTTTCTTTTTCATTATTTTTAAATTTACAATGTCTTTCCCCCTTTTTTTTCCTCTTTTTCAAAATCCCCTTTTTGTTTTAAATTTTTTTTTAAATTTTCCCCTTTTCCCCCAAGGCCTTTTTTTTCCCTTCCCCCTTCCCCCTTTTCCTTTTCCTCCTCCCTTTCTTTTTCCTCCTCTTTCTCCTCGTCCTCCTCCTCTTCTTCCCCTCCACCCCTCCCCTCCTCCTCCTCCCCTTTTTTCCCCTTCCCCTTTTTCTCCTCCTCCCCCCTTTTCTTCTTCCTCCTCCTCCTCCTTTACTTACCTTAAAACTTGATTCCTTTTTTTTAACCCCCTTTTTCCCCCCTGTGTGTATTTTTCGCTTAAAACCCCTTTAAAAACAAAAGAATGAATTTATACAAAAAACCAAAAAACAAATTTGAAAAGCAGATTCTGTCCACTTTTTCTTTCCTAACATGCTAGTATTCGCACAGGCTTAACTTTTTTTTTTCCCCCCGAAATTTAAAAACCCCCCCCCCCCCCCCCAAAACATAAACAACACACACAGCCCCCAAAAAAACACTATATACACAAGCAAAAAACGCCACACACACATGCAGTTTAAAAATTCCATAAAAAAAATATATATACTTTCTTTCTGTACCTGTTCATGTTTGTCTGTCCTCTGTTTTTTGTTTTTTCCCCCCCTGCCCCCCCCCCTGGGTCTTTTGGGCAGTTTCGGTTCTGTCCCCCTGACCTGCCCTCTTCTCTCTGCTTTTTCCCCCCTTAACCCCCCAATTTTCCTCTTTTTTTCCCTTTTTTTAAAACCCTTCCTTTTTCCTCCTCCCACACACATGCACACACACACACACCCCACACACCCACACCCCACACACACTCACACACACACACACACACACCCCCCCCTTTTTCCCCCCCCCCCCCTCCCCCCCCCCCCCCAAAATAAACCCCATCCTCCCTCTTCAAATGCTCTCCCCCTCTCTCCCCCCCCCCCTTTTCATCCGATTACTAACCACCTGGGCCGCTTGTCTTCCCGCCCCATTTTTCTTCCGCCCAGAAAATGGATTTGAAAGAAGGGAGAGACCGGGGGTCTCAAAAAGGGGGCCCTGGAATGTCAGATTCCCGCCTTTCTTGGCCGCGAACTTCTCGACTACGCTCAATGGATTTGCCCCCCCACGGTGTAAAAAAAAAAAAGAGGGGTGCTTGATAAGCTTTTGGGATGAATGTCAACTTTAGTTGGGAAAAAAAAAAAAAAATTTTTTTTGGTTGTTAATTTTTTTTTAAAACGCATCTTTAAGTGTTTTTTTTTGTTTTTTTTTTTTTTTTTTTTAGTAAAAAGTGACCTTTTTGGGGGGAAAGGGGACTTTACCTGGAATATGGGGGTTTTTTGGGGGGCTAGGGGGGATGTGAAATTTTTTTTTTGGGGTTAAAAAACCCTTTTTTTGGGGGTGTTGGGGGTTGTAGAAAAAAAGGGGGGGGTTTGGGTTTGAATGCTTGTTTGGGGTTTTTAACAAAAGGGGGGGTATTTACCAACTAATGTTTTTTTTTTTTTGTGTGTAAAGAAACCAAAAAAATCTTCAAAAGTTAACTTTTAAAAATGTTGTAGGGGGGAAATTTTTTAGTACCAATCATTTACATACGAGTTAATAAATTTTTTTTTAAAAACTATTGAAGAAAAAAAAATTTTTAGCAACATAATGTAAAAAAAATAAAAACGAAACAAAATGTAACAAATAACACCCCCCCCAAAAAAAAAAACAACACCCAAACCAACAACGCCCCCCCCAAAAAAAAAAAAAAACACCCCCCTCGACCCCCAAAGCCAAAAAAAGGAAAAAATTTTAAAAAAAAGGGGACAACAAAAAAAACAACAAAACAAAACCCCCCCAACGAAACACAAAACAAACAAAAAAAATTTTACAAAAAAATACACAAACAAAAAAATAAAAGGGAGCCCCCAAAGCGGGGAACCCTTTTTTTAAGACTACAAACTTCAGTTTTTTTGTCCCTTTTTTAGCGCTGTTTTCCCCTTTTTTTTAAAATTTTCTAAACTGCTTCCTTTGGGAAAAAGAACCCCTAAAAAGGGGGAAAACCCCACCCCCCCTTTTAAAAATTTTTTTTACATTGCCTTGGGGGGGGGGATAGCTTAGTATAAAAACATTTTTTTTCCCCCCAAATAAGGTAAAACCAGAAAGGGGAAACCGGGGAACCCCAAAATTGGGAAAATTGGGGACCTTTTTCCGTTTGGGGCCCCCTATTTTACCCAGCTGAAAAAGGGGGGAAAACCCCCCCCCTCTTTAGGGACGGGGGAAGGGAAAAAGGGGCCCCAAAGGGGGGGGGAGGGGGGCCGCCCCCCAATATGCTGGCCCTTAGAAAAACCCCCGCCCCCCCAAGGGGCCCCCACGGGGTTTTGGGGGCACCCCTTTCCTTTTTCCCCAAAATCCCTTTTTCCCTTTTTTTTTCTTTTTAAAAAATTTTAACTTAAACCCCCCAAAAAAACCCCCCCTGCACTTTCTAAAAATTGTTTTACACTTTTTGGCTTTTTTTTAAAATTTTTACAATTTTTAATTTTTCATTTCACCCTTTCTTTCCCTACTCATGTTTTTCTGACAGGGTTTTTTGCTCTGTTTAAAAAAAAAAACTGCTTGCGGACACTGTATGACAGGGAAAAAATTTTTTAAACCAAAAAAAAAAAGTCAATTAAAAAAACCCCTTCCCGCCAAAATTTTGGGAAAAACCGGCTAAACATTGAATTTTCGATGATAAAAACAGTAAAGGGGAAAAAACGAAGTTTGGGTTTTCTTTTAAAAATCCCCAAAAAATAACACCCCACACACACACACACACCCACACCCACACACACACACCCCACACACCACCCCAAAACACACACCCACTACCACACACACACTCAAAAAAAGGGTTTTTTTTTGTTTTTTTCCCTTTTTCCAAATTAAAACCCCCGGGCAGCCTGATCCCCTATTTGTGAGCCCCTTTTAAATTTTTGGGGGGTGTGTATATATATATAATTTAAAAATATATATATAAAAATATAATATATATAAATAAAAATATTTTAAAAAAATATAAAGTGGGGTTGTTTTGGGGGGGTTTTTATGTGTGTGTGTTGTTGCGGGGTTTGTGTTGTGTGTGTCCGCGCGCGCCCGTTGTTGTGTGTGTTTTGTGCTGTATTTTTGGGGTGTGTTTTTGTGTGTGTGTGCGTGCGTGGGGTGTTTGTGGTGGTTTTTTTTGGTGTGTGTGTGTGTGGTGTGTTTGTGTTGTTTGTTGTGTAGTGTGGGGGAAAAAAAAATTTTTGGGGGGCCGTGTAGGTGTTTGTGTGGGGGTTTTTGGGGTTATGGTGTGTGTCCCGCCCCCGGGGGGGGAAAGGGGGGGGTTTTTGCACCACCTTACGTGGGGGGGAAAAAAGGGGAAAAAAGGGGGCGAGGGTCGCTAGTTGATTTTTTTTCTTTTTAAAAATTGCTCATGCTTAAAAAAATTTTACTGACCCCCCGAGAAAAAAAAAGGGGGTAAAAAATTTTAAAAAAAAAAACCCCCAGAAGAAAAAAAAAAAAAAAAAAAAAAAGAAAAAAGAGAAGAAATACAAAAAAATTTTTAATAACAAAAAAAAGAAAAAAAAAGAAAAGGAAAAAAAGGGGAAAAAAGGGGAAAGAAAAAAGAAAGAAGAAAGAAAAAAAAAGTAAAAAAAAAGAAAAAAAGAAAGAAAAAAAAGACAGGATGGAAGGAAAACAAAAAAAAGGGGAAAAAAGGGGGAAAAAAAAAGGGGAAAAGAAAAAAAAAAAAAAAAGAAGGTTAAAAGAAACAAAAGAAGAAAAAAAAAAAAGAAAGATAAGAATGAAAAAAAAAAGATTAAAAGAAGGAGAAAAAGGGGAAAGAAAAAAAAAGAAAGAAAGAAAGAAAGAAAAAAGAAAAAGAAAGAAAGAAAGAAAAAAAAAAAAAAAAGAAAAAAAAAAAAAAAGGGGAAGGGGAAAAAAACAAAAAAAAAAAAACAAAAAAGAAAGAAAACCCCCCAAAAATTTTTTCCCCGGTTTTTTTTAATTGAAAGAAAATAATTTTTCAATAATAAATTTTTTAAATTTTTCATTGCTGTGCGGTTTTTTTTGTTTTTTTTTTTTCTGAAAAAAAAAAAAAAAAAAAAACCCATTGAACATCGTGCAGCTCATTTTTCCCCGTGTTTTTTTTTTCCCCCCTTTTAAATTTTTCTTTTAAATTTTGTGAACCGTTTCATGCTTTGTATCAGAACTATTTTTCATTTTTAAATTTAAAATTTTTTCACCTTTCTTTTGGGGAGTGTATCACTCCCAAATTTCCCCCAAAGTGGAAAAATCTTTTTATTGGGGCCCCCCGGCAATTTCACACAAATACCTCACTGCGATTTTAAACGTAAATTTTCCCCGAATTTTTTGTGTGTGGTGTGTGTTTGTGTGTGTGTGTGTGTGTGGTGTGGGGTGTGGTGTGTGTGTGTGTGTGGGGTGTGTGTGTGTGTGTGTGTGGGCCCTTTTTGGGGGGTGTGTGTTTTTTGTTTGGGGGGGAAGGGGGTTTTTGGGGGAGTGTGAGGTGTGAAAAGCCACCCGGCCTGCATGCATTGTGAGCGGGTTTTTTTGCGCGAGCGCGCGCGTGCGGTTTTCGTGTGTGTTTTGGGGTGTGGGTGTGTTGTGTGTGCTTTGTGTGTGTGTTGGGGGGAAAAAGGGCCCTTTTCCCCAAAAAATTTTCTAAAAGAGAACTAAGGAAAAAACAGTTTAAAACTGTTTTATGGGTTGAACATGGGGGAAAAAGAAAAAGGAATATTTTTTTAAATCTTCAAGTAAAAAAAAAAAAATTTTAAAAACAAAACAGGGGGGGAATTTAAAAATAAAAATTTTTTGGGAAAAACCCATAACATGAAAAAAAATTTTTTAACTTTGAATACAAAAGTCTGTTTCCAGAAAAATCTCAAGTTTAGTCTATGATTTCGTTTTTTTAAAAAACCCCTTTGCACAAAATATTTCAAGAAAAAACTAAGCCCCCGGGAAAACAAATAAAATGTTAAAAAAATTTTTTTTTCATGTCCCATAATTAAAAAAAAAAAAGTCCCCCCCTTTTTAAAAATTTTAAAGAAACCGTTTCCTTTCAGAATCATCTGTAAGGGGTTTAAAAAAAACCCCAAAAAAAAAAATACTTCTTTGCCCCCAAATTTTTGAATGTCTGTTTTTAAAAACCCAGTTGGGATCCCTTTTCCCCCAATTTTTTTTATTTTTTTTTTTAAAGGAAATTTTTTTAAAAACCCGTTCTTTTTTTAAACCCCCCGCAAACTGCCCCCCCCCCAAAAATTTCCCCCCCTATCTACAAAAAAAAAAAAAAATTTTTTATTTTATTTTTTTATTTATTTTAAAATTTTTATTATTTATTATTCATTCTTTTTTAAAATTTTTATTATTATTATTAATTAAAATTATTATTAAAATTTTTTATTATTATTATTTTTTTTTTTTTTTTTTAATTTTTTTTCCATCCAAATTTTTTAAAAAAAAAAAAAAAAAAACCAAAATTTTAGTAATTATTTAAAAATTAAAATTAAAATTTTTAAAAATTTTTAATATAAAAATTAAATAATAAATAAATTAAAATTTTTTTTTTTAATTTTTTTTTTAAAAAAATAAAAATTTTAAAAAAAGAAAAAAAAAAAAAAAAAAAAAAAAAAAAATTAAAAAAAAATAAAAAATAATAATAATAATAATAATAAATAATAAATGAAAAAAAAAATTTTAAAAAATTAAAATAAAAAATAATAATAATAAAAAATAAAAAATAAAAAATTTAAAAATAATAATAAAAAAAAAATGTTAAAAATAGTGTGGTAAAGTTTTGGGGGGGGGTTTTTAAAAGGGTTTTAAAAAAAAAAAAGGGGCCCCCAAAAATTTTTCCCTTTTTAAAAAAAAAAGAAAACAATCAAGGAAGATACCCAAAAAAGGGGTGGTAGCAGACATTCAGAAATTTTTCAAAGAAAATATATCATTTTTTTAGGATTCTTTTTTAAAAATTAAAGATTGGGGGGGGGGGCCAGGGGGGGGGGGGAAAAAGGGGGGAAAAAAAAAAAAAAAATTTTTCCCCCCCCAATGGGGGGGTTTTAATAAAGGGGGGGGTTGGGGGGGGGGAATTCCTTTAATTTTTAAAAGGGGGATTTGGGGGGGGGGGGGGAAACAAAGTTTAACACTTTTTTTTTTTTCCCCCACAGGCATATATGGGGTTTTTTTCAATATTTTTTTCGAAGGGGATTTAAAAAGAAATTTTTATAGACTAAACTTTTTAAAAAATTTTTCTGGAAACAGACATAGTATTCAAATTTCAAAATTTTCTGCATGGGTTTTAGTTCCCAATTTTTAGTTAATTGCATTTTTTTCTACTTTTTTTTTTACTTAAAAATTTTTAAAAAATTTCCTGTTCCGTTTCCTATAGTTCAACACCTACAACACAAGTTTTTTCTTTCCTTTTTGTTTTTCTTTATACTTTTAAATAGGCCGTTACACCGTAACCCACACACACAACACACACACACACACACACACACACACACCCCGCTGCACGCACGCGCGCGCTCGCGCAAACACCCCTCACCCCTTTTTTGAGGCAGGGGGGCCCCCTCACACCCTCACACATACACACCCACTCCACAACAAACACACACACACACACAAACCCCAACACACACACACACAACACAAACACACACACACCACACACACACACACACACACCACACACACACACACACACACACACACACACACCAAATTCGTGGAATCACATTTTAAAAAACAGCAGAGATTTTCGGTGAAGATTGCCGGGGCCACAATCAATAGATCTTCCCCAAAAATTGGGGAAATTGGGGCCCAGCTGAAAAAACCAATAGAAAGCTGAAAATTAATGTAATTAAGTAAAAAAATTTTTCTTTTTACAAAGCAAAAAAGGTTTCCCCAAAAATTTAAAAAAAAAGTAAAGGGGAAAAAACACACCAAACAAGAGCTGCACGACTGTTAGGGTTTTTTTTCTTTTTTTTCGAGAAAAAAAAACACCAAAAACCGCACAGAAAAAAAAGGGGAAAGCTTTATTATTGAAAAATTATTTTCTTCAATTAAAAAACCCGAAAAAATTGGCCCCCCTTTTCCCCTTTTTTTTTGTTTTTTTTTTCTGTTTTTTTTTCCTTTCCTTTTTTTCTTTTTTTCTTTTTTTTCCCTTTCTTTCTTTCTTTCTTTTTTCTTTCTTTCTTTCTTTTTTCTTTCTTTCTTTCTTTTTTTTTTCCTCCCTTCTTTTTAAACTTTTTTCCTTATTCTTACTTTCTTCCTTTTTTCGTTTTCCCCTTTTTTCCTTTTTTTTCTTTTTTTTTCTTTCCTTATTTTCCCTTCTATCTTTTTTCCGTTTTTCCCTTCCCCTGCTTTCTTCTTTTTTTTTTCTTTTTTTCCCTTTTTTCTTTCTTTCTTTCTTTCTTTTTTTCTTTTTTTTCCTTTTTTCCCCCTTTCCCTTCTTCCTTTCTTTTTTTTCTTTTTTTTTCTGTTTTCAACTATTTTTCTGAAAATTTTTCCTTTTTTTCTTTTTTTTTCTTTTTTTTCCCCTTTTCTGTTTTTTGCTTCATTTGTACCCTTTATTTTTTTCTCGACTGTCATTTTAAAATTTTAAACATGAATATGAACAGACAAAACATACAACTACGACATCGCCCTTCATTCTTTTCCCCCCCCCCGTAAGGTTTTGAAACCCCCCCCACCCCCCGGAAAGACCCACACACCCCATACACACAAACCATACACACACACACATACACGCACACATACACCCACATACACACACAAACACACACAAACACACAACACACACACACACAAAAATCCCCCAAAACCCCAAAACACACACGACGGGCCAACACCAAAACACACAACAAACAACCCCGCACAAACACACACACACACCACCGCGCGCGCGCACACACAACACACACACACGCACACAAAAACCCCAAACAAACCCAACACACACACACACACCATATATATATAAATATATAATAAAAAATATATAAATAATTTTATAAAAATAAAAATATATATAATAAAATACACACACACATTAAAAGACTCACAAATAAGGGGAACGATGACCGAAATTATTAATTTGGGAAAGGAAAAAGAAAAAAGAAAACCCCTTTTTGGGTTTGGGGTTGTTGTGGTTTGTGTGGTGTGTGTGTGGTGTGGGTGGTGTTTTGTTGTGTGGTGTTGTGGTGTTGTTTAAACTTTTCAAATTTTAAAGAAAATCCACACAAAAACAAATTAAAATTTCCCTTCTCATCGAATTCAATTTGGGGCCCGGGTTCCCCGTTTTTGGACAGCAAGCTTTTCATAACCCTGACATTTTTTTGGTTTAAAATACGTTGCCAAGTCATACAGTTTCACCAAGACCGTTTTTTTTTTAAACAGACGCATAACCGGGTCAAAAATCATGAGTGGGGAACAGCGAAAGAATAATAATTATTGCCAATTTAAAACAAAGCCACAACAGGGAGCACACGCGAGAAAGTCGGCGGGTTTTTCTGGGGGTTCAATTCAAATTTGCAAAAAAAACATAAGGAAAGGTATTTTTAAAAAGGAAAGTGTCCCAAAACCTGTGTGGTCAAAAGGGAGCGAGCTTTCAAGGGGGCCACTTTTGGGGGGGGCCCCCCCATCCCCCCCCTTTTCCGTTTTTATTTTTTTGCCCCAAAAGGGGGGCCATGCACCCATTTACAGCTGGGTGAACTATGGGCCAAGCGCGAAAAGGGTCCCCCCATCCAAGGGAAACCGGTTCGATGCTCCTTGCCTAGGGGGAGAGCAAGTGCCTGATCCTAAGCTACCCGTCCCCAAAGGCAAGTGAAAATTAAAAAAGACGGGACGTTTTTGTTTTTTTTTTAAAAAGGGTTTTCGTTTCCGAAAGGAAACAGTTTAGTAAATAACAAACGAAAACAGCGCTGAAAATACACAAAACTAACCCCGTGAGTTTTAAATCAAAAATTGACAGCAATGACTCCTTTTTTTTGTTTGAAAAAAATTTTTGTTTTTTTTTCCCCTTTTGTTTTGTTTTTCGTTTGGGGTTTGGGGTTGTTGTTTTGTTGTTTTTGGCCCCCTTTTATAATTTTTCCTTTTGGTCTTTGTGTCGAGTTAGGGGGTTTTTGATTTTTTGGGGAGCGTTGTTGGTTTTGGGCTGTTTTGTTTTATTTGGGGGGCGTTTATTTGTTACATTATGTGCGTTTATTTGTTACATTAGTTGCGAAATTATTATTTCTATCAAAGTTTTTAAACGTATTTATTAATTCAGTATGCTAAATGACTTGTACTAACATTCCGCCATACAACATTTTTAAAAGTCTAACTTTTGACAATTGCAGGTTTCTTTTACACACAAAACAAAAAACATTAGTTGAGTAACTACCCCTTTTCGTTAACACCTCAAAACAAGCATTCAAACCCAAACATCTTTCTATACTACAACCTCCAACACCAAATCAGTTTTAACCCAAAGTACAATTTCACATCCATACATACCACAAACCTTTATATTCCAGGTAATGTCCTTCCCGAATCACGGTCACTTCACACTAAAAAAAAAAACCAACAACAAAAACACACTTAAAATGCGTTAAAACAATTAACAACAAACACTGCTTTTTGTTTCCCAACTAAAGTTGAACTTTCATCACAACAGCTTATCAACACCTCTCTTTTTTTTCTTTACACCGTGGACAGCAAATCCATTGACGTAGTCTAGAGTCGCGGCCACAGAAAGGCGGAATCGACATTCCAGACCTCTTTTGTGGAGACTGGGTCTCTCCTTCTGTCACAGTCCTCATTTTCTGTGGCGGAAGAAAAACTGGGGCCCGGGGAAAACAACGCCCAGCGTGCGTATAATCGGATGAAGGGGGTAGAGAGAAGAGAGGCATTTGAAAGGGAGGAAGGATGAAGGTGGGGGGGGGGGGGGGGGGGAAAAGGGGCGTGTGTGTGTGTGGTGTGTGTGTGTGTGTGTGTGGTGTGTGTGTGGTGTGTGTGTGTGTGTGTGTGCATTTTGTTGTGTAGGGGAGGGAGGAAGTTAAAGCCCAGGGGAAACATGAGGATTAGGGTTAAAGGAAGAGATTCAGAGAAGAACAGAGACAGAGTCAGGAGACAGCCACAGAAACTGCAAAGAACCGAGGCAGGGAGCAGACAGATAGACAAAATCACAGAGAGACCAGAACAAACATGAACAGGAACAAAAAAGAAAGTATAAATATTTTTATGTATGGATATTTCTCTGCATGTGTGTGTGTGCGTGCGTGCTTTTTGTATATACGTGTGTGTCCTGTTTTTGGTGTCTGTATATGTGGGGAGGAGGGGGGGTGTAATTACGGAGGAAGCTACAAAGTTAAGCCTGTGCGAATACTAGCATGTTAGGAAAGAAAACAAGATGACAAATTCCTGCTTTTCAAATAGTTTTTTTGGTATAAATTAATTCTTTATTTAAGCGCTGTAAGCGAACAAAAACACACAGTGAACTGACATTACACAAAAAGGAATCAATGTAAAGGTAAAGTAAAAGAGGAGGGGGGAGGAAGAAAGAAGAGGAGGAGAGGAGGGAAGAAAGAGGAAGAAGAAGAGGGGGAAAAAGGGGGAGGAGGAGGGAGGAGGGGGAGGAGGAGAAAAAGGGAGGACGAGGAGAAAGAGGAGGAAGAAGAAGAGGAGAGGGGAGGGGGAAGAGGCAAGGAAGAAAAAAGCCTATGGAAAAGAATTCAAAGAATTGAAAACAAGAAGTATTTTGAAAAAGAGAAGAAAATGCGAACGACATCTTGAATAAAAATAAAGAAAAAAAAAACTACCACAAAGAAAGGTGTTGTGAAGATTTTCACTACAAAATTGGATCATGAAGACGAAGTGCAAAGAAAAAAACATTAGGAAGAAAAAGAACTGTGAAGAATAGCGAAGAAAAAATTTTCAAAAGGAAGGATGAAGAAGAAGAACTACAAAGAATTCAAAGAACTGTTGAAAAGAAAAAGAATGGCAAAAAAAATTGCAAAAAAGAAAAACAGCGAAGAATTGTAAAGAAAAAGGATTGCAAGGGAAATACTGAAAAGAACTGCGAAGAAGAAGAAAAAGAAAAGAAAAAATGCAAAGAAGAAAAACTGTAGCAAAGTACAGTTGCGAAAAAGAATTACAAACAGTAACTGTGAAGAAGCAGAAAGCGAAAAATTAAAAAGAATGCAAAGAAGAACAAGAATGCCAAGAATTCTAAGAAAAAGAAGAAGGATTGAGAAGAAGGAGTAGTAGTAGAAGAAGAAGACGACTTGTGAAGATGAAGAATTGCGAAAAAGATGATTTGTGAAGACAAATAATTGCAAAGAAAAAAACTGTGAAGAAGAAAACACCAACCCCAATAATTATCAACATCAGCAACAACAATTTAATGTTGACGACAAAGACGATAATGACGCAACAACGACAATGACGACGACCAAGATGACGATGATGACAACAACGATCTTGACGGTAACACCTACGACGTCTCGACAGCAACGACGACGATACTGACAGCGATGACAAAAGAAATGATCAAGCCAATATGAACACAAAGCTGAAAAAACAAAGAAAAGAAGAAAGCTAACACCAAGAGGAGAGAGAGAGTAATGAGAACAGAAAGAAGATGACAAGTCAAAGACTGATGACGACAAAGATCTTACATCCCTTGTTCCGCCTATCGACCTTCGGATGAGACTAGAAACCGAGGTCCCGTGTGCGAACGCTCGCAAGAACATCTTGCACACATGTTAAAAACCTGTTCTACTTTTTGAAAGCGCAGGCCATTGTGTGCTGGGGGGAAGGGATGACAAAATTGGCAAAACTGCACACACACGCTGACGGGAAGTGAAAAAGCAGATTAGTGCTTATTCCATTATTCTCGAAATAAAAAGAATAAATAAATAGATAAATCAATCAATCAATAAATCAATCAATCAATCAATAAATAAATGAATATATTAAATTTCGATATCTATAGAGGTATAACTTGCCTTGCCTACAATATGAAACACAGAAGAAACCACGGTCACCCTTTTGTCTTTGTTGTTGTCGTTATGGTGGTTGGTGGTGGTGTGGTGGGTAGTGGTAGTGGGGGGATGAGGAAGAGAAGGAGGAGAGGAAAAGATCCTCCCTCGTTCAAGCATACCGACCTACCTCTATAAAAAGACATAACAATGCCTTGCCTACAATATGCAGTCCACAAGAACAATTACTGCCACCTTTCTGTTTTTACTGTTGTTGGTTGTGGTGGTGGTGGTGGTGGTGGTGGTGGTGGTGGTGGTGGTGGTGGTGAGGCGGAGGAAGGGGAGGAGGAGAAAGGAGGAGGAGGATGGAGAAGGAGAGGAAAAGATCTTACATCTCTTGTTGATGCCTTTCGACCTCTATAGAAGACATAACATGCCTTGCCTACGATATGCAATACACAAGAGCATTACTGTCACCCTTCTGTTTTTATTGCTTTTGTTGTTGGCGGTGGCGGTGTATGTGTGTGTGTGGGGGGGGAGGGGGTGATAAGGAGGAGGGGACTCGAAAGAATATACATTCTTTCACCCTCACCTTCTCCCCCCCCCCCCCCCCCTCATTCCCCGGCTACTGTTCTGAGGTTCACCAATAGTGAGATTTAGTGTATACGTATGCGACTGTTTTGCCCATCATTAAGGTCGGAGTATTCCGACTTGGAGGATAGTGGCTGCTGGCGTGACAACAATGCTCATGATCTGCAAAATACAGCACAACTCTGCTGTGGTTTTCGTTGTTGGTGGTGATGGTGTTGGAGTTGGTGTGTTGTTGTTGTTTTTGTTGTGGCTGTTGTTGTTACTGCTGCTGCTGCTGTTGTTGTTGATGATAACATTAAAAAAAAATTTTTCTTTTATGTTTTATTTATTCTTTTATATCGAGGATAATGGAATAAGCACTCATGTGCTTTTTTTTTTTTTTACATCCAGTCCCCATGTGTGTGCAGTTTCGTAAGTCTTGTCATCTGTTCCCACCGGCACACAGTGGCCTATTCTACGAAACGTGGAACAGGATTTAACCTGTGTGCAAGATGTTCCTCGTGCGTTCGCACATGGGGCCTTGGCTTATAGTCTCATCCCAAGGACTTTTGGGGAGAGTGGAGTCAGCACTGATGTTAACTCCAGGGGGAAAATCCCCTCGAACAGGGATCGAACCCGGGTCGTCAAATTGCGTCGGTGGTGTTGGTGGTAGTGGTGATGGGGTTGAGAAAAATTTTTCTCTATGAAGCCTACCCACCCTACTGATTGATATGCCCACACACACTGTGGCCACCAATGTTATTGCTGGGGGGTTTGGGGGGGTTTACGCTTTTCTTTTTTACTTTTACACCACTTTCAAGTCACGGAAGATTTCTCTGCGTGAAATTCAGGCTGCTCTCCCCGTAGAAGAGCGCGTCGCCTCAAGAGCAGCGCCACCCATTTTTTCTTTCCCTGTATGCAATTGTATTTGTTTCTCGGTGGTGGTGGTGGTGGTGGTGGTGGTGATGATGATGGTGTGTGGTGGTGGTGGTGGTGGTGGTGGTGGTGGTGGGGTGGTGGTGGTGTGATGATGATGATGGTGTGGTGGTGGTGGTGGTGGTGGTGGTGGTGTGGTGGTGGTGGTGGTGTGATGATGATGGTGGTGGTGGTGGTGGGTGGTGGTGATGATGATGGTGGTGGTGGTGGTGGTGGTGATGATGATGGTGGTGGTGGTGAGGAAGAGGAAGGTCCCTCCTCCATTAAGCCTATCGACCCCCAACGGCTGACACGACATGACACGACATGACATGACATGCCTCGTCTACAATCTGAATTACTGTACACACGTTTGTCATTATTTTAGTGTTGCTGCTGCTGTTATTGCTGGTGATGGTGATGCGCTTCTTTTTGTTGTTGTTGTATGTTCAGCAGTTATTATTACACACACACACACATACACACACTCAACCTCCCCCCCGCCCACACACAAAACCAACTAGTAAACCCCCCAAAAATATACACTCAAACTCCTTCAACACACATCATCAACAGCTTAACAAAAACAACCAACCCCCCAAAAACACACGTCTTTATGTAAACACACAAAGAATCCAAGTGTGCCAACATTCAAATTTTTCAAATTCTTTATTTCCTGTCTTCCCTTCCCTTTAGGGATATGGAAGATTTTACACACAACAGCAATAAACAAAATCATAACAAAATAACATACATACACTATGTAACTGAATATTTGAACAATTACCATAGAACAAAAAAATGGTCTATTTACACATATCAAACTCACAAAACCACGAAGACAAAAAAACAAAAAACAACCCCCCCCTCAAAAAAAAACACAACAAAATAAACAAGCAAACAAACAAACAAAAAAACAACAAAAACCCTGAAAAGGAGAGAAGAAATGTTGAGGACATGACGACATAGGACGATGAGTTGTGGAGACAGAGGACAGACCAGAAGTGCCCTCACCTCTCAGCCTATCGATCCCCTGCCCACATGCCCAGTACAGTGCAGCCTTCATACCACACACACACACCTAGCCTAACTGCTGTGTGGTCACTATCCCGGAGACCAGGGAGGGGGGGTAAGGGCTGGGGGGATGGGGATGGAGGATAGGGGAGGAGTAAGGGGGAGAGAGACACACAGAGACAGACAGACAGACAGACAGACAAAAAGGCATACAGACAGACAGATAGGCAGACAGAGACAGAGACAGAGAGAGAGACACAGAGAGAGAGAGAGAGAGAGAGAGAGAGAGAGAGAGAGAGAGAGAGAGAGAGAGAGAGAGAGAGAAGAGAGAGAGAGAGAGAGAGAGAGAGAGAGAGAGAGAAAGAGAGAGAAAAAAAAGAGAGAGAGATAGAGACACACACACACACACACACAACACACACACACACACAGCCTCCTCCCTTCCGACCCACATACGCACACAGACACACAGACACACAGACACACAGACACACACATGTCTCCAAACAGACAGATAGAGAGAGACAGAAAGATACAGAGAGAGAGAGAGAACTTAGGAACTCAAGATTTTAATTGCAAGGCCACCGGCCTGTATGTATACAAGGAGGTCGGCATTTTCACAAAAGAAACTGCCGAAAAAATAGTACAACGAAGAGAAATAATGATGGTAATGTCAAGAGGGATTTTCCAGAAAAGAGAGA
>CM060328.1:58387640-58400140 GCA_030674155.1 Stramonita haemastoma
AGCAGCAGCAGCAGCAGCAGCAGCAGCAGCAGCAGCAGCAGCAGCAGCAGCAGTAGTAGTAGTAGTAGCAGTAGTAGTATGTAGTAGTAGTAAGTAGTAGTAGTAGTAGTAGTAGTAGTATAGTAGTAGTAGTAGTAGTAGTAGTATCATCATTATTATCACTTAACTGTGTGATGGAACTGTCAGGTGGAGTCACCTTCTGTCATAGAACCTTCTTAAGCACAAAGTATAAGTATGAGCACAAAAGCACTGAGCATGTGCCCTGTACGTAAGAAACATTTTTTTTATTTTTTCTCTGAGATAATGATGTGTTTGCAGTATGGTATGTAATTATTAGGTAACTGAGTGTGAAAAGTCACATTGTCTTTCCTGTTTATGCCATGTAAATGTGTATTAAACCTCTTTTATTACTATTCCTGCAACTTGCAGGTTGAAAACTGTTTCAACTTTTTTCAGATAAATAGCGCCTAGCCCATGGTAAAAAAAAGTATTGTTTTGAGAACTTTAACATTTCAAACTGCAGATCTGCAAATGTTGCAGTTATGAATATTATTCTATGGAATCATTAACTGTTTAGCTGAAAGAAGCATTCCCGATAATAGTAGATAAGGTAAGCTGGCTACAAACATAAGGTAAAAAGGTGTCCCATAACCTGTGTGGTTATAGGGGAGCGAGGCGTCCGAGAACCTTCCATGAGCCTAAAGAGGAAAGGTACCATTTTACAGCTACTTTTGCTGCAAACATGCTTGCGTTTATAAGTGGCAAAGATATTTCTGCAAACAATTCAGAGGCATATCACAGCTTCTCAAATCCATGGTAGTTAACACAAGAGCAGAAACAAAAAGATCATGGAAACTTCTACATGGAAAAAAACGCTTTCCAAGGCTAGAGATACTAACCACATACTCCTCCCTGCAGAGGGGACCTGCTTTCACCCCTCTTTTGTATTGTAGACATCAGGGGATTTGTCGTCTCCGCACTTTTCCTTCTGTCTCATTTCATGTCGGACCGACCCCTGCCTTTCCTGTGCTCCAGGCTTTGCCTCCTCATATCACTGAATGTGGGCCCCCATACAGACAACTAGATTGGGTCACGTCCTCTGTCATCCTGTCTTCTCAAGAGAAAATTAGACGATTTCCTTTGAACATGCTATGTAGAAGATTGTAAAGCACAACGTGCCCGATGTAGAAAGATCTATGTTTAGTTATGAAACAGTTAAACTGAGTCATGTTTTGCATCAAATGGGGCAGGATAGCGTAGTGGTCAGAACATTGCGTTCGCAATTTGACAACCCAAATTCGATTCCCGTTCGAGGGGATTTTTCCCCTGGAGTTAACATCAGTGCTGACTCCACTCTCGCCAAAAGTCTTTCGGATGAGACTGTAAACTGAGGCCTGTGTGCGAACGCACGCAGAACATCTTGCTTACATGTTAATTCCTGTTCCGCTTTTCGTAAGAGTAGGCCATTGTGTGCCGGTGGGGACAGATGACAAGATTTACAAGACTGCATACACACCGGGACTGGATGAAGAAGGCACATGAGTGCTTATTCCATTATCCTCGATATAAAATGATAAATAAATAAAATAGAATAAATGAGTGCACATCCTTTGAGTATGGGTTTGTGTTTGAAAGTTTGTAGTTAGTCATAGTCATGCGCATCTATTTTTATATGAATTATATAAGCTGATATGCAGAAAGTGTTTTGTTTGGGGGGTTTCCCCTTTTGTAGCATGCTCTCTGTCACACTTTTCTTTGACTTGCCACTCAAAAGATGTAACATTCACTATTTTTATATGAACACGATGAAGCTTTTAGGTGATGTTTTGATATTATTGCGATATAATATTTTAAACTGGAGATATTTAAATTAAAATTCTAATATCTAACAAAATGGTAAAGTTAAAACAAACATATTTTGGGAATTTTCTTGCAGACTCAAAAAAAAAAAACTACGGAGAAATACACGAGGAAGTCAACAAGAAAACTGAATCACACACACACACACACACACACACACACACACACACACCACACCACACCACAACACACACACACAACCAACACACACACCACACCCACGCACGCACACACACACACACAACACACACAACACACACACACACACACAAAACACACACACACACACACACACACACACACACACACACACACACACACACACACACACACCACACACACACACACACACACACACACACACACACAACACACACAACACACTTTAAAAGTGTATTAGCCACACTTTTGACCCCCTCTTCAGTATTGCAGACATCAAAGGATGAATGTCGTTGTCGGGGCAGTCTCCCTTCTGTCTCATTTCATGTCTGACCGCTCCCTGCCCTGTCTCCATGCTGTTCTGCCCGCTCCTGCATCACTGAGGCTGGGTAGCCATGGGATGGAAGAGAGGGACTCATGTTCTCTGACACAATATACTTCTCTCAACCGCCAGAATTTTGAAGAAAAAAAGTAGACGATTTCTGTTCCACTTTTGTTTTTAGTATGGAGGTCTCTCCTTTTTCTTTCTTTTTTTGAAAATTCCAGGATAATGGAATAAACACTTATGTAGTTATTTACACCTAGTACCCGTGTGTATGCAGTTTTGTAACTTCTCTCTCTCTCTCTCTCTCCTCTCTCTCTCTCTCTCTCTCTCTCTCTCTTCTCTCTCTCTCTCTCTCTCTCTCTCTCTCTCTCTCTCTCTCTCTCTCTCTCTCTCTCTCTTCTCTCTCTCTCTCTCTCGCTCTCCTCTCTCTCTCTCGTCTGTCTCTGTCTTCTGCTGTCTGCTCCTTCGTCTGTCTGTCTGTCTGTCTGTCTGTCTGTCTCTGTCTGTCTCTTCTCTTCTCTTCTTCTCTCTCTCTCTCTCTCTCTCTCTCTCTCTCTCTCTCTCTTCCTCTCTCTCTCTCTCTCTCTCTCATAGTCTGGTTTCCGTGTTGGGTCTGCAAACTCGGGAAAAGGTATAAGTGGTGGAAGGTAAGGAGGGGTGTGGAGTGAGGGTGGGGACCAGCAATGGAGGGAGGGGAAAGATGGTTTGTATGCATGCAGTCATGCGCACGATGCCATTTGTGTTGTGTGCATGCATGATATTGACTGACAACATTCACACAAGGGTTCACAACATCCCCAAGCACAATGTGGTGAACAATACACTAGGCCTTGCTTTGATCAAAATAATGCACACTGTGTTGGTTTGTTGGTTTGTTTGCCAGTTAGTTGTCTGGGAGTGTGGGTGGTTGGTTTTGTGTTTTGTGTTTTGGAGTGGCTTTTCTTTTTTTTTTGGGGGGGAAGGGGTGCTTTTGGTAGTTATTTGTTGTTGCTGTTGTTGTTGTTGATGTTTGGTTGTCTGGTAGGATAGTTGCCTGCTTGATTAATTGATTGATTGATTGATTCCTTTATTACATTTTTTACTGTTAAGCTGAATCTTATTTATTCACTTGTACCTAACTACTTTCTATCTACCTATCTCCTCTCTACTACTAAGCGCTTTGGTTTGTTTTTGCAAGGTATAGCGCTATATGATTTCCATTCATCATCATTATAATTGTTATTACCGTAACATCCCTAGCATAAGCCCACCATCTAGCAAACGCCCACCCCCCACTTTGGGCCAAAAGTTGTGCACAGGGGTAACTACCTAGCAAACGCCCACCCTGCTTTTTCCAAAGAGATTATGCTCACTTTCACTAGGATTTGTGCAGACTGTTCTAAAAGTCATCTTTTCCCCCTCCTTTACCATTTCGTGTTTCTTTCCTATTTTCTTATTCTTTGTCCCCTCTCCTCACTCCCACCCATCCCCAACAAAGTGAATTAAAATTACGTCATGCTTTTTCCACTGACGTCTTTTGTCTGTCAGTGACGTACCGGTACTTTGACGACGCTTCCTGATGGCCGGAAGTTGGTTCTTGAATCTCTCTGTGCCATTTTTGCAAAATGTCGAAGCGACAGTCTTACACTGTATCTTTTAAGTTGGAAGCCCTCCAGTATCTGGATAACGAAGCAGGTGGGAATGTTTCGTTAAATTTTCTGTGGATAGGAAGAGGATCAGGGAATGAAGTGAAAACAGATAGACTTGAACAGCAGTACGGAAAAGACAAACCAAAACGGAAACTGTCTAAAGGACCAGCAGTTAGATCTGAACATGTCGACCAAGGTGTGCTGCATTATCTGGAAGATGAAAGATTTGAAGGCAGGGTATTGCGAAACAAGGACCTTCAACGGAAAGCGATGGAACTCGTTGGCCTTCTTTGCTTCAAAGTCCCTTTTTAAAAAAAAATTTCCTTCACTTCTACTCACACGACCTAACTTACATGCTTTCGGGGTTAGTATTCACTCAATTACACGGTTGAGCACAAAAATTACTTTGCGCAAAGGGGTCTATCCCTAGCAAACGCCCATCCCCCAATTTTGCCCTAAACCAGTGCACGGGGGGGGGGGGGGGGGGGTATGCTAGGGATTTTACGGTATTATTAATTTAGGATTATGTATGTTTGTCTGTCGTGATCAACGATGACTTCCAGAACAGCAGAGGAGGCAGCTGCTGTTTCGGAAATTGGGCAGAAATGTGATCATAGTGGAGATGCCTTACCCACAGCACATCCCCACTCTCTCGGCCAAGAGGGCATAAGAACAGTCAGCGTTGGAGATGTTCTCCAAAGGCCAACTAGCCCTCAGGGCTGCAGCACAAAACGGACTGAGCAAGTCAAGCCTCCAAGTCAGCGAGTCATAGCCGATCACTCTGTGTGTGTGTGTGTACGTGTGTGTGTGTGTGTGTGTGTACGTATGTGTGTACGTGCGCGCGCTCCCGCGCTTGTGTGTATGTGTGTGTCTGTGTCTCTGTGTGAGTCTGTGTGTTTGTGTGGAAGATTCAATGCGCCATTGTAATAGTTCCTCAAGGAAATAAAAGAGACAGAGACAGAGAGTCAGAGAGAGAGGGGGGGGGGAGGAGAATATGCAAGGAAAGCCATTATATTCATAAGAATCCCTTAGGAAAAAAGAAAAGTCTTCACAAAAGGTTTGAGGAATTCTAGGTGGAACTGAAATGCCTACCTAACCTGAACAAGGGACCAAGATTTCGCAAGCATTTCTTGCATGACATAGCAAGAAATCAATCTCTGTTTGTAGGTCGAAACTGTGACAGCCTGTATGTATATATGCAAGAGGTTTGGCCTACAGACTAAATCTCCGCTGCTAGACTAATGGTCGTTTATTACAGCCGTTAGTGATTAGGCGTCGGTGGGGGGTTAAATTGAACTTTTGTCCCCTGGCGCCTAGCGTTATATATTTTGGCCATTGGGTAACTTGTTCTTCTAGACCGGATTGGTGGTAGCTGTTGTGTGCGGATAAATGTGTTCTTGGTTCTATTTCTCTCTGTGTGTGTGTGTGTGTGTGTGTGTGTGTGTGTGTGTGTGTGTGTGTGTGTGTGTGTGTGTGTGTGTGTGTGTGTGTGTGTGTGTGTTGTGTGTAAGATAGAGAGAGTGTGTGTGTATGTATGTGTTGTGTGTGAATGAGTGTGTGTGTGTGAGAGAGAGAGCGGGAGAGAGAGAGAGAGAGAGAGAGAGAGAGAGTGTGTGTGTGTGAGTGTGGTGTGTGTGTGTGTGTGTGTGTGTGTGTGTGTGTGTGTGTGTGTGTGTGTGTGTGTGTGTGTGTATGTTTGTATGTGTGTGTTGTCTGAAGATTTTGCTGTTTACTTTGTATGGTATTTCATTTAGGGCTTTTTGTCACACACGAGAGTGTCAGCCTTCAAATATATTTGTGACAAAGAAGTATTGGAGACCAAGCTTAGTTTACAGCGTTGATTATTTCTTTAAAACAGGGAAGGCAATGTGTTTAAAGTTAGGAACATCTGTAAACCCTGGAAATGCTAGGAAATATCTTGTTACTTCATGTACTTGTCACCGATTTTATGTTTGTTAATGCTTGTTTAAGGCTGAATTGATATATGTCGGTGCTTTCTTGTATTGTTGCTTTATACTCCCTATAATTCAAAAGGGGTCAGATATTTGAATTTTTCGATTTTTGCACGCACGCGCGTGCGTACATATTCTTTATACACTGTGGAAAATTTATTTATGAAAACTAGTATGTACTGCTTTTCTATCTGTGCCTACGAATGTCTATGCACCAGTCTATGCCTACATCTATTAGTGTGCATGTAAACAAACTGTATACTACATATTGTGCAAAATTTATCTCAGCATTGTAAACCAAGTTCTCTTTCAGATCGGACAGTTCTGTAAAATTGCAGAGCGGGGCTGTACCGAGTAACCCTGTGATGAACATCCGGTTAACAGAACGTAACAGGAAAAGTGTATTTATCCCGTACTGAAAAGACAGCTACAAAACCAAATACCAGCCTTTCTTTCTCACAAGCGTGGTACAAAGTCTCAGTACATAATCCACATTCCACGCTATCTCTGTGACTTAACATCAACTACGCAGAATGGGACATTGCTCAATTCTTTACCTTTGAAAAAAAAACTAATCATTATTTCCTTAACTCGTGGAAAACCCCGTCCAGTGAATGCATTCTTTGAGAAGTTAGGGTGTCGGCTGGATTCCAGCTTGCTATGAAGACATCATGAATCAATGCATAGAAAGTGTAAGGGAGGATTCATACAGCCTGACACTTCTTTTGTGACAGGTAGAAAAGACTTTTGGAAGAAACGGAAATTCAATCATACCCGCAATGCATGAAGTCACCAACCTCTTTCCGTGTTTTTTTTCTTCTTCTCCCCTCTGTAAGAAAATTGTATGATATAAATTGTTGCCAAATGTTCAGGGAGAGGAGGGAGGGAGGGGGGAGGGGAGGGAGGAGGGGTAGTATTTGAGACTGACCCCTCTTAAGTGCAAAGTTATGCGTAACATGACAGGTTGTTGTTGCTGCTGCTGTGTGTGTGTGGTGTGTGTGTGTGTGTGGTGTGTGTGTGTGTGTGTGTGTGGTGTGTGTGTGTGTGTGTGTGTGGTCATGTGGAGTGTGTGGTGGTGTTTGTTCATTTCGCTTGTTTGGTTTTTTGTTTGTTGTTTTACTAGGATGTGACAGTGTGCAATAAGAGTGCTAGTGAGGACGGTGGTACCTTGTGGTTGTTGTTGCATTTTTGATCTGACTGTCAATTGATGATGATGATAATGTGATTATGATATAATAAGTAATATAATAATATTTATATTTTATACTAATGAATGATGAATAATGAGTATGATAATAATAATAATAATAATAATAATAATAATAATTAATAATATAATAATGATGATGATAATGAATATGATAATAAAGATGATGATGATATATAATAATAATAATAATAATATAATATATATAATATAATAATGAATATATATGATGATGATGATAATAATAATGATGATAATAATGATAATGATTAATGATGAGATAATAATAATAATAATAGATAATATAAATGAATAATAATAATAATAATAATAATATAAATAATGATAATAATGATAATAATGATAATAATGAATAATAATAATAATGAATATAATAATGAATAATGATAATGATAATGATAATAAATAATAATAATAATAATAATAATAATAATAATAATAATGATGATGATAATACATGGAATTTATAAAGCGCTATATCTTGCAAAAACAAATCAAAGCGCTTGCATTTGACCTGTACAACACACAAGCAATCAATGATCGTTATATATATATATATATATATTATATATATATATATATATATATATATATATATATAAAATATATATATATATATATATATATATATATATATATATATAAAGGAAATTCGAATGTACAAACACACACACGCACGCGCACACACAATTAGCAATAAGATATAAGTAGCCTGCTATTGTTCTCTGTATCTGTATGTACAGTATTATGTTGGGGTTTTTTTCATAAATAAAGGTCAGGGGTTTATTCTCGTTCCTCGGCTAGAGCTCCGAGGTTTACCACTCCTACAGTTCTGTGTATGTAACCGTTTTACCCCCCCCCCCCCCCCCCCCAATAAGGTAGCTGCTTTACGACTTCGGGGATTGTGTCTAAACACATGCACGCATGCTTACCTTTTTTCTTTTTTTTTTAATAAAGTTGTCACCCGTTCTGATCAGCACGAAGTGGCCTACTCTTCCGAAAAGTGGAACAGTTTTTCTTATAATGTGTGCGCAAGATGTTCTGCGTGCGTCCGCACACAGGGCTTTAGTCTGTAGTTTCATTAGGACTTCTCGGGGAGTAGATATGGAGTCAGTACTAATGTTAACTCCAAGACAAAGTCCCCCAAATGGCTGCCTCTGTGCTGGCTCCATCCCTGGCCGACAGATCACGAGCACAGTGCTCTAACCACTGGGCTATCCTGTCCCGCCCCCCACCCCCCTCCCCTTTGCTGACCTCTACCCCTTTATACCATTAACTGACAGTAGCTGACGACACGAGGTTTCGAGACTCCATTGAGGTGTCGGTTCCAGGGGATTATATTTTTTGTATCCTGGAGTTAGCACAGGTACTGATTCCACTCCCGGACGTTCTTCAGAGAATCCTGTGAGCAACCCAAGGCCCCTGTACGAACACATGCATAACAAACAATCGGTGGATCGGTGGTCTAGGAGGTAACACGCCTGACTAGAAAGGGAAAAGTCCGGGTCGGAGTGTGCGCTGGTTCGAATTCCGTTTGGGCCTAAAACTTTTCCCCCATCCATTAGACCTTGGCCGCCGCGGTAGTCGAGTGGTTAGGGCGTTGGACTCGTAATCTAAAGGTTGCGGGTTCGATCCCAGCTGTCGGCTATGGCGTTGTGCCCTTGGAAAAGGCACTTTACGGCTATTTTCTCACCCCACCCAGGTGTAAAAGGGGTACCAACCTGTGTTGGGGGGTTAACCCTGCGATAGACTGGCGTCCTATCCAGGGGGGAGTCTATGACTCTCAGTCGCTTAGCGCCACAGAAACCGGGATAAGCACCGGCCTGATGAGCCTTAGGCTCGGGACAGACTTTAATTAGACCTTGAGTGGTGGTCTTGGCGCTAGATTGCGGATAAGACGATAAACCGAGGTCCCGTGTGTTACACATCATTATTTAGCGCACGTAAGAAAACCCACGGCAACAAGGGGGTTGTCCCTGGCAAAATTCTGTCGAAAAAAGCCACTCTGATAGGGAAACATAATACAGTTGCAGACAGGAAAAGGAAAAAAAAAAATGATGGGTAGGTGCTGCACTTGTGGCGACATGCTCTCCCCGGGGGAGAGCAGCCGAATTTCACGCAGAGAAATCTGCTGTAACATAAAGTGGTATAAATAAATATGAATATAAATAAAACAGCATGTGGCACTCACGTTAAAACATCATCCGCTTTCTGTAGAAGAGTAAACCCACTACAGCTCAGCTGGTGCATGCTGGGAGTGACAAGAGCCAGCATATTTATATCCTGCTCACCTGTGGAGGAATGAACTCCGCTTCCAGTTCCGGTTCCGGTTCCGGTTCTGCTTCCGCTTTTGCCCACTCGTCACATTTGAGGTCAATTCCAATGAAGTTACAGGACATGTTTCAGAGAAGTGATCGAGGGGGAGAGAGAGGGGAGAGAGAAGGGGAGAGAGAGAGAGAGAGAGAGAGAGAGAGAGAGAGAGAGAGAGAGAGAGAGAGAGAGAGACAGACAGACAGACAGACAGACAGACAGACAGACAGACAGACAGACAGACAGACAGACAGACACAGACACAGACAGAGAGAGAGACACAGAGAGAGAGACACAGAGAGAGAGACAGAGAGACAAAGAGAGAGACAAAGAGATAGAGACAGAGAGAGTGACAGACAGGCAGACAGACAGAGACAAAGGGAGAGATACAGAGAGAGAGAGACAGAGACAAGAGATAGACAGACAGAGACAATGAGGGAAAGGCAGAGTGAAAGATGTATATATATAGAGAGAGGGGGGGAAAGAAAGAGAAGGACAGAGACAGAGACATAGAGACAAAGACAGGGAGACAGACAGTCAGGGAGACACAGACAGACAGACACAGACTGAGACATACTATATAGACAGACACACAGAGACCGAAGAAAGAGAAGGGGGAAGGAGGGGTGTTGCAGAATATGTAAGGGGTGTAAGGGTAGGGGTGGGGGTGGAGGTGGGCACCTTTTTGTTCAGCAGTTTTTTCCCTGTGTCCAGCATGGCGAGAAGTGGGGAGGTTTATGGGGGATGATTCATGTTCCCGCATACTGACTGTGGGAGAATCAGATAAGCTGACAAAAGGTATGGCATTGTTTTCAGGCCTGTACTCTTGTCTGCCGCCCTTCTCTCTGTCTCTGTCTCTGTCTCTCTGTCTCTGTCTGTGTTTGTGTCTCTGTCTCTCTCGGTCTCTGTCTCTGTCTGTCTGTCTGTCTGTCTGTCTGTCTGTCTGTCTGTCTGTCTGTCTGTCTGTCTGTCTGTCTCTCTCTCTCTCTCTCTCTCTCTCTCTCTCTCTCTCTCTCTCTCTCTCTCTCTCTCTCTCTCTCTCTCTCTCTCTCTCTCTGTATGTATGTCTGTCTCTCTTTCTCTTTCTTTTTCACTCCCTCTCTCTCTGTGTCTCTGTCTCTGTCTGTCTGTCTCTGCCTCTGTCTCCCCCCCTCTCTCACTGTTTTTGTCTCCGTGTGTCCATGTGTCTTGCTTTGTATTGTGTTGTCTGGTCTGGTCGTGTTCTTTCTTTGCCCATGCACGTATAGGCCTATTCTTATAATTATGTGTGTGTGGTTGTTTTGGTGTGTGTATTTGTGTGTGTATGTGTGTGTGTGTGTGTGTGCGTGCGTGCGCGCAAGCGCACGCTCGAGTGCACGCTAGTGAGCGCGAGTGAACGTGTTCCCATAACCTATGTGGTCAATGGGAAATGAAGCATCAGAGACCTCAGCTTCTCCGGGGGCCAGCATATTGAGGGAGGCGCCCATCTCCTCTCCTTCGCTGCTTTACCTTCCCTGACCCTAAAGAGGGCAGGTACCCATTGACAGCTGGGTGAACTTGGGGACTGTACTGAAGCTAAGGCGCGCAAATGGTCACGTATCGTCGAGGCAGCCACGCACAAGGCTGCTAAACCTTTGCGTGGGGACAGCAAGTGCTGTGACCACGAAGCTATCTTGTCCCAACCCCATTTCAGATTATTTCGTGTCACGAGTCCAACCTCTAAAGATCCTACTTTCCCCTGTTTCCGCACAAGATGAAAATAAGCATTTCACCCAAAAAGGGCTACAGCTCTGGGGTTTTTAAACAACATCCAATCTGTTGCCACAAAAATAGCCTGGTGTTTTTTTTACCATAAACAGATCAGTTTAGTATTAAGTTTTATTTTCCTATTGTATGGTGTGTTAGAATGGGCATCACTGAATGAAGAAAGATCGCTTCTCATGCATTGATGGTTCAGTGGCTGGGGACAAAGTGGAGGCTGGGGGTCGCTATGTGTAGTGTGGTAGTAGTGAGGGAAACGATTTGTACTTTAGTGGCACTTGGATGTCTTAAAAACTGCAGAAAAATATTCCACACTGGTTAGATACAGAGTAAAATTGAAATGGGAAACTGTTAGAAAACTTGATAGAAATAGAAAACAAAGTTTTGGGTATCATTCTTGGTACAGTGGTTAGCGCTTTGGATTTTGGACTGGAAGGTCGCAGGTTCGATTCCATAAGAGTCATAGGGATTTTTCAGACTCCGGCCAGCTCCTACCTAGAGTGAGTGTGCTGTGGGCTCAGTGGGGAGACTGGGACCACACAGCCGAGCTTCATCCACTTTACGGATGCGAATTTGGGAGTGTTGCTCAAATTACCTGACCAACACTGCAGGTGTCTGTACCTCTCGGGCCCTGTTGACGCCGGGATATATTATGATAGTAAGCATAGAGTACAGCCCTGTCAAGTAGTCTCAAAGCAGATGCACTTCCACAGCAGCAGCATTACTTCATCCCACATTACCATTGACTATTATTCGACAATAAAAGTTTCCTCTGATTCGGTGGCCCCCGTTGCTCTGGTCTCATAGGGACCTCAGATGTGCCTGTGGTGAGTCTGTGTCAAAGCCTTTGGGGTTGGGGGTTCGCGGGGGGTGGTCGTTGGAGGGACGTTGTGGTGGTCGCCACCTCGGGTGGGTGACTCGCTCAGTCTGGCTCCGCGACTGAGTTAATACTGTTGTTAGTAGGGGACTTAGTAGGTGGTGTCCTGCGTATGTTAGATCAGAACAGGCACCACTGAACACCACCAAAGTGACCCAGCAGAAGCGCAGGGCCCCACTGACTGGTAGCCCCACGGCGGCCTAATATTGATGGGCTCCCTGTGGCCTCCTGGCCCCGAAGATGAGACATGACAATCAGGGTATGGCTGTGACGGTGGAATTGAAATGAGCGGCGTGGGAACAGCAGGACGGGAACGTTACAGACGACGAGGTAGCAAAAAAAAGTGTTGGGTATCATTCTCATGATTATTGTTATGTGCGCGCATGTCTGTCTTTATGTCTGGTTGTGTGTGCGTGTGTGT
>CM060328.1:58405140-58415140 GCA_030674155.1 Stramonita haemastoma
TGGCTTGAGGTTGAAGGGAAGAAAGGATTAGTTATTCGCTTTGTTTTAGGGGGTGGGGTGGGGTGGGGTTGTTGGAGGGAATAAATAAGATTATATAGTATTTCTGAGATGGTGTAGATTTATAACTTGTTTGGAAGTTGGTAACTTAAGAAGGTGGATGGGTTGGTTTTTTAAGGGGATTTCGGGGGGAACCGAGGATGAAAGTTTTTTTGGAATTTGCCAGAATGCAAAAATAAGAAGTTTGATTTTTTTTTTTATTGATTATAACGAGGAGATCTTTAGATCGGTAAACACACACACACACACACGTAGGCGCGTGGGGGGCCGGGGGGCGGGGAAAACACACACACACACACACACACACACACACACACACACAACCACACACACACCACATACACACACACACACACACACACACACACACACACACACACACACACACACACTCACTCACTCCACTCACTCACCCACCCACTCATACAAACAGACTCGAAGCCCCATCTCACCTCCCATCAGATCACAAACAGAACGCTCTAACCACTAGGCTATCCTGTACCCCGCTCGCTTTTTAAAAAAAAGAAAAAATGTGAAGTGATGCGAACAGTACTTTTAACTATGCTACCAACGTGGCATTTGAAGACTGTATAAAATTTCTTTCACATCTCTGAATCTGTTACTATGGCCTAAGCCATTTCAAGTATTCAGGAACAAGTGATCAATAGTAATACTTCCAAGTTTGATAAAGTCAGCGTGTGTGGTATATACATGATCCCCCGTCTCAGAATCAAGCACGCAACATTTCCCGTGCAAGGAAGAAAACTTCTGAGAGACTTTATGAACCTATGGGTGTTGGGGGTTTTATGTTCTTATGAATGACATATTCATTTATTTATTCCTATTCTTTCCTTATCATATATGCAGCTAGATGTCTAAGCCTTTAAAAAAATGTAAGACAAGCAGCTTGGAACACTGGATTTTGGGGATTGTACCCAGTGTGTGTGTGTTTTCAGTTTTTAAATTGTATATCTTTCTTTATCTTGTTTATGTGTCGTTTTTATCTGTCTTTATCCTATGAAGGAAGGTGGTTGCAAAATCTTCATTTGTGCCCCCACGGTCTACAGGACTACGGGACAGGTGAAGGTGAAGTGAAGATCATGTTTATCCTTTATCCTGTTTAAGTGTATTTTTTATCCTTTATCCTGTTTATGTGTCTTTTTATACTTCATCCTGTTGGCTACCTGTCTACATTCCGCGGGTTTTCTTTTCCCTGATCAAATCAAGCTTGAAGATATGGACGTTTCGATATCCCTTTTATGTTAATTCCCCTGGCGACAAGCGTTCCTTCAGTGTCAGTGCTAAACCTTGTTATTGTGCTTATTTTACTTTGCCATTCACATCCTTCCATCTCCTTGTGATTCGCTGGAGTCTTTGAAATTGTGTCTGGTGTACCTTTTTATATCTAGCACGTGATTCTTTGGGGACGGGATAGCTCAGTGGTCAGAGCTTTTCCCCGGCCAAGGTAAAGCAGCATCGAACGTGGTTACCAGCTGGATGGGTGACCGTTTTCGCGCCTTGGTTTCAGCACAGCCCCCAAGTTAACCCAGCTGTAAATGGGTACCTGCCCTCTTTAGGGTCAGGGAAGGTAAAGCAGCAAGGGAGAGGAGATGGGCTTCGCCCTCAATATGCTGGCTACTAGAGAAGCTGAGGTCTCTGATGCCTCGCTCCACTACGATCACATAGGTTATGGGACAACTTTACCTTTACCTTTATGTGATTCTTTATGCTAAAACTGTGCATTTTGTATCCAGTTAGTGTCGTCCTTTTTGTGTCTAACTGTATGGAATTTTCTTATTTCAACCTAATGTTGTTTCTTCTCTTTTTTTTAACACACACCAATGTCTTTCTGTATACCTAACACAAATGCAAAGTAAAGTACGGAAGCGTGCAGTGGGACTGTCTTATATTTGTGTTAATTGTTCATCACCCTCTCTTACTTGCTCCACTTTTCCCTTCCCAACTCAGATTATTTTGGGGGCTTATTTTAAACAATATTCGATGAAAATGTTTAGTCAACATACCTTTGGTGAAAAAATCAAACAACTGAATACGAGAATTAACAAACAATGTGATTGTGTGAGCAGCTTTATGAAAATCAAAAATTGGGAAAATGTACGAAAAAAAACCCGTATGTACTCTCTCTCTCTCTCTCTGTCTCTGTCTCTCTCTGTCTCTGTCTCTCTCTGTCTCTCTGTCTCTCTGTCTCTCTGTCTCTCTGTCTCTTGTCTCTCTGTCTCTCTGTCTCTGCTCCTCTCTCTCTCTCTCTCTCTCTCTCTCTCCTCTCTCTCTCTCTCTTCTCCTCTCTCTCTCTCTCCTCTCTTCTCTCTCTCCCTCTCCTCTCTCTCTCTCTCCCCCTCTCTCTCTTCTCTCCCTCTCTCTCTCTCACTCAGTGCCATTCACACGTCCTCCAGGCTTGTATCATACCTGTTCGCTTGGAATTAGCGCCTCTGTGTTCAACATGACCACAGCAGCAGTCACACTGCCCCATCATCCGCCCACCTCCCCCCTCCACACACAAAGACCCGGACATAGCGGTCTGCTTCAAAAAACCCGCTAGTCCTCTTTACAGTAAACAAGCCAAAATCAGTTAGTGATTATAAAGAGAGATAAATATAAGACAAAACACACACACACACACACACACACACACACACACACACACACACACATACACACACACACAACACACACACACACACACACAAACACAAACACACACACAGCAACCAAACAAAACTGGTCCACACTAAACACACACACACATATACACACACACGCACGCAGGCACATACACTCACATACACACACACTCACACGCACGCACACACATACATACACACACACACACACACACACACACACACACACACACACACACACACACACACACACACACACACACCACACACACACACACACACACACACACAAAAGTGCTTATAATAGGACTATAAACCGAAGTCCGGAGTGCGAATGCACGCAGAACATCTTGCACACACGTTTAAACTCGTTCCGCTTTTTGGAAGAGTAGGCCATTGTGTGCCGGTGGAAAACAAATGGCAACGTTTATAAAACTGCATGCACACGAGGACTGGATGTAAAAAACACATAAGTGCTTATTTTATTATTCTCGAAACAAAAGAATGAAATAAAATTAATTAATTAAAACGAATAAAAACAAACATACTATTTAGAAGAAAGCGGATTTATTTTACAGGATAAAAAAGATTAATTATTTAGAATGAAAATAATACTCTTTTTTCTTTAACATATCGCCTTTAACATGAAACAAGATTTGTTGGGGGGATTTTTTTTTTTTTGCTTTAAGAACTGCCAATCCTGTTTATTGCTTTAAAGCTAGGAGTATTAAGTTGTTCTCTCTTTGTCATTATTTTTAGAGAGAATGTAAGGGTGAAAGACGTGAAAGATTGGATCTTTTTTGTCGCTTTCTATTTATCTATTTATTTACTATATCAAGTGATCTATTTGTTTTATCTATGTATCTATTTTTTTGTTTATCTATCTGATTATTCATCTACACGCTTATCTTATTCCCAAAAGTCCTTCCAAAGAGAATATAAACCAATGCCCCGTGTACAAATGCACATAGAACATCTTGCGCACACATTAAAACATTTTCCGCTTTTTGGAAGAGTAGGTCATTATGTGCCGATGGGAACAGGTGATAAAATGTACAATACTGCACACACAGGGGAACTGGATGTAAAAAAAAAAAAAAAAAAAAGCACATGAGTGCTTATTCCATTATCCTCAATATGAAAAGAATAGATAATTTTTAAAAGAATAAATACATATTCAAAATTCGGTAAAGGGGGTGTTTTAGCTTGGTTTACATGAGGTTTTTTATGTTTATGGGGGAAGGGGTAGAGATGTGAATGTAGGACAACGCTGTTTCTGTTTGTTATCTGTTTTAGATGTAGAGTAATGGGTTTAGGAATACTGTTTATTGGATGTTTTTTTTTAATGAGACAAAACAGAATTGAGCACAGACAGAGGTTAGAACAGAACATTGTTGTTTGGCTTTTAAACTCGCTGTTTGAATGAGACCAACGTCTATATAACTCTCTCTCTGTCTCTCTCTGTCCTCTCTGTCCCTCTCTCTGTCTCTGTCTCTCTCTGTCTCTCTCTGTCTCTCTCTGTCTCTCTCTGTCTCTCTCTGTCTCTCTCTGTCTCTCTCTCTCTCTCTCTCTCTCTCTCTCTCTCTCTCTCTCTCTCTCTCTCTCTCTCTCTCTCTCTCTCTCTCTCTCTCTCTCTCTCTCTCTCTCTCTCTCTCTCTCTCTCTCTCTCTCGTCACAAGTCCACGATTTGTAATGGTGTTTACATGTCACTAAGCTAGCACCACACCTGTCACTTTAAATTAGCACCTTGGTATTAGATGTGACTAATAATACAATGTAACGCCAGTACCTCTATCCAATCTCTGTACAAAGGTCATACTACGTGCGTGATAATCCTTAATGTGTTACACAATCATATAAGAAAATCATACCGTTGATTTCATCGCACGTAAGAAGTGTACTTAAAGTAAAACAAAAAAGGTAAAGGTGTCCCATAACCTGTGTGGTCGTATGGGAGCGAGGCATCAGTGACCTCAGCTTCTCCAGGGGCCAGCATGTTGAGGGCGGCGCCCATCTCCTCTCCCTCGCTGCTTTACCTTACCTGACACTAAAGAGGGCAGGTACCCATTCACAGCTGGGTGAAAAGGGGTACTGTACTGAAACCAAGGCACGCAAACGGTCACCCATCCACTTCGTACCCACGCTCGATGCTGCTTAACCTTAGCTTAGGCAAACCGAACGCTCTGACCACTGAGCTATCCCGCCCCCTTGAAATAATAAATTTGAAAATAATGTGCAGGGTCAGATTTCAGGTAGGTCTATTGTGTTTGTTTTGGATGTAATCCAGGCATATTTGTCACCATGCAATTTGAATTGCTTTATTTATACGTAACACGTCAATTAAAGTTTGGTGCCAACTCGAGTGTGTGTGTGTTGTGTGTGTGTGTGTGTGTGTGTGTGTGTGTGTGTGTGTGTGTGTGTGTGGTGTGTGTGTGTGTGTGTGAATGTGTGTGTGTGTGTGTGTGCGTGCGTGCGTGTATGTGTGTGTTCTGTGTGTGTGTTCGCGTGTGTGCGTGCGTGTGTGTCTGTGTGTGTGCGCGCGCGGGTACGAACAGGTTATTCCTTCAGGACTTTGATGACTATGCTTCTCATGCTACTACAGGGTTTTCTTTTTCCTACATATGTTACATGCGTGTTCTTTGATTTTTCCTATCATTCAGATCAGTGTTCTGGGAGGGCTAACAGAGATGGTAGAACTTGAAGGTAAAGGTGTCCCATAACCTAGGCGGTCGTAGGGGAGTGAGCCGTCAGAGACCTCAGCTTCTCTAGGGGCCAGCATATTGAGAGCGGCGCCCATCTCCTCTCCCTCGCTGCTTTACCTTCCTTGACCCGTTAGGGGGCAGGTACCCATTTACAGCTGGATGAACTGGGGAGACTGTACTAAAGCCAAGGTGCGCAAATGGTCACCCATCCAACTGGTAACCACGCTCAATGCTACTTGACTGGGGGAAAGCAAGTGCTCTGACCACTGAGCTATCCCGCCCCCATTTAGAAGTTAGCAGAGACAAAGAGAGATGGTGAGCTCTGGTTGCATTGCGTTGAGCCTTTACCGATCATAATGGCAATGGAATCAATTGAGACGAGTTGAATATTTCTCCAGAAAATTAACAGCACGCAGACCATCACTCATATTTTAGAAGATTTTTTTTTTACATTTTTTATTTTATACCACTTTATGTCCCCTGGGAGAGCGCGTCGCCACAAGTGCAGCGCCTACCTATTTTTTTTTTCTTTTTCTTGTCTACAACTGTATTTGTTTCCCTATCAGAGTGGCTTTTTTCTACAGAAGTTTGCCAGGGACAACCCTCTTGTTGCATTGGGTTCTTTTACGTGCGCTAAATAATGATGTGCAACACACAGGACCTTTCTCATCCGAAAGACTAGCGCCCAGACCAGCACTCATGGTCTAATGGAAGGGGGAAAAGTTTTGGGCCTAAACGAGATTTGAGCCTCCGCACACTCTGACCAGGACTTTTCGCTTTCTAGGCAGGCACGTTACCAACTAGACCACCGATCTACATCAGATAATATTCTGACTTTGAACAAGATCAAACCATGAAACTCTAGCTCTTTCCATGTAATCTATTCTTATCTCCAGACCACTGAAGTACTCGGTAGACCAGTTCAACTTTGAGACTATGCAAGGTATGGAAATACAGGCACGTCTGATGATCAAAAGGGCTTGACGAGACAGTCCTGTATGGCACAGTGCAAAGGAGGGAAGAAGGAGAGGAAGAAGACAGAGAGAAGGAGACGGGAGGAGGAGGAGGACAGACAACATCTCAGACTGGAAAGGCCTGAGGATGAGTGAATGAAGGAAGCACTGTGTGTGAGAGAGAGAGAGAGAGAGAGAGAGAGAGAGAGAGAGAGAGAGAGAGAGACAGACAGACAGACAGACAGACAGACAGACAGACAGACAGACAGACAGACAGACAGACAGACAGACAGACAGACAGACAGACAGACAGACAGAGACAGAAAGAAGGAAGGATTGAAAAAAGACAGAGAAAGATGAGAGCTGGCCGTCCAGACATCCATGGTGCCATTATGGTCGATAAGTCTTACAGGACATGCATCACTTATTTTTCTTTTCTTTTTTATTGAGCATAATGGAATAAGCACTCGTGTGCTTTTTTTTACATCCAGTCCCCGTGTGTATGCAGTTTGTAAATTTTGTCATTCGTTCCCACCGGCACACAATGGTGCGGCCTATTCGTACGAATAGTGGAACGAGTTTTAACGTGTGCGCATGATGTTCTGCGAGCATTTTGCACACGAGACCTCGGTTTATAGTGTCATCCGAAGGACTTTGGGGGTGAGCGGAGTCAGCACTGATGTTAACTCCAGAGGAAAAATCCTCTTGAACGAGTATAATAGCTATAAATGGGCCTTGACACGCCATTTCATTCAGTAGACAGATGTCAGTGGCTCGGCGGTCAAGAGAATCAGAGGTGGCGGGTTTGATCCCCATCTGAATCCAAACTTCCTCTCCCAACCGCCATCTACGGGACCACGAGTGGTGGTCTGACTGCAAGTCTTTTTAAACTTAGATGAAAAAGATAGGTTCCCGTGTACAGCATGCATTGAATTTTGTTGTACGGAAAAGAACCCATGGCAATAAAGGAGTTTTCCCTGGGGAAAAACATTATGTCGAAAAGTAGCCATTCTAAAAGGAAAACAAAATTTTAATAGGTATGCTGCCCGGGGAAAAAAAAAACAAAAAAAGAAGGCGCTACTCTTGTGGCGATGCGCTTTAACCACTTTGGAAAGAGTATCTTGACTTTTATGCACAGAAATCGGCCGAGTGGTATATAATAGAAAATATACCACAACACATCATAACACAACACAACACACAATAGAACGCAGCACATCAATACGCTAGCAGCCCTCGGGAAGAAATTTCAGACCGGAGAAAGGGGTCACATGGGAGCGGTTATCTTTCCTTTGCCATCAGCATTACAGGGACAGTGGTGTGGAAAACCCGCAATCATTGATACTTTGATACTAATGAAAACAAATGTTAGCCCAGGGTGGATTGACAAAACTTGTCACGCACAGTTTTCTTATCCCTCTAAAATTAATGCAAAAACAAGTTTGAACATTTTCATCAGGTTGATTAATTTATCTTTTAAAAAATCAAACAAGAAAATTCATCACATTAAAGAGACCGGCAGACATTCAGAGACAGACAGACAGAAAGACAAGCAAAGACAGACAGACAAACAACCAAAGACAGACAAAGTAGATCAAATCAAATCAAATCAAATCAAAATTTTATTCCCAGATGGTACATTGAGTAAGCAATAAATTTGCTTTTTTTCATCAAGCCATCTATCTGAAAAATAAATAATAAAGCAGGTAGATAGGCAGGTAGGCAGGTAGGCAAGCAGGCAAGCAGATAGGCAGGCAGGCAGGCAAGCAGGCAGGCAGGTAGACAGGTAGATAAAAAGCTAAGAGACTTCAATAAGCACAGGTAGTTTGGGTTTTCTTTTTAAATTAACCTAAGCGGGTACTCAAGCAGCCAGCCTGAAGAAATCTCCCACTAGTGAAGTCCTACTCTCTGCCTGCTCTCTTGAAAGGCCTGTCAAGATCTCACTGAAGATAACCAGCACAAAGGGGAACAATACCCCGTGTCCAGACAAGCGGGCAGTATAGCTAAACGTCAGCGCTATTGAACCAGGCTGAAAACAAACCCCACAAAACAGGACGCTTAGACACCTAGGCGCTATCCTGGAATCCGCTTATGCCAGGTGTTACGTCGGATGTCCGGGTCTGCTTGTCGAGTTTCTAGAAGTCGTGGACTTTAAAAGGTAAAGGTAAAGGTGTCCCATAACCTGTGTGGTCGTAGGGGAGCGAGGCGTCAGAGACCTCAGCTTCTCTAGGGGCCAGCATATTGAAGGCGGCACCCATCTCCTCTCAGTTAATGCAAAACCAGTGAGGGTTCTCCTGAGTGATCAGTCCCCATTGTCTGCGGTCTGATTTCTGCAGTCCCTCAATAGGAAAAGGTAAAAGGTAAAGGTGTCCCTAAACCTAGGCGGTCGTGGGGGAGCCAGACATCAGAGACCTCAGCTTCTCTAGGGGCCAGCATATTGAGGGCAGCGCCCATCTCCTCTCCCTCGCTGCTTTACTTTCCCTGACCCTAAAGAGGGAAGGTAGCCATTTACAGCTGGGTGAACTGGGGGGGACTGTACTGAAGACAATGCGCACAAACGGTCACCCATCCAACTGGTAACCACGCTCGACTCTGCTTAACTTGACTGGGGGAAAGTGAGTGCTCTGACCACTTAACTATCCCGCCCCCGTCGATAGGAAATCCCCGCTAAAACCTAAATGCAGTCACAGCAACAGCTTGATTTCTTCCCCTGCCGTTTTCACCAGACTTCCAGTAAGTGGTCTGAGTGCTAGTTTCGGTTTTATTGCTTCTTTTCTGAGACAACGAACATTGATGATGTCATTGTAATGTATGAGGGTTCAACATGTTTCAGTTGAACTGGGGAAAAAATGAAGAAAAAAAAGTATATATATATTCAAAAGTATGACTTTTCAGATTGATAGATGGATGGTTATTACAAACGCCCCGTGTAACACTTTATTTATTTATTATTTATTTATTTATTTATTTATTTATTTATTTATTTATTTATCTATTCATTTATTTATATCGAGGATCATGGAATAAGCACTCATGTGCTTTGTTACATCCCCGTGTGTATGCAGTTTAGTAGATGTCATCTGTTCCCACCGGCACACAATGGCCTACTCTTACGAAAAGCGGAACGGGATTTAACGTGTGCGCAAGATGTTCTGCGTGCGTTCGCACACGGGCCTCGGTTTACAGTCTCATCCGAAGGACACTTTGCTTTGTGTGTTTAATTACAGGAACAGAAACCACAGGTAACACCCTTCCTCCTCTCTCCTTTCCCCTTAACTTTCCACACCTGTGTTTCAAGTTTCACAGGGAGATGGTAAGCTCTCCATTCCTACTTTACCACACACCACTGCCACATTTCGAGCCCCCGCGACTTACCGAGGAAGAAAGAAAAAACTCAACCGTCTCTCCACTTAGCTCTGCCTTCCCTCACTGTTGAAATAAGCATGAAATTCAAAAACTTCTTCTAACTGTCATCAATGCCTATAATTTACGTTGCATCTACATTTTACAACGTTTCAAGTCACGGCAGATTTCTCTGTGTGAAATCCAGGCTGGTCTCCCCAGAAAGAGTGTGTTGCCACAAGAGCAGTGCCACCCTGTTTCTATTTTATTTTCTTGTTTGCAACTGTATTTGTTTCCATACCAA
>CM060328.1:58417640-58422640 GCA_030674155.1 Stramonita haemastoma
GGGCATATCTATAATCTTGGAATTGGATGGCTTTTGCCTTGTCTTGCCTTGCCTTGCCTTGCCTTGCCTTTCCTTGCCTTGCATGCCCTACCCTGCCTTGCCTTGCCTTGCCTTATTATTTGTCTTGCCTTGCCGCGTGCCTTGCCTTGCCTTGCATGCCCTACCCTGCCTTGCCTTGCCTTAATATTCGTCTTGCCTTGCCGCATGCCTTGCCTTGCCTTTCCTTGCCTTGCATGCCCTACCCTGCCTTGCCTTGCCTTAGTATTCGTCTTGCCTTGCCGCATGCCTTGCCTTGCCCCGCCCTGCTCTACCTTGCCTTCCTTAGTATGTCTTGTTTTTCCCTGCCCTACCCTGCCGTGCCCTGATACTTGCCTTGCCTTGCCTTGCCTTGCCTTGCCTTGCCTTGCCTTGCCTTGCCTTGCCTTGCCTTGCCTTGCCTTGCCTTGCCTTGCTCTGCTCTACTCTACCCTGCCTCAACATTGACTAGAGGAAGCAAAGTGAGCAGAATGGACAGATGAGAGAGAGAGGGAGAGAGAGAGGGGGGGAGAGAGAGGGAGAGAGAGGGGGAGAGATTGGAGGGAGAGACAGACAGACAGACAGACAGACAGACAGACAGACAGACAGACAGACAGACACGCGCACACACATGCAAAGAGAGAAAGGGAGGGGGAGAGAGAGAGAGAGAGAGAGAGAGAGAGAGAGAGAGAGAGAGAGAGAGAGAGAGAGAGAGAGAGAGAGAGAGAGAGAGAGGGGAGGAGGAGAGAGAGAGAGGACAGACAGACACACAGACACACAGACACACAGACACACAGACACACAGACACACAGACAGACAGACACACAGACACACAGACAGACAGACACACAGACAGATGGCAGAGAAATTGCCTGTAATCCGACCCTGGATGATTTATTCATGCAGAGACGGGTAGTGTCCAAGATGAAAAGGTGCAGTGTATCAGACATTGGCAGGCTCTCTCCTCCCGGCCTTGGGAAGCCCAGGTACTGACTAGGCTCAAGGCCGGTAGACAGTGAGGGCATAGGAACCTACCTGTGTGGTTTGAGGGTAGGGGGTGGTGGGGTGAGGTGTGGGATGGGGTGTAGGGGTGTGAGGTGTGCAGTGATGGCGGTGGTGGTGGTGATGGTGGTGTGTGTGTGGTGGGGGGCGATGGGATGGGTGTGTGGTTGTGGTGGTGGTGGTGGTGTGTGTGCATCTTATTTTATTTATTATTTTATTTCGAAGAGAGAGGGGTGGGGGTGGGGAGGGAAGTTGAAAAAGGGAAAGACAGAAAGAGAGGGAATTTAGGAAAAGACTCAGATAAACACACACACACACAAACACACACACATACCACGCGCCAGCGTTCATGTGCATATTATGTGTATGTGTGTGTCGTGTACATGCCTGTATGCACATAATAGTTTTTATATATATATATATATATATATATATATTATATATATATATATATGTGTGTGTGTGTATATACATATGTAGTCATGTATATATGTATATAAATATATATATATACATACATTGGTACATATATATTATACAGTCAAAAGATCACAGTCAGCATCATCTAGCCATGACAATAATGATCATAATCACCAGTATATATGCATACATAATATACACATCCACCTGACATAGCAGCAGGGAGGCTGGCACACTGTGTGGAGGCTGACAATGGCTCAAAGACTACGGGGAGAAGAGGGGGGGTATTAAAAAGGTAAAGGTTTTCCCATAATCTATGTGGTTGTTGGGGGCCAGCATATTGAGGGTGGTGCCCATCTCCTCCCCCTCGCTGCTTTACATTCCCTGACCCCAAAGTGGGCAGGTACCCATTGACAGCTGGGTGAACTGGGGGGACTGTATTGTAGCCAAGGCGCGCAAACGGTCACCCATCCAACTGGCAACCACACTCGAGGCTGCTTAATATTGGCTGGGGGAAAGCGAGCGCTCAAACAGGGGGGGAGGGGAGATGGTTAGTACCCATGGATATTTGTAGCACTCAACAATACCTCAATGGTCTTGAAGAGGAAACTCAACAATCAGTTCTAAATAAACTGAGAATGACCTAATGCCACCCAAGCTAAAGTAGCCTGGTTGTGTGGTCTGCAGGAAAGAAGCTTGTTTCAATCACTCTGAAACAGATCGATATCAATTGATCATTCTCTCTCTGTCTCTGTCTCTGTCTGTCTCTGTCTCTCTGTGTCTCTCTATCTCTGTATGTCTCTCTCTCTGTCTCTCTCTCTGTCTCTCTCTCTGTCTCTCTCTCTCTGTCTCTCTCTCTGTCTCTCTCTCTCTGTCTCTTTCTGACTATGTCTCTGTCTCTGTCTCTCTCTCTCTGTCTCTCTGTCTCTGTCTCTGCCTCTCTCTCTCTCTGTCTCTGTCTGTCTCTCTCTGTTTCTGTCTGTTTCTGTTTCTGTCTCTGTCTCTCTGTCTCTGTCTCTGTCTCTGTCTTTGTCTCTGTCTCTCTCTGTCTGTCTGTCTCTCTCTCTCTCTCTCTCTCTCTCTCTCTCTCTCTCTCTCCTCTCTCTCTCTCTCTCTCTCTCTCTCTCTCTCTCTCTCTCTCTCTCTCTCTCTCTCTCTCTCTCTCTCTCTCTCTCTCTCTGAGTATGCACGCGCGCGCATAACTGTAATAATGATGAGATGATGGAGATGACAACTGGGTCAATGATAATGATGATGATGATGCTGTGTTATGTATGTGCACTACTATTTCTATATATGTAAAGGTTCACAGTTATTATGAGGAAATGTGTCATCACCACGCCACCACCCATCTTCTTTATTTTTGCTGCTTGTATTGTGGCCTACGGCCGAAGTACATTAAAGCATTTTAGTTTTCAGTGTTCAGTGTTCAATGTTCTCTCTCTTTCTCTGTCTCTATGTCTCTCTCTGTCTCTCTGCCTCTATTTCTCTCTATGTTTGTCTGTCTGTCTGTCTGTCTGTCTTTCTGTCTCTCTGTCTCTGTCTCTCTGTCTCTCTCTGTCTCTCTCTGTCTTCTGTCTCTGTCTCTCTGTCTCTCTGTCTTTCTCTGTCTCTCTGTCTCTGTCTCTGTCTCTGTCTCTGTCTCTCTCTCTCTCTCTCTCTCTCTCTCTCTCTCTCTCTCTCTCTCTCTTTCTGTCTCTCTCTGTGTCTCTCTCTCTGTGTCTCTGTGTCTTTGTGCCTTTGTCTCTGTCTCTCCCCCCCCCCTCTCTCTCTCTCTCTCTCTCTCTCTCTCTCTCTCTCTCTCTCTCTCTCTCTCTCTCTCTCTCTCTCTCTCTCTCAAAACCCCTTCAAAGGAGGCTGCCAGTCAACAGAATGACAAATCCTCCTTTGCCCACTGCCGTCTCAAAGAAAATCATCCATCGACTTTCTAACCGCCTTTTTTTGGCGGGGGGGTGGGGGGGGAGTAGAGGACAACAAGAATCGGGGAGAGTAGGAAGAGCGTGAGGGTGGGGGTGAGGGAGTACATGGGGAGGTACATGGCAGGGGGGGGAGAGGGGGAGTACAGAGGGAGAGGGGGGATAAAGTGGAAGAAAGAAAGGAAAACACCACCAATGTAACGTCAGAGATTTTTGTTTTGTTTTTTGTGTAGTTCTTTTATTTGTTATTGCTTTTACTTTAGTGGTGTAGTGTGTGTGTGGTGTGTGTGTGTGTGTGTGTGTGTGTGTGTGTGTGTGTGTGTGTGTGTGTTGTGTGTGTGTGTGAGTGTGTGTGTGTGAATGTGTGTGTGTGTGTGTGCGCGCGAGCGTGGTTACCAGTTGGATGGGTGACCGTTTCCACGCCTTGGCTTCAATACAGCTCCCCCAGTTCACCCAGCTGTAAATGGGTACCTGCCGTCTTTAGGGTCAAGGAAGGTAAAGCAGCGAGGGAGAGGAGATGGGCACTGCCCTCAACATGCTGGCCCCTAGAGAAGCTGAGGTCTGTGACGCCTCGCTCCCCTACAACCACACAGGTTATGGGACACCTTTACCTTTTTACCTTTACAATGCAGTGCCCAAGAACTTCTCAAAGAGTTCAAGAACTCAAGGAGTTAGTTCAACCTTTCACCTCAGTCTGCTTTCCTACCCCCTAACCCCCTCCCCCAACCCCAACCCCCCTCACCCTCCATCTCATAGCAATTCCATTTCAAGGAACACCACCTCCATCTTCTTTCTTTGCAATCCACTGTCCATTACTTCCTTCCCCCCAATTCTGAGGAAAAGGGCTTACACACAAGAGCTTCTCACGTAGTCAAACTTTTGCTTCACTTCCTAACCACTATAACCAAGGTTGAATTCAAAAGGGGCTACCTACCTGTCCCCCACAAGAGCTTGAAAGTCAGGTTTAATCCGATTTTATGACGGAAGGTCTACCGTTTGGCACTTCAGCGAGGATTTTCTGTGGGTTGTTTCCAAGACCCCTTCAAACAAGAGGCGATTAATGAAGGGGATTTTAGCTGTGTAGCGGTTCTTGTGTTGCTTTGTGATTGGTGTTTTCCAGGGAGCAGGAGGGAGTGTACAGTTATTGTTGTTGGCTGAAATAACAGCCCACAGACATTGTTGCTTGCTTGCTGGTTATAGGGTTTGATTTCTATCTAGTGAGTCATGGGTTCGATTCTTTTATTTGTTTTGTTTGGGGTTTGTTGGTTTTGTTTTGTTTTTTGCTGCCTCAACTTCTGTTACGTCCCTTCTTCTCAATACCAGTAGTACAGTACAGCACAATGCCATTCAACGCAATGGGATATGTTAGAGTAAAAGCTATTCTCATAGGGAAATACGTACACATACAGACAAGAGGAAATGAAAAGAAAAACGGATGGCGCTGCTCTAGTGGCGACGCGCTCTTCCAAGGGAGAGAAGCCCGAATTTCGCGCAGAGAAATCCGTGACTTAAAGCGGTCTAAAGGTACAAATACTGTACTGTGCTGTGTTGCACTGTACTTACTGCACTGTACTAACTGTGTTGTACTGAATTATACTGTGCTTTTTTATACTGTGGCGTATGGTACGGTTTCTTGTGCTATACTT
>CM060328.1:58435140-58445140 GCA_030674155.1 Stramonita haemastoma
GAGAGAGAGGAGAGAGAGAGGAGAGAGAGAGAGAGAGAGGAGAGAGAGAGAGAGAGAGAGAGAGAGAGAGAGAGAGAGAGATGCAGAGAGAGAGGAAGAGAGAGAAAGACAGACAGATAGGCAAACAGACAGACAGACAGTCGGACACACGCACGCACGCACGCACACACACACAACACACACACACACACACACACACACACACACACACACACACACACACACAACAACACACACACACGCACACTTGCAAACACCCAGTCATTCATGAATAGAACTTTGAACAAAGACCTTGCTCAAATATGTTTTGTTTATTTTTGGTCCTATTTTTCATTTTAATACTTTTCATGAAGTACTGACAATATTTTCCAGCCATTCCAAATTGTAAAAATTATTTTACTACAACTGCGAGCCGGCTACCCAACCCTAACTCCAGCTTCTGTTTTGGCTGAAGGGGGAGGTAGGCTTTTCCCAGTGCTCTGACCAGCAGTGACACAATGACCAACCCACTGACATTTGTTCGCTTGTCAATTCTCACACCATCATTTGACATATCTCAGACCACAATAACGTATTCATTCCAATCTGCTTTTAACACACCAGTGACAAAACTTAATTCCGGCCATGTTATCTTTACAGCTAGAAAACGGTTACCTTAAATTATGTCAATATGTTAAACACACACCGAAAAAAAGCTTAATTTCAGCTATCTCCTCTTTACAGCCAGAAAACCCCGAATCCGTGAATAAGTGGTCTAAAGGCAACTCGCTTGTCTAGAAAGTGAAAAGTACGGGTTGGAGTGTGCGGTGGTTCGAATCCCGTTTGGGCCCAAAATATGACAAAATACAGGAAAATGGCAGCAATGTTACAAAAAGAATTATCTTTTTGGTACTCTAAAAAAAGGCAACATTTTCTTTACTCATATGGACACGTTTGGATTTTATCTCATGATTATGTTAACAGTAACTAAATGCGTTGCAGTTTTATCCATACCATCCTACATTTACAGTTAAGATTCTAGAATAAGTTTAACTGGACATGAGACAAAAAATAAATTAAGTTACCTTGGTTCTGTTTTTCTGTGATTAAGTGACAGAGCAAGGAAACCACTGATAACCCTTGCAACCCAAGTAAAAAACAAACAAACAAAACTTAAAATGCTACTGACAAATGGGATTTCCAATACATTTCACCACAATAAAATCAATACATGTCCTTTGGAAAAAAAATTTTCTTCCACCAGAATTGATAAAAGAACAACCGTGAAAGGTTAAAATGTACACAATTTGGGGGGAAATGAAAATATTAAAATGACATTGTAGTACTTCCTCTACATCATTTAAAAAATAGCAATTTTTATAAGTCAAGTTTTGATCACAGCTGCAAATCCAGCAATTTTACAGAGATTTCTTTAAAACCACACACACACACACACACACACACACACACACACACACACACACACACACACACACACACACACACACACACACACACTCTGAGAGAACTTGATTTGCCATAACTTGAAAATGAATTTGGCAATAAAAATCTGCTCTGATTCCTGCCTTTGTCAAAGGTCAATACATGACTAGATTTCATTTTTGTAATGCTATTCGATTCGATAATTCATAACAAAAAGGAAAACCAACAAGCCACCACACAGGCACACTTAACGGACTACTAGACTATAGCGCGAAATCTTTCAGATGCATTCATTTTTTATAAGCTGTATTGGTGTAAAATCTGTTATCGATCTGTAAGTAGAAAAACCAATACACAGATCTGCCACCAACACACACTAACAAAATTTTGATACGAAGGCAAGCATAGAACCTGGTCCGTTATTTTTTTTTATGCCATTTCCAAAAAAAAAAGATAAAGTCTAAGGTACTTTCTCCAACATCCACTTCACACACCGCTATATAAACTACTAACACCTTGCCAATATCAAAGGCTGTCGAATGACTAGACTTTTTTCAACTGACATTTCATTAAACCAAAATCTTGCCGACAAAGATATAAACAAAGAATCATATTCCATTTCTTGCGTTTAATCTTTAAAAAAAAGTATAGGCCTACTATTGGATTTTGGGGTATTCTATTGCATAAAAATAGAAAAATAGTCTATTGTATTTTTTGTTTTCAATATTATAAAAAAAAAACGCAAAAAGTACTTTTGTATTTCCTGCACTCAATCTCATTAAACAAAAATACACTGGTGTATTTTTTTGCATTCAATCTCATTAAAAAACGTAAAAAACATGTTTCTTGCATACAATCTCAATTTAAAAAAATATGAAAAATGCACAATTGTATTTCTTGCATTCAATCTAATAAAATCGAAATATATTCTATTGTGTTTCTTGCATTCAATTTCATTATACTTTAAAAACAAAAAAGAAAACCAGTAAAGACAACAACTAAAAATATACTATTACATTTCTTGCATTTAATCTCTTAAAAAAACTAAAAAAATACTATGTACAGAAAAAAAAATCTTCCCATCACCCTCTCTCTCTCTCTCTCTCTCTCTCTCTCTCTCTCTCTCTCTCTCTCTCTCCTCTCCTCTCTCCTCTCTCTCTCCCTCTCTCCAAAAAAGTTATCAGATCTGAACACGGATGACCATTCCTTCTAAACATTCCTATAACCCTCCTCCTCCTACCTCCTCTTCCTCACCTAAAAAAAAAACAAACAAAGACAACCACCCATCTATTAAACGTTCATGTAAACACTAGCACGTGTATGCGCATATATACATGCGCGCATGCCTCTTAAGCAATACCACACTGAAAGTATTCCTTTCAACTTTGAAAACCTCCATTTACAGATGTACAAACATGCAATCAACCTCCATTTACAAATGTACAAACTTGCAATCACATTTCTTTCTTTTTCTTCACATAAAATGTACAACGCGAGTTCTACGCCAGTCTACAAATACGATTTTTGCCTCCTGCATAGAATTTTTATAAAAAATTTTAAAAACTCCCATTCTTGGGATAGTCATAGGTCCAGGTCATTTTTTTATGAGGCTGTCTCTGTATCTATGTAAAGAAAAAAAGGGGGGGGGGGGGGGTTAAAAACTTCAGACACACACGTAAGACGCATCACACACCATTCATTCATCCAAAACTAACAAGTAGCAATCATATCCCTATCTGCTTTTTCCACCTACAAAATTAACCAAAAAACCACGACACGCGCGAGCGCGCGCGCGCGCACACACACACACACACACACACACACACACACACACACACACACACACACACACACACACACACACACACACACACACACACGTACACGTGCCTGTGGGAACAGATGACACGATTTACAAAAAAAAAATGCATACACACGGAGACTGGATGTAAAAAAGCACACAAGCTTATTCCATTATCCTCGATATAAAAATAAAATAAAAGAATAAAATAAATAAAATACACACACACACTTTTCCGCTGGTTTAACAATGTATCTTAATGAACTGATACTCGAATACCAGTGATATACCATTCCGTAGATATGCCTGAACTAAACTGTATACACGCGAGAATTGAATGTAAAAGAAAAAAAAGCACACAGTGCTCATTCCGTTAACCACAAAATGAAAGAATTTGAGAACACACACACACACACACACACATACACACACACACACACACACACACACACACACACACACACACACATACACACACACACACACACACACACACACACACACACACACACACACACACACCACACACACACTCTTCAATCCAACTGATACAAACACACTTTCTACCCCTCCTTTTCATCACCCGTCCTATAATACGTCCCCTCCCCCTCCTCTCCCCCTACTCCCCCATCCTCTCAATTCCATCACTCCCGCTTATAAAATTTTGCATTTTTTAAAATCTGCATCTTATGTTTTTGTTTTTCAATATTTCAAAAACATTTTTCCTAAACTGCCCCTTACCCAAACTTACGATGACCGTTTTGTAGTTTGTACCATTCACACATTCAGTAGGCTACTCATACATATTCCCACAGACCTGAACATCCTAACTACCTGCCATTTCCTAACATATTTCCTTAAAATTCTTACCCCCAGTCCTCCCTCCCCTCTCTCCCTCCCCTCACCCCTCCCTCCCCAAATGGGGTGGGGTGGGGGAATTCTGCGCTAGTAATTCCCTCACTTCTCTCCTTATGTTTCTGCCTTGTTCCTTTTCTACTGTCTTCTTTATTTTTTTTTTACGTTTGCTACCATTTTCCTGCCATTTTTCAAAAAGGAGACAAACGATAGCGATTCACTCCTAGGCCGAAATCATGCGCGCTAGGCCTGCCTTGTCAGGCGTTTAACAGCAGCGCAGCGCATTTTCGCTCATGTGACAAACAGAAGTTGCTGTCAGAGTACAACAACGACGAAAAAAAGGTCTTACAAACCACCCCCAACCATACCAGACAAAAATGTTTTGCCATAGTGTCAGCATGTACTAAGGAATCTACCTGCCATTTGTGTCCACATGACGGGCCAGGGTTAGAGAAACTGTAAAGGTTAGTTGTAAAGGGTTAGGGTAAGTGTTAAAGGTTAATACTGGGGTAAGGGTTGTCAGTCCGTTGGCTGGTCTGTCTGCATGCATGCATGTGAACACAAGAACAGGTAGACACTATAGTAGCTGTAGACACAGCAGCATAGATCGTTTTTATCACGGATTAAAAATTTAGCACAGCCAGGGAATGCAAAAGAAGCGTTATCAAATTGTTCCAATTACCAGTCCTATCATTATCAGAAGTTTTGGGGGGGGAGTAAGTGTTCGGATTTCTTTATAATAAATTTCCAGTTTTCAGTCAAGTCCTTAAAGATCTTACATTTTTTAACAGTTTTCCCTTCTTTTTTGAAAAGAAAGGATTATTCCCAAAGTGATCCTCGCAAGAATTTCTTTTCTTAAAAAGTAGTACGCCGGAATTGATCCGATTGAAAACTATCAGCTAAACTCCCTCCCCCTTTTTTCCTATTGCTACCGATTCAAACATGTATTCTACCCCCTCCTCGCAACACCCCTTTCCCTTAAAATACATCTACCAAAAGTTAAGTCCCCTCTTCAGTACCCTCACTTCCCCATAACACACACACACACACACACACACACACACACACACACACACACACACACACACACACACTGCACGCAGAATACCTTGTGCACACGTTTAACAAACAGATGACAAAAAAAATTAACGCATACACAGGACTGGATGTTTAAAAGCACATGAGCCCTTATTCCATTATCAAGAAAAAATTTTAAAGTATACAACATTCGTATTTTGCAATGTATGAAAAAAAATCTTTCACTTAAAATATTTTAAACGGTCATTTAATTTCCCCGTTTTCTTTAAACTACATGCGTTTCGGAATGATAACTCAATGGCAGATCATCCCAGAGCCTTGTCCATAATTCTGCGAAACTTGATTCTGCTCTCATTACCCACCCACCCCCTCTCCTCTCTCTCCTCTCTCTCTCTCTCTCTCTCTTCTCTCTCTCTCTCTCTCTCTCTCTCTCTCTCCTCTCTCACACACTCACTATTACACACTACAACTACTCTTGACTACAAATTATTATTGTATCGGCACCCATCATCTATGTTTGAAAAAAAAAAAACCTACTTCCAAACATCACAAAAATGCGAGTCCTACAAGGAATGATGGGGCATTAAAGCGTACATAAGGACAAGTATTTTTTTCCAAAAACAAAAAAGTGATCCGAATCCAAAAAAAATTTAAGTCAAAAAGACATCACCGACTATCACAAGTCCTACAAGGAATGTTGAAGACTAGCGTATTTTTCTAAACGTTTGAATCCGATTCATTAAAAAAAATCGGTGAAAAAAAAAAAGTTCCGATACGCAATGTGACATGTACGAACAATATTGTTTTAACCAGTACATTTGAAAGATGATATTTTAAAGTTAACAACAAAAGGATGCCACTCTCACAGAAGATCACTTTTAAATTATTTCAGTCCTGATTGATGAAATAAAAAGACATGTTTAAACAAGAGCTGCTTTCCTTTAACCAATCATTAAATTTAAACTGGACAAAGAAGCTGAAATTTTTTAAAATAAATAAATAAAAACTAAAAAACGCACCGAAAGAGACAAGACTTGCAGCGTCATTTCGTGTCTTGTAGGCAACAAAGATTACGTCAGTCTAGATGTATTGTCAGCCTATCTTTTCAACTGATAAAAAATCTTCCAAAAATCACGAAAATTAAATCATTAACAGTGCTACATGCACCAAGGGGCATAAAAATTGTATGATCACTTGATGTAACTTTTGAGAGAAAAAATACCCTCAACAATAATCAACCATTTTTGCCCTGTTCTTACCCTATTATCATATATCAGGCGATAGCTTTTTCCAAATTAGTTCATATGAATAAAAAAAAAATTTAAAAAAATAAAAAAAACATTTTTAGAAACACAAGTTACCGATCTTAACGCATTTTTATGTAAAGACAGGTGTTTTTTTTAATCGTTTCAACGAATTTATGAAACAAAACCACACACGCGCACGTTTGCGCGCGCGCGCATGTATACCCCAAGCATAAAAGTTTTCCAGATGCAGATTCTGTTCATTAAAGAGCAAATACCATCGACCTAGAACAAAAATTCATTGAATGGCGTCACTCTAAATCATTTTTATTTCAGAATAAATAAAACTGGACTGGGTTGAGGTTGCAAGTCATTTTACGTTATTCAATGAAAAATAAGATTTAACAAATCTTTTTTTTTTAAATAAAAAATAAAAAGAAGAAGAAAAAAATGACATCAAAGCTCAAAAGTGCCAATGGAAACCAAAACATCTCTATCGCGTCCACCATCCAGAGGCGTTTTACATTATACTTTTTCTGTTTTACCTCGTATTGTGAACATAATTATAGATTAGAAAGCACTTTCTACGCATCTCTCTTCGTTGATTAAGATTAACATACTAAAAGTAAAAAACTTTTTTCTTTTATCAAATGTTGTGCCCTGACTACTAGAGTAATAACTGCCCTAACGTGGAGTGTCCCATGCTTTCTAAGAATACTAACAATGGATTACCTTTCTCTGGGTTTGTTGCCGCTCTGGTGTATGGTGATGCAAACAGTCTATGGTGTGATGATTCATCTCATTCGCCTAAAGACTGTTTCCCAATGTCACAGGGTGTTAGGTATCTGTCTGAGCGATTACCTTTCCACAGAAATCGTCACTGGAATCTGTCTATGGAACTGTTCCTTTTTTTTTTTTTTCTTGTGCGCAACATTCCCATTTCATGTCACCGTTTTACCCCAAGTTTCTGTGGTTCATTCGTCAATCTTGCTGAACTGCTTCACCACATTTTGATGTTCTGCTCTAGGATATATGTGGAGTGTTCTCTACTCTTTGACTCGATGACTTGCATTGTAGCCTTCGATGTTGTTCGAGATGATATGCGGTGTTGTCCTCGATGTTGTCCTCGATTTGTCGTGTTGTCTTCGATGTTGTCATTTTTTATTTACCATGTTATCCTCGATGTTATTCTCGATGTTGTCCTCGATGATGTCCTCGATGATATGCCGTGTTGTCCTCGATGTTGTCCTCAATGTTTTCGATGATTTTTTTGTGTTGTTTCATGTCATTGATGTTACTGTGCTGTCCTCGTTGTCCTTGATGGTGTTGCCGTGTTGTCTTCGATGTCTTCGATGTCTTCGATGTTGTTGTCCTCGATGACTTGCCGTGCTGTCTTCGATGATTTGCCATGTTCTCTTCAATATTTTTTTCATTGATGTTGCCGTGTTGGCTTTGATGATGTCCTCGGTGTTTTCGATATTGTCCTCGAAGATTCGCAGTGTTGTCCTCGATGCTGTCCTTGACTTACCGTGTTGTCTTCGATGTTGTCTCGGTGATGTGCCGTGTTGTCCTCGATGTTGTCATTGATTTGCCGTGTTGTCCTCGATGTTGTCAGACGATTTGCCGTGTTGTTTTTGACGATGTCCTCGAATGATTTGTCGTGTTGTCCTCGATGTTGTCAGACGATTTGCCGTGTTGTTTTTGACGATGTCCTCGAACGATTTGTCGTGTTGTCTTCGATGTTGTCATAGACGATTTGCCGTGTTGTTTTTGACGATGTCCTCGAATGATTTGTCGTGTTGTCCTCGATGTTGTCAGACGATTTGCCGTGTTGTTTTTGACGATGTCCTCGAACGATTTGTCGTGTTGTCTTCGATGTTGTCATAGACGATTTGCCGTGTTGTTTTTGACGATGTCCTCGAATGATTTGCTGTGTTTATGATGTTGTCCTCGAATGATTTGCTGTGTTTATGATGTTGTCCTCGAATGATTTGCTGTGTTTATGATGTTGTCCTCGAATGATTTGTCGTGTTGTCTTCGATGTTGTTCTTGGATCATTTGTCGTGTCATGTCCCTCATGTCCACCCTAACGATCTTCTTGGTTACGGGCCTTGCCGATACCGATACTCTCCCCTCGTAGAAAAGGCAAGTCATATAGCTGCCCTCACACATCACTGTCGGGTCAGGTCACTGGACCTCGATTCCAGACCACAGCCCCTGAAAGCAGAAGATTATCATCAGTAACTCTGTGTGTGTATGTGTGTGTGTGTATGTGTGTGTGTTGCTTGTGTTTGTGTGTGTGCGCGCGCGCGTGTGTCTGTATTCCTGTGTTATGCACGCACTATATTTTATCGTTCCTCAGCCGGAGTTCCGAGGTTCACTGATGGTGACACATTGCATGGAGGCATCTTTTCAACACAATAATCAGCAAACAAACCAGAATGCATACACACTCTTTACAATTGAAAAAAATGACTCATTATGCTTAACCAGAAGCAAGCTATATTTTACTCAAAGACTCAGGTAAACACCCCATCCCCGAATTATGTTTAATAAAGTCCTCCACTATGGCTGTACACTTCTTATATACTTACGCGCCCCAAGCGTTTGATCAGTCAGTTTTCCACTACAGCTGTACACTTCTTATATAGATCTACTTACTTGTTCTGAGCATATGTTGATGATAGCTTTCCAGGCGATGGCCTCAGTTTTGAGGAGACGGCTCCCAGGTGATCCACATGATGGCTTATAGGAGAAGACTCTCAGATGATCCACACGATGACTCCCCACAGAAGAGGACTCTCAGATGACCCACACGACTACTCACCAGATTAGGACCCGCGTGGAATAAATAATGGGAAGGAAGGAGCCTAAGGAAATGCTGTGAACATGCGAGAGGTGACAACGTCCCAATCCCTCGTGACCACTGTCTCAAAGCCTGTGTAGGTATTTTCGGACACCGGGATCTCTGTAGGTGGTGGTGTTTACGGACACCAAGATCACTGTAGGGGGTGTTTACGGACACCAGGATCACTGTAGGTGGTGATGTTTACACCAAGATCATTGTAGGTAGTGGTGTTTACGGACACCAGGATCACTGTAGGTGGTGGTGTTTACACTAAGATCATTGTAGGTAGTGGTGTTTACGGACACCAGGATCGCTGTAGGTGGTGGTGTTTACACCAAGATCATTGTAGGTGGTGGTGTTTACGGACACCAAGATCGCTGTAGGTGGTGGTGTTTACACCAAGATCACTGTAGGTGGTGGTGTTTACGGACACCAAGATTGGTGTAGGTGGTGGTGTTTACGGACACCAAGATCACGGTAGGCGGTGGTGTTTACGGACACCAAGATCACTGTAGGTGGTGTTTATGGACATCAATATCACTGTAGGCGGTGGTGTTTACGGACACCAAGATCACTGTCACCCAGATTGCGCTCCTGTCATTTCTTGCATTTGATTTTTGGTCCCTATCTTTTTTATTTTTATGGTAAATTTTTTTAATGTCTATTCTATCTCCATAAATTATTTTCTATGTCTTAGTTAATGAAAATGTTTTAGGTTTTGTTTCATTTATTTTATTTCCTATTCTACGTTTTATTTTCTATTTTGTTGATTTAGTTTTATCATTTAGCAAG
>CM060328.1:58455140-58460140 GCA_030674155.1 Stramonita haemastoma
GTAACCACGCTGGACGCTGCTTACATTGGCAGGGGAAAAGGGAGCGCTGTCGTCGTTCTTGAGTATTCTTATCACTAATGATAATTTACAAATTGCGCAAGAACCAAACTATATTTAAACCAACCGCCAAAAAAAGGGACAGTGTATACAAAACTCTCAATCCCATCCAGTATTCAGCCTTGGGGGTGTGGCCGAGGAACAAAGAGGAGAAAAACAAAGCTGGGGAGAGAAACAAAGAAAACAGCAGCTCAAGAAACAACGGGAGTGGGTGGAGAGGGGGGGGGGGACTCTTGCTGACGTGTAAGAGAGAAAAAAGATGAGTATACCGGCCCCTACTCCCGGTTCTCTCCCCTGTTCATAAATATTCATGAGCCAGAAGGGGTTCCTAAAACCTCATTGGAGGAGGATGTGGCTTAGGCCGTCTGTGGACTTTGACCTGTGTCCAGCAAGATACCTCACCCACAGTCCAATGCACCTTTGGTCACAGCTGTGTGCTAGAATATGGATGCATTGAGTGTGTATGTATGCATGCATACCAGCGCCAGGAATTATAGCACCGCGTGCACATGTGTAAAAGCACGCAACTCGCATAGTAGAAGACTACTACGCAACTGGCATGTGCGGACACACTCAAATATGTGTGTACAGCGTACAAACACACACACGCTTGCATGCATTCATTCAGAGACTTGGCACGCACACGAATAAGCACACACACATGCGCGCGCGCACAAACACACATACACACACACACACACACACATACACACACACACACACACACACACACACACACACACATCTGGAATCAACCATCAACCATCTGAAAATAAACGTTTGACTTTGACTTTGACTTTGACTTTGACTTTCACACACACACACACACACACACACACACACACACACACACACACACACACACACAGAAGGAGAGACAAAGACAAAAAACCCAAAGAGAGACAGAAACAGAGAGGCAAACAAAATTAATGTATTCTTGCAACCTTTGAACAAAAACATTGATCGCAAAATTAATGGAAATTGCAACAGGCAAACCGGGCTGGAGTTGGGGAGGGGAGGGGGGGGGGCGTTTCCTTGTTTTGGTTTTGGTTTGGTGGATGTTGTTATTTTTTGTTTTTCTTTCATTATGACACTTGCTTTTACATGCTAAAGGTTCAGTTATCTGTCGTTCTTGTTTCTTTTATTCTTCTTGAAATGAGAAACAGGAGAGGGAGAGGGAGAGGGAGGGAGAAGAGAGAGAGAGAGAGAGAGAGAGAGAGAGAAGAGAGAGAGAGAGAGAGAGAGAGAGAGAGAGAGAGAGAGAGAGAGAGAGAGAGAAGGCAAAAAAAATTCTTATCGAGGATAAGAGAGAGAGAGAGAGAGAAGAGAGAGAGAGAGAGAGAGAGAGAGAGAGAGAGAGAGAGAGAGAGAGACAGACAGACAGACAGACAGACAGACAGACAGACAGACAGACAGACAGACAGACAGACAGACAGACAGACAGAAGAGGGGAAGGGTGATGGGGGCAGGAAAGGGAGAGAGGCAGATGGAGAGCTTCTCGGAATTGTAGGCCTTCATGTGCCTGTGGGAAGGGATGACAACATTGACAAAACTGCACACACACACACACACACACACACACCACACACACACACACACACACACACACACTCACACACACACACACACACACACACACACACACAACACACAGCACACACACACACACACACACACACACACACACACCACACACACACACACACACACACACACACACACACAGGGAGTGGGTATAAAAGTGCACATGAGTGCTTATTCCATTAAACCCTCGAAAAAAAAAATTAACAGGAAATAAAATAATAGATTTAAATCAGAGTATGGCTGCCTACTACTTGGAATGAATCCACTGTGGGTTCATTGGGAAAACTGGGACCATATAGTCAAACTTAATAAATTTGTTACTTATATGATTACAAAAGAGAAAAAAACCACTATAGTATAGAAAAACTAAGCGATCACAGTTTTTGTTTTGCTTTTTCGTTTTGGGCTAGAAGTCAGAAGTTCACCAATGATGAGAGTTTTTAGGAAAAGCAACCGTTTTTGCCCACGATTAATGTAGCCGCATTCCGACTTCGGGATAATGGTCAGATATGCAAAATCTTCATGGATACCCCCCCCCCCCCCTCCCACGGGTCCATGGGGCTACGGGATAAGTGAAGGTGAAGGAATGATTCTCAAAGTGAATAACACACAGACACAGATAAACAAACTGACAGACGGACAGACAAGCACAGACAGAAACATAAAGGTAAAAGGTAAAGGTACCCCATGACCTATGTGGTCGTAGGTGGGCGAGGCATTAGAGATCTCAGCTTCTCTAGGGGCCAGCATGTTGAGGGCGGCGCCCATCTCATCTCCCTCGCTGCTTTACCTTCCCTGACCCTAAAGAGGGAAGGTACCTGTTTACAGCTGGGTGAACTGGGGACTGTACTGAAGCCAAGGTGTGGAAACGGTCACCCATCCACTTGGTAACCACACTCAATGCTGCTTAACCTTAGCTTGAGGAAAGCGAGCACTCTGACCACAGCTATCCCGACCCCAACAGAAACACAGAATACAAAATAAAGGTTTCAATGATAAAAGAAAGCAACAAAAGGGAATAGACAGTAAAGCAATTGTCACTCTTAGGCATAACCCCTATAAAAGGTCTGAGTTTTCTTCTGAAACATCACATCTTTAATAATTAAAAGATATTCCGTTTTCTTCTTTCCATGTATTATTATTTCTTCGTGGGGTTTTGATTAAAGACTTCCAACCACACTGTAGAAGCATACAGTTCCTCAACGATGAAAGACAGGAAATCTTGTTTACGATGTGATGTCATGCAAAAAAACTAAAATTTCATAGAAGATGATGGATCCTTCATGATTGTGTGCAAAGAATCAGACAGCAAATAAAAGTCTTGTCATCCAACAAATAATGGTGATGATGATGATGAAGCTTTCTCGGCTTCCTCTATGATTCTTACAGAAGAGGTGATTTTTTTGCACTCTTTTCTCTTCAAGTCAATACAAGGTATCAGATGATAGATGTTAGTCTTACAAATGATGTGTGTCCCTCGCACACATGCATCCTCCCTCCTCTCCCCACTCATCCTCCCCACACCTCGTCTTCTCCCCTCCCTCCCCCTCTCCCTTCCCTCTAGCTCCGGCGCCAGCCTTCACAACACACACCCCCTCCTCCCCCCCCCCCCCCTTCATAATAATGTCAGTCACAGAATGATGTCTGTCACTCCTGCCCCCTCTTTCCTTCACCAGCCCCCCACCCCCACCCCCTCCCCTGTCCGCCGCTCTTACTAACCCCTCTCGCCCCTCTCCCTTCCCCCTCCCCCCCCCCCTCTTCTTCTCTCTCTCTGTGTCTCTGTGTCTCTGTGTCTCTGTCTCTCCATCTCTGTCTCTGTCTGTCTGTCAGTCTGTCAGTCTGTCTGTCTGTCTGTCTGTCTGTCTGTCTGTCTGTCTGTCTGTCTGTCTGTCTGTCTTCGTCTGTCCTGTCTGTCTGTCTCTCTCTCTCTCTCCCTCTCTCTCTCTCTCCTCTCTCTCTCTCTCTCTTCCTCTCTTCTGTCTCTCTGTCTCTCGTCTCTCGCTCTTCTGTCTCCCTTTCTCTGTCTTCTTCTGTCTTCTGTCTCTCTGTCTTCTGTCTTCTGTCTGGGCTCTCTCTGTCTGTCTTGTCTGTCTGTCCTGTCTGTCTGCCTCTTCCTGTCTCCCTTCTGTCCTGTCTCTCTGCTGTCTGTCTGTCCTGTCTGTCTGGTCTCTCTCTCTTCCTTCTCTTCGCTCCTCTTCTCTCTCTCTCTCTCTCTCGTCTTCTTCCTTCTCCTTCCTCTCCTCTCTCTCTCTCTTCCTCCTCTCCTCTCTCTCTCTCTCTCTCTCCTCTCTCTCTCTCTCTCTCTCTCTCTCTCTTCTCTCTCTTCTCTCTCTTCTCCTTCTTTTCTCTCTCTGCTCTCCTCTTCTGTCTGTTCTTCTGTCTGTGCTGTCTGTCTGTCTGTTCTGTCTGCTGTCTTCTCTTCTCTTCCTCTCTTCTTCTCTGTTTTTCTGTTCTCTTCTCTTCTCTGTCTTTCTTCTTCGTGTCTCTGTCTCTCCTCTCTTCTTTTGATGTGGTCTGGCTGTCATGATTTGTAGGCACAGGTTGAATCTCCAGCGACACGTTTGATGAACAGAATCCATTTTCTGTTTTTATCAGAAATGATGTGGGTTTTCTTTCTGTTCGTTTATGATAGAATGTGTGTTGGGGTGGGGTGGGGGCGAGGGATTCGTGTGAGTGTGGTGTGTGTGTGGTGTTGTGTGGTGTGTGGTGTGTGTGTGTGTGTGTGTGTGTGGTGTGTGTGTGTGTGTGTGTGTGTGTGTGTGTGTGTGTGTGTGTGGTGTGTGTGTGTGTGTGTTGATGTGTGCGGGAGAAAGGGGGAAGGAAGGAAAGTAGGGTGTGTGTGTGTGTGTGTGTGTGTGTGTGTGTGTGTGTGTGTGTGTGTGTGTGTGTGTGTGTGTGTGTGTGTGTGTGTGTGTGTGTGTGTGTGCGTTCGTGCATGCGTGCGTGCGTGGGAGAGGGGAGAGGGCGGGATTTGGTGTGTGTGGGAGGTGTGTGGGGGGAGGAAGGGGGTAGGGGTTGTGTATGTGTATGTGTGAATTAGGATTTTTTTTTTATCTCTTGTCCATGTGTCTTTTCATTCCTTCACTTCCTCCTTTGCAATCCCCTCCCCACTCCCCGAACACACGCATGTATATCTTCACATGTGTGCTCACACACACACACACAACTCTCTCACACACACACACACACACACACACACACACACACACACACACACACACACACACACACACACACACACACACACACACACACACACACGAATCACTCAGAATTATACACACACAGACAAAAGAAATATTATTATAGAAGTGGCGCCGTACGATGGCACGAACGGTGCCATGTTCACGCCAAGAAAC
>CM060328.1:58472640-58502640 GCA_030674155.1 Stramonita haemastoma
GCGCTTGCGAGCATCCGCGCATGAGAGCTTGCATGTATTTGTATGTGTGTCACAGATAGAGAGAATGAATGAATGAATGAATGAATGAATGAATGAATGAATGAATCATCTTTATTTTCCAAGGAGAGTAAGCATTCACATACCTTTTTCATCCGGGCCTTGCCCTGGTGTTGGTGAGAGAGAGAGAGAGAGAGAGAGAGAGAGAGAGAGAGAAGAGAGAGAGAGAGAGAGAGAGAGAGAGAGAGAGAGAGAGAGAGAGAGAGAGAGAGAGAGAGAGAGAGAGAGAGAGAGAGTTTGTTTCATTGTGTTGTTGGAATCTTTTTTTTTTGGGGGGGGGGGGGCGGGCGGGGGGCAGGGGAGGGGGGGTGGAACTTCGTCTTTGAATTTTGTTTGTTTTTATCTCCTTCTATCTGACATGCACGCGCTATACCACTTTGAAAAAAAGGAAACAAAGTGTAAATGATAGACAAATAAACTGCCACTTGTCTAATCCACAACTTTCTTAAACTACATCTCAAATGTTTACCACCAGTGTATCATCCCGTATATACACTATGTGTTGTAAAACTTTGTTCAAGATCAGAAAATTAAATCAGGCCTTGAACGAATGAGAAATCTTGCTTTGAAGATTTATATTGCCTTCAACTGCCTCGTGTAACATGATTAATGAATATTTTCATGAACAAGGTGCGTGGATGATTTGTTGGTGGGTTTTTTGTGTTTGTTTGGTTGAAAGTTTTTGTTTGTTGTTTTTTGTTTGTTGTTGTTTTTGCTGTTGTTTGCAGACGGGGAGCTTTATTCGATTGAGTTTGTTTTGTGAAAGTTTTTTTGTCGTGTGTTTTTTTTTTTTTTAATCAAACTTTTGTTTACTGATATGGGGTGTTTTGTTTTGGTGTTTTTTGTTGTATTGTTTTGTTGTTGTTTGCTTTTTTTTTGGGGGGGGGGGTGCATTTTTTTTTTTTTTGGGGGGGGGGGGGGGGGGCTGGTGATTTATATTTTGTTTTTTTGTTTGTTTTTTATTCCTCAGCTAGAGCCGGGATTCACCAATGGTGAACAGTTTGCGTATGCAACCAAAATGTACTTCATCCTCAGGAGCTTGTTTACATAATGGGCAAAGTAACCTGGGGTCATCAACATCATATTCTCTGTATCTGAATTTATGAACATTTATATCTGATAATGTCTAAACATTATGTCTAATGTCTAAACTTAGACATAATTATTTTCAAATGAATGTCCATATCAAGCTTTAGATAAGGTTTGACATCATGTGAAGCTACAAATTGTCTATACATTTGATATCTTTCACTGGTTTGTATGTGATCACTCCATTGCTGCCATCGGCTGTCAATTAATCTTTGCCTGAAAGCGTTTATAAAACCTCTGCGATTTCCAACACCTTGATTGAGCCAAACAAACTATCAAGAGAGAGAGAGAGAGAGAGAGAGGAGAGGAGAGAGGAGAGAGAGAGAGAGAGGAGAGAGAGAGAGAGAGAGAGAGAGAGAGTGAGAGAGAGAGAGAGAGGAGAGAGAGAGAGAGGAGAGAGAGATCCAAGGGAAGTAATGACCTACCTGAATACACTTAACTGGCTTCCCTCCCTTACACCGAGAACCGTTGATTTCATTCTGTGTTCGACTAAAGGATTCTGCAAGACATCGCCATCTACTGCTGTCACAGCAACAGACCACATCAAACTGTAAAACGTTGCCACGCATAGCATCAACGATAGTACAGTGTGACGGGGGACGGGATACCCTAATGGTCAGAACATTGCGCTCGCAATTTGACGACCCGGGTTCGATTCCCGTTCGAGGGGATTTTTCCCATGGAGTTAACATCAGTGCTGACTCCACTCTCCTCAAAAGTCCTTCGGATGAGACTATAAACAAAGGCCACGTGTGCCAACGCACGCAGAACATCTTGCGCACAAGTTAAATCCTGTTCCGCTTTTCGTAAGAGTAGGCCATTGTGTGCCGGTGGGAACAGATGACAAGATTTACAAAACTGCATACACACGGGGACTTGATGTAAAAAAAAATATATATATATATAAAAAAGCATATGAGTGCTTATTCCATTATCCTCGATATAAATAAATTGAAAAATAAATAAATAGATAAATGAATAGTACAGTGTGACTGACGAAGGTCTCTGTTCATGCTCCGAGAAGGAATCGAGGCAAGCATTGACGGCACTGAAAACTGTACTGGGTCGTGTTTTGGGCATGTTGAACCTTGCAAAATAATAATAATAATAATAATAATAATAATAATAATAATAATAATAATAATAATAATAATAATAATAATAATACAATAATGATAAATAAACCCCTCTTACTTCAAGTAACACATTGCTTGAAACTCACAGAGGAGAGAGAGAGAGAGAGAGAGAGAGAGAGAGAGAGAGAGAGAGAGAGAGAGAGGAGAGAGAGATGGGAAGCAATTTATTAGGCTAATGTCAAACGTTTCTGGCAAAGAACTGGTTAGGAAAAAAGCAATGAATTTTGTTTTTAATGATGCTGGCATCACTTCTGGGGAAAAGGAGAAAATGGAATGGCCGTTACAATTGCTTGTTAGGCCTAACTGGAAATTTGCACAAAAATAATCAACATTTTTCCCCAATCCAGCCATTATTTTGATAGAAGAAACAAAACAGAAAGGGAGAAAACTTCAGGGATACGTTTTCTTTCCCACTGGGTTTTCTGTCGCTCGTTCGCGTTTGTGTGAATAAATTTTAAAGTAAATCAAATGCCATGACAGGGCTTATTATTTCTTAGAGGTTTAAAACCACTTTTTCACTTGCTTTCTTGGTTGGGTGAGTTGTCTTTTCTTGCTGAACACTATTCTCCACTGCACATGTATCATTTGGAAGCAATACGGGATAGCTCAGTGGTCAGAGCACTCACTTCCCCCATGCTAAGTTTTAAGCAGCATCGAGTATGGTTACCAATTGGCTGGGTGACTATTTGTGCGCCTTGGCTTCAGTACAGTCTCCAGTTCACACCAACTGTCAATGGGTTAGCCTGCCTTCTTTTGGGTCAGGGAAGGTAAAGCAGCAAGGGAGAGAGATGGGCGCCACCCTCAATATGCTGGCCCATGGAGAAGCTGAGGTCTCTGACACCTCGCTTCCAATGACCACATAGGTTATGGGACACCTTTACCACCTTTTACCTGTTAAACTTTCTTTCTCTTTTTTTTTTATATCAAAGTGTGAGTAGCCACCCCTTCTCTTCCCTCTTTTACAGAGAGACAGACAGACAGACAGGCAGGCAGACAGGCAGACAGACAGACAGGCAGGCAGACAGGCAGACAGAGTCACACACCACACACACACACACACACACACACACACACACTCACAACATCGTAACACAAACAAATAAGAACAGTTCTCTCAGATGCGGGCATATTTAATTGACCGAGACATACAAAATTAAACAATAGGCAAGGTACTGAAATTGAAAAAAACCACTAAAACAGCCAAGAAAAAACAAGGATCATTAAAAATTTTCATAATGTAACCAATTGCTGAACAAACAAGACACAAACAAAATTCCTCGTCTACAATCTCTGCGAAGATCATTCTCTTAATTATTATTTATAATATCATAATATCATTAATAATTATAATAATTATCAAATGTGCAGGATGCTGCTAGCCAGTTTCACACAATGGTGAAAATTCAAAAAAATCTGTGTAAAGTGAGATTTGTTGTTATTCAGTCTTTGATGTTATTTATTGCTGCCCTACCTTCTGTGATGTGTGAATGTTTCTACTCCTCTGTTCATTCTTTCTTTCTCTCCACTTACAGATACACCTATCATCATTCTCTCATTCACACCTGTATCAAAAATGTCATTCCCCCAGTATTCCCTCCATTCCTCCATATGTGACACTCCATCACAATACGAGTCGCATTGCACCTAAGATCCATTTTTAAGTTGCTATATGTTGTTTATTTGCAATAAAAAGGCTATTCAATACAGAAAACAGATTGAAAATCAGGCAAATTGTATGAAAAGTTATTACAATCTGAAATGGTAGACTGCAGAAAGTGGCAAAATGAGAAATGGACAAGTATTGCATTGTAATAGACGGTCAGAATGAAGACTCAAGTTGTTTTAAAATGTGGTTTTAAAACAAAAGGAAACAAAATTATGTCTTGCTACTTCAGTACAAGGTAGAAGAATGGCTATAGTTTTATATTCAATTCTCAAAATCCACAACCTGACCCCCACCTGCCTAAAATGGCTCCTAGTGGAAAAGTTTGTCAGGTGCAAAGCAACTCATTTTGTGGTGGAGTGTTACATATGCCAAGGTATGGGGAAAATCCCTTTTTTTTTTTTATTTATCTCATGGAGGCTTGACCATGTGCAGAATGTTTCATTGTAGGCTTCTTCACTTCACATTGACCAACAATCTACTTTGTAAATGCAAGATCCACTGCATCACCCAAGTCCTTGATAAAACCTGATTTGGATCCTAGATCCTTTTTTTTTTTTCTTTGCATTCAACTTTATTTCTCCTACTTACGGTCCTTGATGAAAGCTGATTTGGATCCTAGATATTTTTTTTGCGTTGGACTTTATTTCTCCTACTTGCCCCTGAGGAGTGGTTCAGGCACTGCACTGAAATGTTCAGTTGTTTCATGAGAAAGTACTGTGTCATCCATCCAACTGACCTTAGCTGGCCTATTCTTCTGTTAAAGGCGAATGGGGTTTTTAAAAACATGTAAGCATAACATCCTGCACAAGGATTCTTGGTTTACAGTTTCATCCCAAAGATTTTCAGCAAAATGGAGTCAGAGCCAGAGTTAACTAACTCAAAAAAAAAATCCCCCTTGAACAAGCAACTCAGCACAGACTCAAATCTGCCCCCTCAACTCATTTGTGAAGTGATCACGAGTTTGACGTTCTACCCACAAAGCTCCTCTGCGCCTGGCGTTTCTGCAACCTACATAATGTTGATACAGATAATGCTGATCTTCTGCATGTACATGTGTAAACATACAGGGAACTAAGGCACTGCTGGTGTACTTTCAATTTGATGCTGACTTTATGAGGCGTAGAAAAAACCCTCCCTTCCTCACCAGACACTGTCAAAGATTCTATCACCAGTACAGCCATTATCCCGATTCATTCAGCCGCGGTGTCTGTCACCATGCTGAACTTGAAAACAGTAGGACAGTGCTGTGTCCAATATTCAATCTGATTTCATCTTGTCTATATCCCCAGTCAGGGAACAAGATAGCGCAGTGGTCAGAGTGCTCACTTTCCCCAGCCAGGTTAAGCAGCGTCGAGCGTGGTTACCAATTGGATGGGTGACAGTTTGCACCTTGGCTATAGTACAGTTCCCCCAGTTCACCTAGCTGTAAATGGTACTGCCTCTTTGTTAGGAAGTAAGCGCGAGGGAGAGGAGATGGGTGCCGCCCTCAACATGCTGGTCCCTAGAGAAGCTGAGGTTTCTGATGCCTCGCTCCCCTACGACCACACAGATTATGCGATACCATAACCTTTTTTTTTAATTTACTGATATCCCCAGTCAGAATGCAGCTACCATAATGCTGGGCAAAAGCAATGCATGTGCTAGGACCTCACCATTGGTGAACATCAAAGTAGGCCTTCTATTTGAGGAAAACTTTTTTTTTTAATCTGGTGTGCCTTCTGTAACCTATATCTTAATGTTATCTAATGCCCATGACAGCCTTTGCTTCAAGCTTCAGTGTACGAGGGTGCTTACTGCTATTTGGTAAGAAAATCATCATCACCTTTACAGGAATTTTAGTATAGGTTTTTCAAGTGATATTTCTGCATAAAACATTCATGAGCATAAAGCATGCAGTCACAATCCAAATCGCCTTTCAATGTTTTGTTGTTGTTGAATGCAGATTGCAGGGCAGCATCTTTTTTTTTCTTTTCTGATCTTTTCCTGAAACCTTTTATGTTCATTAATTATTTTTTTCAGTGAACGCTTCATAGTCTCTCTTCATAGGTAGCCTTTTGTTGGCTATTGCCTACAGTACCCCCCACCCCTGAACCCAATTGCCTCTCAGCAAAGTGCTGTCAGAGAGCAAACAAAAGCAGTGACAGTAAGAGAGGGTCATCGTCTTCAGTGACTATGAAGCAACCTGCACTGCCAGACGCTGCCTTCAGGCATCCCCACTGGTACAAAACAAGCAGCATCACATTAAAAACATGGTAACTGGTGAGACACTTTATTTGGCCCTTTTCTTACAATTTTTTTCTGTCATGTAGGTACATACATATATGAAAAATGGTAACAAAATTATAATTTTAAAAAAAAGTAAAGTAACACAGATCATTCGAAATTCATTCAACCTTCAATTCAACTGCTGATCATGAGGCTTCAGTATCTGTGATCCATATTTTCACTCCTGCTCAAAGCCAAAATTTTCTCCTAAAAAAATTAATACTATATCTTGAGTCATAACTTTGGCGCTAGCGTTTTGGACAAAACAATAAATCAAACCTTTTTGGGCCATGCCCAAGAAATGCATGTTGGAGAACCCATAGCAACAAAATGCAAATAGCAAGGTAAAGGTAAAGGTGTCCCATTACCTAGGAAGTTGAAGGGGAGCAAAGGCATCCGAGACCTCAGCTTCTCTAGGGGCCAGCATATTGAGGGCGGGCCCATCTCCTCTCCCGTGCTGCTTTACCTTCCCTGACCCTAAAGAGGGCAGGTACCCATTTACAGCTGGGTGAACTGGAGGGACTGTACTGAAGCCAAGGCACGCAAACGGTCACCCATCCAACTGGTAACCACGCTCAACACTGCTTAACTTGACCTGGGGAAGCGAGCGCTCTGACCACTGAGCTATCCTGCAAAACATTTTTAAGAACTGGTGACACTGGACTTGTGGCAACATGCCCTCCCTGGAGAACAGGAGCCCATTTTCATGCAGAAAAACCTACCATGATTAAAACAACAGTATACGTATACACCATACAACAACAAAATCAAACCTTGGCCACACTCTGCAAGAAAATTCCATTCTTACCCACTGGGATTTCAACAGCAAGAAATTATGGGATGGGGGAGCGGGAGGGGGGGGGGTGAATAAATACTTCTGTACTACAAAAACAAACAGCAGCTTTAATTAATCTAGCAAACTGAAAAGATGGCGATATTTCTGGTGATCAATGAGTGTTTGATTCTGCGGAAAAAAAGATTTTTCTTAATCTTTTACCTGTCATCATCTTCTACCAGTATTGACTTTTCATCACAAAGATAGGTAATCTATTTTGTTAAGGTTCTTGCAGTCAATCAACATCACTTTCCATTCATTGTCTTTAAAAGGTATTTACATTTTACAAGTTTTGATGAAAGATTTCTGCCTAGACAAAGAAAAAAAATTATCCACACCTATCAGATTAAGACCAAAAAGCTGCCACATTCTTCAAAACTATGACATATCAACAAATGTTAACCAATCATATTCTCTACCTACCTAACCTGCCAGCATCACAGAGTAAGGTGTAAACCACCACACTCAATGACATGGACATGATCTATACTAACTAGTCACAATCAAATCCACTCATGTAAAGTTAATTTTCACTAAGCGTGAAAGATGTCCCTACCAATCACTGTCCTGCTTCATACATTCCATCATCGAGACTAATCAAATAAAATTAATCAAAATGAACAAACTGATTACAAATCATACTTAGGATCTTGTTCCCAAAAAATAGATAAATGAGACAGAATAAAACTTAACAAAGCATTAGCAGAAAATTTGATGGTATATTTCATAGAATAACTTAACGAGGCATTAGTGGAAAAATTAATAGTTATAATTCATTAGACTGTAGTTTTTGTATACAGCATGCTGGCCTGGAAATATTCAAAACTTTGCAGCCACGCTCATCAAGTGTTAGCAACTCTTAAATGCTTCATGAAAAAAAAATGACTGTTATAATTCTTCAGGCTGTAGTGATTGTATTCCGTATGCTGGCTTGGGAGGGATAAAACTTGGCAGCCACACTCATCAAGTGTCAGCACCTCTAAATGCTTCATTTCCAACTGTCACTACCCATAACAGAACTCCTTGGCAATTAAAGAGCTGTGTCTGACAAAAATGTGTAGAAAAAAAAACATTCTCCTAAGCAAAAACCAAATACACATATAGATAAGGAGAAAAAAAAAGGGAGGTATCATACTTGTGACCACATGCTCTCCCTGGGGAGGGCATCTCGAGTTTCAAGCAAAGGAAAGAAATTGCAGCGAGTGAAAGTGATGTGCCATACTGTACAATGCAACACAATACCATGAGGCATCCTCCCTCCCCTCCCCTTACCTCACCCCACCCCACCCCACCTCTAAACATTGTTACTGTCTGCTTATTGACATTAACCACCTGAAGATATTGACCTATGTGTGTGTGTGTGTGAGTGTGTGTGGGTGTGGTGTGTGGTGTGTGTGTGTGTGGGGAGTCGTGGTGTAGATTTGTGTTTTGTCTTGCGTTGTTTGAGGTCGTCATTATTGCATGGCTAGAAGATACGCATGAGTTCTGATGTGAGGGTGAGGAAGGAAAGATTACAGTTCAGAAGAATCGTTGATCTGAGGAATACAGTTAGAGATGAGAGAGAGAGAGAGAGAGAGAGAGAGAGAGAGAGAGAGAGAGAGAGAGAGAGATTTGATTTGATTTATTCTTTTATATCGAGGATAATGGAATAAGCACTCTTGTGCTTTTTTACATCCAGTCCCCGTGTGTCTGCAATTTTGTAATGTCATCTGTTCCCACCGGCACACGATGGCCTACTCTTACGAAAAGCGGAACAGGATTTAACGAGTGCGCAAGATGTTCTGCGTGCGTTCACACACGGGACCTCGGTTTAAAGTCTCATCCGAAGGACTTTTGGGGAGAGAGAGAGAGAGAGAGAGAGAGAGAGAGAGAGAGAGAGGAGAGAGAGAGAGAGAGAGAGGGGAGAGAAGAGAGAGAGAGAGAGAGAGTGCGTGTGTGCGTGCGTGCGTGCGTGCATGTGTGTAGAGAGACAAGGTAGGCATGTCAGCATTTGTTGCTTTTGCTCCTTGCGTTGTTTGAGGGTCATCATTATTTTCTGCATGGTTTTTTCTTTATATTCTTTTATCTTTGCTTGTTTTCGTTTTCTGGATGTGGTGGGCTGAAGTCCCCACCTCAAGGAAAGCCATTCACAGCTCTTCACTGTTTTCCTTATGCAATTAACATTCCTGTTCAATTCCTTTTTGATTTTGTGCATATCTTACCTCACTGCTTTTGCTCAGTACAACTATTTTCAGCTAAAGCAGCATAGATAAAAAAAAATCTTTCAATTTTCCTTGTTGATCGATTTCCAGTACAAAATTACAAAAATATTCCAAAATAAAAATTCAAGACAAAGAGTACAAAATATGTATCCCAAATTACATATTTTACACTAAGGGAAACTCTCAGGTAAAAAAAAAAAAAAGAAGAAAAGACGTGACAAAAAAAATTAAAATTATACACACCAACTGCGTGTGTCTGTGCTTCGACCTCCTATCAGAATATGAAAACATCTTTTAAAAAAAAAAACCACTAATCAAGAATGCATATCACTCCTCATATTCACTTGCCATAAAGCACCACAGTACATTACAGACTGATTTAGCAAAAAAAAAAAAAAAAAAAAAGAACTTTGATTTTTAACACCAATTCTTCCACGCACGTCGTTCAAATTATCATCTACCCGCACCATGTTGATTAGGAAAAAAAAATCTGTAAAACAAGCACTCATAAAAGTCTCAGCAGTCTTTGATCAACAGAACTCGCTTCAATTCTTTTTTTGTACAACCCGTAACACAGGCGACACATGTGACATTTCCTTCACGCCAACATCTCAGTCTAATGCATTGCAACACTTCTCCACTCAGTGTTCCAGTCGTCGCAACACTTCTCCAGTTGGTGTTCCAATTGTCACAACACTTCTCCAATCAGTGTTCCAATTGTCATTACACTTCTCCAATCAGTGTTCCAATTGTTGCAGCACTTCTATAGTCGGTTGTTCCAATTGTCACAAACACTTCTCCAGTCAGTGTTTCAATTGTAGCAACACTTCTCCAGGCAGTGTTTCAATTGTAGCAACACTTCTCCAGTCAGTGTTTCAATTGTAGCAACACTTCTCCAGTCAGTGATTTCAATTGAAACAACACACTGCCAAATGTCGCAACACTTCTCCAGGCAGCGAGCTCTCACATTGTCTTCATAGCTCTTCCCACTGTCACACAGCTCCCAAGAACTGCCACCCCAATACAGCAAGGGATCTCATTGCACTGTCCAGTCCAACCAACCAACCAGCCAACACACACCTCCCAAAGCCAGCTGATCACAGATTTCATCTGTCCACACCACTATCATACTACACCGCAACAAAATGAGTGTGAAAAAAAAACCCACAAACAAACAAAAAATATGTTTGCTGCCATGAACCTGCAACGTCAAAAGAAATAACGAGCTGCCATGACAACTTTGAAAATGTACAGGTTCCAGAATTGACTTTTTTGAGTCTTATTGTACATCTTTGCTGCTGGGTATCTTACATATGTAACATCCACAAACACACGTACCTGTACATATATACATGCATACACACACACACACACCACACACACACACACACACACACACACACACACACACACTACACACACACTACACACAACCACACACACACACACACACTACACACACTACACACACACACTACACACACACACACACACACACACATACACACACACTACACACACACATACACACACACTACACACACACACTACACACACACACTACACACACACACACACACTACACACACACACACACTACAACACACACACACACACACACTAACACTACATACACAACACACTACACATACACACACACTACACACACAACTACACACACACACACACACTACACACTACACACACACTACACACACACACTACACACATACACACACACTACACACACACAAACTACACACACAATCCCACCACAACCCCACACGTAACTCAGAGAGTGGAGACATACACTGCCCTAGTCAAAAGTCACGACAAAACCAGTCACTCCCCAGGCACGCACAGCAGTGACCAGTCTGTCTGGGCCTTGGTGAGCAAGAAAAAGAGCAGCGTTTTGGTGGTAGGGCCACTAGCTAAGTTGAGCGGCCTTTCGTATGAACTCTTTGAGGTTCCAGTGCTTGTGACTCATGATGTGAGGTCCGTTGTTGACACACAACACCGTCATGTTGTCTGCGTACTCCAGGTCTGGCAGCAACTGCACACAAACATCAGCACACGTTAAATCCTGTTCCGCTTTTTGTAAGAGTAGGCACTGTGTGCCGGTGGGAACAGATGACAATATTTACACAACTGCATACACACGGGGACTGGATGAAAAAAAGCACATGAGGCTTATCCTTGACATAAAAGAATAAAATAAAAAATAAATAAAAATCACAAGTTCATAATAGCTAAATGAAACAACAACAAAAGAAGAAAAACGATTGTTCATGTAAAGCATCAAAGACAAAACCACAGTAAGCAAAGGTTTGATACAAACACCCCAGAGTTCTCAATTACGATGACAGATGAGATGATTTCAATCTGACCAAAGATTACTTCAAATCATTTCAAAATATAAAATTGTCATAGTAACTTTACAAAAAGTGAGGGGCGTTAAATCTCAACAGGTAAAAAGGTAAGGTAAAGGTATCCCATAACCTAAAAGGTAAGGTAAAGGTGTCCCATACCTAAAAAGGTAAGGGTAAAGGTGTCCCATAACCTATGTGGTTGTAGGGAGCGAGGCGCCAGAGACCTCGGCTTCTCTAGGGGCCAGTATAGAGAGGCTGCTCCCATCTCCTTTCCTTCACTATAGAACCTCTGACATATATATATGCATGCACTTTAACAGGCAGATCTGTTACCAATACAAAAATGCTGAGAAATCTGTAAAGGCTTTGAAACTAGCAAGCTCAAGAAATATAACAGAACTCCACACATTTTTGTCCACAACACAGAAAACAGTGATTCAAATATTTTGTCAAAATGTTCGAATAAGCGTCACTTCAGTCTTACACAACGTTGCAAAATGTGGAATTCAGAACAGGTCCTGATGTACACGCCATAAAGAAAAAAGAAATTGAAGAAAAATCAATGATTATTAATTCCAGAAAATAATTATTTTATCCAATAATTTTGTCATATATACAATTTTCAAACCTAAAAAGGATCTAAAAAAAAAAACAAACACCCAAGAAATCCCTACATACCTACATCCCCTTCCCATACCACTCTAGGTCACGAAAAATTTTAATTAGGTCACTAACACCTTGCGCACACGGTAAATCCTGTTCCGCTTTTCGTAAGAGTAGGCCATCGTGTGCCGTAAGAACAGATGACAAAGATTTACAAAACTGCACCACACAGGGACTGGATGTAAAAAAAGCATATACGTGCTTATTCCATCATCCTCGATATAAAAGAAGAAATAAATAAATAAATAAACAAATAAATAAATAAAAAAAAATAAATAAATAAAGTAAATAAAGATTTTTGTTCAGGATCTCTCTACAGCTATCAGACGTGGTACCTTTGGAGTCAGCAGGAAGTACTGGGAGGCACTCTGTTTGCACACTGTCTGCACCACCAGTTCAAACACTTTGCGCTCGTTGACTGGATCCATGCCCTGAAAGATATATCATCACACACATCAACAACAACAAGTCACTGTTGAGTTTCTGTTTACATTGAATCCATACCCTGAAAGATACCAAGGCACACACATCATCAACAACAACAAGAAGTCACTGTTGAGTTTGAGTTTTCGATGACTGGATCCATGCCCTGAAAGATACATCATCATCAACAACAAGTCACTGTTGAGTTTGAGTTTTCGTTGACTGGATCCATGCCCTGAAAGATGCATCATCACACACATCATCAACAGAGAACATCTTACACACACGTTAACTCACTTGGGATGGCCAGTTTTCTCCCTTGCTTTTCCCCAGACAGCCCATTTGTAATGGTTAGTAAAAAAAATCATAAAAAATACAAAACACATAGTAAGAAAATGAAATTTTCTGTACTTATAAATAACATGCTTGGTTAGTACATAACGAAAGATTAAAACCCTCACTTTAATATTTGAGCTTTGACTAGCATGAAGAAAATACTCCAAATTTTGCACTCCTTGTCACTACTCCGTGTCAGCTCTCTCTACAACCATAATCAAAAGAGTTGGGAACACACGGAATTATCTGACAACACTCTGCATTCAACCTTGGATAGGCTCACGAAGCTATGTTAAGCTGCACTAGTCATAGAATCATGCGGACGCCACATGAAAAATCTGCAAACAGCAAAGCCACAATAGCGGACAGCTGTCCTCTAGACTTAAAACCTGTTCTGCTTTTCATAAGAAGAGGCCACTCTGTGCCGGTGGGACCAAATCACAAAATTGACAAAACTGCACACACATGAGGACTGGATGTAAAAAAAGCACACGAGTGCTTATTCCATTATCCTTGAAATAAAATGAAAATTAAAAAAAATTAAAAACAACAAAAAGTCACTGTTTGATTTCAATTTTCAGTTAAAACAGATTTGATAATTTCATCACCATGGTAAAATTCTCCCTAGCAAGTTAAAGTGAGGGGACAGTAAGCAAAGGTTTTAATAAAAAAAAAAAATTTTTAAATCTCAGTCATAATTATGGTGACAGTTGAGATGATTTCAAAATGACCAGATTACTTCAAATTATTTCAAAACATGCATTGTCATAGTAACTTTACAGAAAGCAAGGGGCATTGAGCTAAGGTCTGAGACAAATACCTCAGAACTCTCGGTTACAATGATATTTTAGGACAATTTTCAAAAGTTGCCAAAATAAGTTAAAATCAATTCAAAACATAACTAGTATAGCAACTGTACACATTTTTTTTATATAATTTCCAAATTTCAGATTTATTTGTAGAGTTGGTTTCTAAAACTTCGAGTTTTTCCTCTCTCTGACAATGTCACACCAAAACACAGAATGATGGCAGCACCATGTATGATGAAGTTGACACTTTGCTACCATGTGAAGGGGCTCGCTGTACCCCTTGTTCCAATCCACATAATCCAAAGCACATGTTCACTTTACCTTTTTATTGAGGATAATAGAAAAAGCTCTCATGTGCTCTATTACATGCATCCCCATGTGTATGCAGTTTTGTAAATTTGTTATCTGTTCCTACCGGCACACATTGGCCTAATCTTTCGAAAAGTGGAACAGGATTTAACATGTGCGCAAGATGTTCTGCGTGCATTCGCATACGGGCCTTGATTTATAGTCTCATCTGAAGGACTTTTGGGGAGAGTGGAGTCTGCACTGATGTTGTTAACTCTTGGGGAAAATGTCCCCTTCAACATGATTTGAACCCGGGTTGTCAAATTGCGAGTGCAATGTTCTAACCTCAATAAAAAGGTAAAGGTGTCCCATAACATAGGTGGTCGTAGGGTAGAGAGGCTCAGATACCTCAGCTTCTTCAGGGGCCAGCATATTGAGGTGGCGCCCATCTCCTCTCCCTGGTGTTTACCTTCCCTGACCCTACAGAGGGCAGGTACCATTTACAGCTGGGTGAACTGGGCACTGTACTGAAGCCAAGGCAGCAAACAGTCACCCATCCAAACTGGTAACCACGCTCGACGCTGCTTTAACTTGACATGGGGAAAGCGAAGGCTCTGACCACTTACTATCCCGCCCTACAATAGAAAACAATAAGAGAAAGATGAGAGTATGAAGAAGGAGGGGAGGAGAGAGAGAAAGAAGGAGAGGTGAGGGAGAGAGAGAGAGAGGAAGAGTAGATAGAGAGAGAGAGAAGAGCGACTTTTTTTTCATCAAACTGACTTTCTCTCAATTCCAGAGATTCGATCCTTGATTTACTCTGAACTTTACTTGATTTACTTGATCAGGAATTCAGAACTCGATTACTGAACTTTACTCTGAACTTTACTCGGGAACTTTACCTGGATTCCAGAGGATCCAGAACCTGATTGTATGCGAGTCCCACACAAGTGCAACAACAAGACAGAGACAACCTGGTTGATTTCGTCCACACAGCGGAAGGGGCACTTGGCCAGCTCCTGCAGGGCCATCATGTACAGCACAGTTGCCACGCTGCGCTCCCCTCCGCTCTGGTGGAACGGGTTCAATTCTCTCAACGCCTCCCCGTCCCGGAATTTCACCTTGATGCGCACGCCATACCTGTCGTAGGCTTCCTGCCACCCACAGATTTTTTTTTTTTTTTTCAACAGTTTTGTTTCAACAAGTTTTTTTCAAACGGACAGCATGCCATTAAAAGAAAACAGAATATGAATAAGAACAAAGCAACAACAAAACAAAAAGCGAGAGTGGACCTGGCTATTAATAACTTTTAAGTGTCATGGTGAGGGTTTTCTCATCCTTAAAACAGTTTTGTGAAAAAATAAAAGTTCTAAATAAGAGAAACCCGCAGCTTTTGTTCTTTTTCTAAAAATCAGAAGAACTGTTGTTTACTTCACTCTAGTTTCAGATTACAGTCAATCGAAAACATCCATCACTACTCCAACACTAATTCACCTTTTTTTTATTTTTTTTAAAACTTTTTAAAAATTCATTTTGTTATTACAAAAGCATATATGCATGACAGCATTGTATTGAAAATAAGCGTTAACCATTCGCAGTCGTATGTCATGAATGCACACCAATATTGAAATAACAGAATCTGGAAACATTAGTTCACGTTGATACACCCAATATAAAGGACTCAACCCAAATTTTGAACAAGAATAAGTGCTTACTTCCTTATCCTCGATATAAAAGAAAAAAGAAAGAAAGAAAGAAAGAAAGAAAGAAAGAAAGAAAGAAAGAAAGAAAGATAGAAGAAAGAAAGAAAGAAAGAAAGAAAGAAAGGAGGGAAGGAGGAGGAGGAAGGAGGAGAGGAAGGAGGAGGAAAGGAAGGAGGGAGGAAGAGAAGGAAGGAAGGAAGGAAGGGAAGAAGAAGGAAGGAAGAAGAAAGAAAGAAAGAAAGAAAGAAAAGAAAGAGAGAAAGAAGAAAGAAAGAAGAAGAAAGAAAGAAAGAGAGAAAGAAAGAAAGAAATAAGAAAGAAGAAGAAAGAAAGAAAAAAAGAAAGAAACAAAGAAAGAAAATAGAAAGAAAAAGAGAAGAAAAAAGAAAAAGAAATAAAAAAATCGGCCCCGCCCCCCCCTGACCTGGTCCTCAGGCACACTAAGGTCCACCTCCCCACAGCAGTCCAAGGGCAGAGAAGAAGCGAGCAAAGTTGATGTTGATGCGCTCAATCAGCTCCCGCAGGGGAGTCAACCACTGGTTGCGCATCTCGGTGACGTCCCCTTTCAGCAGCGCCTCCTCTCTCTCCTGTCGCTCCACTCGCCTGCATGCGTTCTATCTCCTTCTTCCGCGTCTGGTACTGCTGGATCACCTGTAGCACAACACCGCAAGTTGCCACGCTGTGGTCAAATGTTTTGACTTAAGTAAAACATTTGCACATGCAGACAGGAAAAGAAAGAAACAAATTAGTGGGTGACTTTTCTTGTGTACGCGCTCCCTGAAAATGAACCTGAGTTTGCACAGAGAAATTACGTACTAATTTTAACCTTAGTCAAATGGGATTGCGGATTAATCATCCTCCTGAATCCAGCGGATTTGTAGTTATAACATATTTCACACAGAGTAACCCCCTGATGTACATATGCTGAAATCTAAGTAGAACAAAGCCGTTGAGCTGGAAGTAATTATAGCTGCTGGTTGTACTTAGAAGGGAAAAGGCAAGCAAGCATGTGTGCCTGACCTGATTTGCGATGGAAATGCGAAATCTAGAGGCAATTTGTGTTCAGAGAATCGTATGCAGAGGGTTAAAGTGGTATGCAATACAATACAACGCACACACATACAGAGAAACGTACACTTCTCACACGCCTTCTTTTGCTTTTAACTGTCTGCGTAGGATGCCACTAATGGCATTTTTTCAAATTCTCTTTTTATGTCGGTTGTGTGGCAAAACTTGAGTCTCTGCAGACATACTTTGCAAATGCATGTCACACACACAGACACACACACTCACTTCCTACCATCACCTCACCACACAACACACTCTCTTTCTCTCTCTCTCTCTTCTTCTCTGTCTGTCTGTCTGTCTGTCTGTCTGTCTGTCTCTGTCTGTCTCACACAAACACACACACACACACACAAACACACACACACACACAACACACACACACACACACACACACACACACACACACACACAACACACACAGGCACACGACATAACTCCACACATGCGTACATACCGATTCATCGATCTGGAACAGGGAGTCAGCACGAGCCTGTTGGCGGTGCATCTCATCATCCAGCTCTTCTAGGGTTTGAGGACACGAGGCAAACGCCTGCACACCAGTTAGGACAAAACCATTTCAGTGACTGAACAGTGCCTGCCACTTTTTTTTTCAAACTTTTGTGAAGAATAAGAGAGTGAGTAGGTGGGTTGGTGGGTTGGTGTGTGTGTGTGTGGGGGGGGGGGGGGGGGGGGGGTTGGTGTGTGTGTGTGTGTGTGTGTGTGTGTGTGTGTGTGTGTGTGTGTGTGTGGTGTGTGTGTGTGTGTGTGTGTGTGTGTGTCGTGTGTGTGTGGAGAGAGAGAGAGAGAGAGAGAGAGAGAGAGAGAGACAGAGACAGAGACAGAGACAGAGACAGAGACAGAGACAGACAGACAGACAGACAGACAGACACGCTATCCACTACAATACCTTTTTCAGATCTGCGAACAGAGAAGACCAACAGACCAACAGACAGACAGACATACACACACACACACGCTCTCCACTACACTACCTTTTTCAGGTCTGCAGACAGACAGACAGACACCCTTATTCACTACACTACCTTTTTCAGGTCTGCAGACAGACAGACACGCTTATTCACTACATTACCTTTTTCAGGTCTGCAGACAGACAGACAGACACGCTTATTCACTACACTACCTTTTTCAGGTCTGCAGACAGACAGACAGACACGCTTATTCACTACACTACCTTTTTCAGGTCTGCAGACAGACAGACAGACACGCTTATTCACTACACTACCTTTTTCAGGTCTGCAGACAGCTCTCCATCAGTGCTTTTGGTGGCTCTCTTGGCCTCCTCCAGCTTCTCTCGGGCGTTCTGCTTGGCGTCTTTCACCTGCTGCTTCAGGGCTTCGGCCTCTCTCTGCCACACCACACAAAATGATACCACACTGAGCATGCATGCCTCCAGGAAAATTAAACAATACTGGTCACAATATTTTCTTTAGGAGTAAAGCCATATTAAACATGCATCTTTGAAAACGAAACAATACTGAAAATACTGACACAATATTAATTAATTAATAATACATGGAATTTGTATAGCGCTATCTCTTGTAAAGACAAATCAAAGCGCTTGCATTTGACCTACAGAGCCACAGATCATGCTGCCACCAGGCGCAAAGATCCCCAACTCCAACTCCCCGATTTTTCTTCAGGGATGGTGTCTAAACACGACACCTGTGTGCATGCTGGTTTGTTATAATTTTGTCATCCGCTCCTACCGGCACACGATGGCCTACTCTTCCGAAAGGTGGAACGGGGTTTTAACGTGTGCGCAAGATGTTCTGCGTGCATTCGCACACGGGGCCTCGGTTTCGAGTCTCATCCGAATGACTTTGACATTCAGTTCGATTTTTTCGTCAAACTGGGAAGAAAGGGCGAGGCTGGGTTCGAACCCAGAAACTCACGATTTACATATTGGCAGGCGAACGTCTTAACCATTCTGCCACCGTCCTTCCTTCTTCTTAGGAGTAAAATCCTATCAAACATGCATCTTTGAAAACGAAACGAAACCAACAGCGGTTCTGGTAATCTAAAAACATGTCGAATATACGTCCTTGAAAAATGAAACCATATTCCACGAGAGTCTCAGAGACTGATCAGCGATGCAATGTATTACACCTGTCTCTCTGTACTGCCTATTAGTCAATGCTTTCTTTGTGTACTCACTGCTATCAGTTCATGCTTTCTCTCTGTATTTACTGTTATTGCTTTCTCTGAGTAATTACTGTCCATCCTTTCTCTCTATACTTACTTTTAATGCTTTCTCTCTCTGTACTTATAACTGTTCATCCTTTCTCTTTCTGTACTTATAACTGTTCATCCTTTCTCTCTCTATACTTACTTTTAATACTTTCTCTCTCTGTACTTATAACTGTTCATGCTTTCTCTCTCTGTACTTATAACTGTTCATGCTTTCTCTCTCTGTACTTATAACTGTTAATGCTTTCTCTCTCTGTACTTATAACTGTTAATGCTTTCTCTCTCTGTACTTATAACTGTTCATGCTTTCTCTCTCTGTACTTATAACTGTTCATGCTTTCTCTCTCTGTACTTATAACTGTTCATGCTTTCTCTGTACTTATAACTGTTCATGCTTTCTCTCTCTGTACTTATAACTGTTCATGCTTTCTCTCTCTACTTATAACTGTTCATGCTTTCTCTCTCTGTACTTATAACTGTTCATCTTTCCTCTCACTGTACTTATAACTGTTCATCTTTCCTCTCTCTGCATACTTACTGTTAAAGCTTTCTCTCTCTGTATTCTTACTATTAATCCTTCCTCTCTCTCTGCATACTTACTATTAATCCTTCCTCTCTCTCTGTGCATACTTACCATCAATGCGTGTAACCCTTGCTGTTGGTTCTGCAGCCGGGCCTCCAGGGCAGAGTATCGCTTGACTGTTTCTGCCTGCTCCAGGCTCTTGTACACCTTCTCCTTGCTCAGTTCAAAGCAGATCTGCAACAGCACATAGCAGCACAGCAGTCAGTTTCCCCCACTTTCAGCTCCTCTCGGTGGCTAATTATTTCATCCCATCCATTCCAGCTGGTGCTAAATATAGCAGCAGCTGACCACACATGGACCAGGTAAAAGGAAGGGGTGCGCTACATTAAAAACTCTTGACTAAGTGATGTTGACTGACCCACCTTGCTGCTGAAAGACCTATTTTCAGTCAGTCTCCTTCATCTCCATCACTTTGCGTTATCGTGTGTGTGTGTGTGTGTGTGTGTGTGTGTGTGTGTATTTATTTATTTATTTATTCTTTTATATCGAGGATAATGGAGTAAAGCACTCATGTGCTTTTTAACATCCAGTCCCTGTGTGCATGTAGTTTTGTAAATCTTGTCATCTGTTTCCACACGGCACACAATGGCCTTCTCCTACGAAAAGCGGAACAGGATTTAATGTGTGCACAAGATGTTCTGTGTAAGTCTTTATATGTGTGTGTGTGTTTGCGTTTGTGTAAATTCATAATTTGTTACTTTATTTATGAATGGTTGCATGTTTGTGACTGATTTGAATGCAAGCGCTTCGATTTGTTTGCTTTACAAGATTTAACACTATATAAATTCCATATATTATTATTATCATTATTATTATTATTATTATTATTATTATTATTATTATTAAAGAGCGGGGTGGTTTGCATGTGACAGAGACTCAGATTCTGAAAGTGCTTTCATTAGGCCATGGCCCCTCATGAAGGGGATAGTGAACAAAACAAATCATAAAAACTATTAAAAAAATATAAAAAATTTAATGAGATAAACAGTCACAAATTGTCTGGATGAAAAATGGCAGCCAAGCGTTTGCGCCAGAATTATTTGAAGTGTTTTGCGAGGTTTTTGACGATATTGATGGTGAGGAGGAGTTTTAGCAGCTGGATTTGGTTGAATTAAACTATGACAGAGATGATAAGGTAAGGGTTGTGGAATATTTTTGAAAAACTTTTTAAAAAATTGATTGCAATCAGACCGAATTGAGCAGTGCTAAGTTTTGCCCAATGCACTTCTTGGCTTCTTGGCAATTTTGATGTCACACATTGTTTTACTTTATTCTGATGCTGCTGAGTACTTTGTATTACACCGAATCAAGCGATTGTCGTTTTTTCATCATAGAACACTACCACTTCGCACGAAATGGGTGTTCACCGCCATGACGATCGTGATGGTGTCGATCATTTCGCTGGACTTTTCAGAGTATTTCACGACCGATAAAGCCACACAAGCTTCTTAATTTTTCAAAACTAATGTCAAGAGATAGTATTTATTGAATCATGACATTTTTGCACCACAACAACATTGCATATCGTGTTAAAATCAATCTGGGGCTTTGATGTCGCAACAATGATCGGTAATGCACACGCAATTTTTTTTTTTATCTATTTGCTTTTTACATTATCATAAACACTACATGCTGCTATAAAATTTCACTCATTTAAAAGCTTGTTATCTAAGCTTTCCAGTGATTTACCACTTTACACACTTAGTTCAATTTTACATATCAATATCAAGGGTTGTTTGACCCCACCCTGCTTCAAAACAACAATGGCCACTTTTAATTCTGCCAGCAGCACTGAGTACCGCTGCCTTAAATTAATTCCGCACTACCAGGATTAAAAAAGAGAAGGAAAACAGCCAGTAACAGGGTCACTTACCTGAGTGTGAGTATGCATCCGGGACAAATTGGCTATCTTCTGGTTGATGATCTCGAAGATTTTCTGAGATGTTCGTCTTTCCTCTGCATTCAAGTCAATAGCCTCTTTCTTCACTCTCCCTATGCTAGATAAACACAGACAGGTTGCAGACATTGTCATTGAATGTGGACCTCCAGACTGAAGATTTGAAATCAATGCAAAATATAAACATAACCAAATGACTAAAAAATATGCAGTGTGAATGAAAATCCTTCTTCCCATTCATAGGCCATTCTATACACTGACTAAGCAGTGATTGTTCATGTTTCATCTTTTACTTATTGAAGATTCTTTTATAAACAGCTTTAAAGGGCTATCAGCTTATTTGATGAGAAGGCACCTCACCAATGTCATTCCTTTCAGCAGCAACAATAAACTTTTCCTTTCACATTCACAAAAACTGACCTGCCTTTCTTTGTCTCTATAAACTGACCTGTCTTTCTTTGTTTCTATAAACTGACCTGTCTTTCTTGGTCTCTATAAATTGACCGGTCTTTCTTTGTCTCTATAAACTGACCTGTCTTTCTTTGTCTCTATAAACTGACCTGTCTTTCTTTGTCTCTATAAACTGACCTGTCTTTCTTTGTCTCTATAAACTGACCTGTCTTTCTTTGTCTCTATCTGTTGTTGCAGCCTTCTTTTCTGGTCTTTCTGCCGTGTCAGCTCTTTCTGAAAGTCAAAGAACAAAACATTTTCAGAAACAATCTCTCTCAGATTTTTTTTTTTTTCTGAACTGCAACAAATGTTACCCAAGCACAAGAAATAACACATTTTATCTCAGTATAACTGAAAACTAAAAAGTGTACTCTGCTGTTTTTATCCTCTGACAAGAAGCTGAGAACTCTTGCAAAGGAATTCTGTTTGGTTTCATCATAAGGACATTCAGAAAAATGGAAATGATACCGATATTTATTTGTAATTGCCCTTAACTGGATGATAAAAGTATTTTTCACTTGACCTGACTTCTTGTATTGGAGAGGAGGGAGGGGAGGGGAAATCACTTGATAACTTCAGCAGAAACTTCAATCTGCACCCTCAATTACAATCGTGAAAAATCTGGAACAATCTGAAATGTTCACAAATTTCCAGGCACATTCGTTTGAACGAAGGAACGAACCAACAAATGAATGAAATTATTTTTGCTGAGGGAAAGGAACAAGCATATAAACAACAGCTTTTTTTCCCCATCTTGCCCTGAAGAAAGGAAAATAAGTAAAGTTAACAAATATAAGATAAATGAAGTAATAAAGAAAAAGACAAAAATAGCAATTGACATTCTTTTTAATGACACAACATCAGAGAAAAATAGAATTATAGTACAACAGAAGAGAAAAATAGGGGAGACTGGGACAATTAGTCTTTTTTTCCACAAAAGATGTTTTCTAGCAGTTTGGGTTCAATTCCAAATGTTCCATGGCCAAATGATTGATGTAGCATCATTTCATCTCTGTATACATACTATGCAAGCTTCCCACACACTGTCAAGTTTATCCAACTGAGAAAAAAGAGCCCATTTGTCTTGGGTTGCTTTGGGTGTGTTTGCTGTTGTTGTTGTTGTTTTTTAATCTGTGACTGTAACAATTGAAAAAGTTGTTAATTTTTAAATGATCCTGTAACAAACCCTGCTGTTTCAGAAAAACAGACATGTCTGCATGTATCATGCAATGTGGTCTACAAAAAAAAAAAAAAAAAAAAAACCAACAAAAAATATTATCACATGACACAAGCCTGGCATAATGCAGAAAAAGGTAAGAAGAACCCAATCCAATCCAATCCAATAATGGTGCTTTGAGTCCCACCAACCACATAGGCCATATCAGGGCTATCGCCTCGTCACATATTAAAACTCGTATTAAAAGTGTGCAACTATGTACAGTTTAAAACGAGGTATAAAACCAACTCAACCATCCTTGCCTGTATCGACGTCCCGGTCGACCATAAGGGTCAGCCCAGGACGACCCCCGCGTCGTGGGAAAACCCACATCAATCACACTTAAAACGAGACAAAACCAAAACCGGGTTCCTTAATACAACCCAAATACAAAACAAAAAGAAAAAAACGAAATAAACCCCCAAAAAGCCAGAAATAGCAGCAAGCTTGCTTACCTTTTTCTCCCGAAAACCATTTAGCGTTTTCTCAATTTCAGCCTGTCGACGTTGCAATTCCCGATAACTGTTCTCTTTCTGTTCCAACGCCCGTTGTGCATTCTGCAAAAAGAATGAACCAAAAAAAAAGAAAATTAAATATGAACATGCAACCAACCAAGCATCCACTGTAAGCAATTAACTTCTTCACTAAAAAATAAAAAGATCATTACAGATAATCCTATCAGTTTGCTTATGCAATACTGAAAAAAGAAACCATCCTGCCATCAAGTCTTCATCATTACCTCTAAGAAATACATGTCAAATTTTTACTTATCTTCTTTAACTTGCTTCTGTTTCATTACATAACTGATAAGTTAAAGTCTTTCCTGAGGGCAGATGACTCAGCCTAAGCCCCTGTTTAGTTCTTGACTGTTGATTAACCGCTGGACTGCCCCTGGCCCGAAATTTTCCGAGACTAAATGTGCACTCTATACGCCAACAACCCAGAAAATTTCCAGGGTGACAAATCCACATAAACAATTCCTTCACTACAGTTAAAGGGAAAAAACTCAAAATTTAGCGGAGATCACTTTCCTTTTGCTTGGCAACATCTAGCTGCAAAAACTATCTTCTTTTTCTAAGGTCAAATTTTGTGTTATTTTGCATGACTCCTTGGACTGTTCTTGTTCAAAATGGATGACTCCTTGTTGAAAGCATCAGTGACTTTACCCAGCTACAGAAGTGGCAAATGAGGTTTTAGATGAGCCTGACAGTGATGAAAACCATCTTGTATGATGCAAGAGATAGTAAAGATGAAATTAAAAAAGAAAGGACTGAGATTTTGCCTCATTTTATGTGCGATGCTATTGAGGTTGTGGTACTCAGAATGACAGTGGTGATAAATAAAGTGTATTTTCATCTATTTTAAAAAATGTTTAATGTACTTTTGTAGTGAAATATGCTAACTACTTCCAGCTTGCCTGAAAGCGTTCTACGATATCTATACTGTCATTTGGCAGAATATCAGGATTATTCATACACCAATTTCTGAGTAAAAGGGACATGAACATAACAAGTGGTACATAAGAATTTTATTCCCTGGCATATAGGGTGCACTTGCACTCAGGGGGTTCAGAGGTTAATAGGTGATTGGTTCATTGTTCAGTCATGGTATCACTTACAAATTGGAGTAGATGATTTTCCTCAGCTGAATCAACACAACTGTTCTAAAAAAATTATTAGATTTTTTTCCTGTGACAAACACTAAAATAAAGCATATAGAACTCAGAATTTTAAAACTGTCCACCCATTCAGAAAAAAAGAAGCATATTAAAGAGAAAATATAAAGATTATTCAAAAGATGAACAGAAGCCAGCTATATAAAAAAAGTGACTGACTTTATAATCATAATCATAATATTGTTCATAGCCCTACCGACCACAAAAGCCAGACTGACTTTGATCCACAACAATTCGTACTTTAGTGAGATGAATTCAGCAACACTGCTGTACAATCCTGTTTTCAAACTGTCACTAAGAGAAATAGCATGTGTGACTAAGTTCTTGAGGAGGCTTGTAATCCTATCAGGTACAATACACAGCAAAATAGGTCCGTTTTTGATACACCAAAGTTTGGTGATAAATACACTTGACTTACTCATCTACTGCTGAAAGCCAGGTGTTGCTGTTTTAGATTTTTTGTGACCAAGGAGGGTGGAGAAGCGTCGGTTCACGGTCAGGGGTTCTCATATAGAGTATGAAAACAAATTTTGAAGAAAAAAAAAACCCTAAATGAAGACAACATCCACAGTCACAACTCTTTTTTCACTTTGGCAAAACAATTACAATCAACTTCTTTGCCTAACCATCTAAACTTTAAAAGTTATACAGTCAAACCTTAAAAGATGGTTATTTGTCAAGATGTACCAGTTAAATGTCGCAAAGGTAATCCCAAATTATCCTCTCCTTCATTTTGTTTTAAACATTATGTGACGGAGCGGTAATTAGATTACTTCCCATGCGATCGGAACTCCCAATTGCAGCATCATGTGTCTATATTTAGAACACACCTGCGAATTGTGATACATTCTGTTTTGTTAGGGGGTGTTTGAAAACCTTCCGTTGCATACACTTTGCCCATAGCGGTAAAATGTAGTACTTATGCAACCTCTTTTAAGGTCACATTCCCACTGTCTGACCGTGCTGTCGTTGTTGAGAATTTGTACAGAGTTTCGGCAGATGAACTATCTGCACTCTGTTACAGTTACTTTCCACACCACTCACTCTCCTACACAAACCTGAATGGTCTGAAGAAGAGTGCGCTCCCTTTGTGTGTCTATGGACGCTGCCAGAAACTGGGCATCTCTGCAACAGCACAGGTTCAAAACATGATCATTCAATCATTACAACCCTAAAGAACACAGCACTAACAACTCAAATTTTCTTTCTCTTTTTCTTCTTGTGTTATTTGCATGTCTGTTTGTTTCTTTTCATAGTTTCCTTAAAGAAACAGACATGAAAACAAAAATTTTCAATTTTCCTACTTTCTTTGCTTGCTTTTATCTTTGTTTTCATCTTTGCTCTGCTTACCTCATACAATCATTTTGATGTCTCTTATCGTTACCAATAAACCTAACAAAAATAAATCTTAAATGCTTCCCAGTGAATAAACAAAGGCAGGAAAGCTTAGTGGTTACAGCATCCCACTTGGTATCGACATGGTAACTGACAGCACAGTTTTATGCTGAGCTGTCCATCCAAAGAGATTTTTTCCCCAGGAGTTATCACTACCACAGACTTGACTCCTGAAAGTCCTCTGGACGAAGACAATAAGCTGAGACTGTGTGGGTTAGCACACACAAAACATCTTGATTACACACTTGGACCCTCTTCACCCTTCAAAGCAATAACTTCAATAAGCCAGCTACAGCCAGCAGGATTAATGATACAAACATACCCAGCATGCACCCTACTACCTGGAGCAGGATGGATTCCAACAGATTCAACTTGTCCTTTATACACGAAGAAAAAAAATTCAGTACACTATTCCAGCAACTCGTAAAAATTTAGGCAGAAGTCATATTTGAGGATCAATGAAAAATCTGCTCTTGCAAAACAAAAATCTGCTCTTTTTATCTTTTTTTTTTTTTTTTTTTTTTAATCATCATTAGATTTTCAGAACTCCATTCACATTTCAGACAATCTATACTTTCATTTACGAAGTTGTTAAAATAATCAAACAGTAACAGGGACTGTGGATGTGCAATATCATCCAAGCTGCAGAATACAAGACTATGGAGCTGTTCAGAATGATAACCAGTATGAAATCATGTGGTCAGGTATTTTTAACACAGAACTGTTTAGCTTTTTAGGTGTTTTTTTTAATTTCATGGTGGTTTCTTTCTTCATTTGTTTGTCATTTATCTATCTACTTCAGGCAGGAGAAGAGAGGAGAGGTCTTCCATAAGGGTAAAAGTAAAAGTGTCCCATAACCTGAGTGGTCATAGGGGAGCGAGGCGTCAAGAGACTTCAGCTTCTCTAGGGCCAGCATTTGAGGGCGGCGCCCATCTCCTCTACCTCGCTGCTTTACCTTCTCTGACCCTAAAGAGGGCAGGTACCCATTTACAGCTGGGGAACTGGGGCAACTGTACTGTAGTCAAGGTGCACAAACGGTCACCCATCCAATTGGCAACCATGTTCGACGCTGCTTAACCTTGGCTGGGGGAATGCGAATGCTCTGACCACTGGGCTATCCCGTCCCCAAAGAAGAAAAAAAAAAGATGTCTCACTTACTTGAGTGGGGTGTTTCTTGAGGAAACTGCTCCATCGTATTTGCTGACCTTGATGCTGTACTGTTGAACAAAAAACAACAACAAATTGTAATAGGTGGCAGAATCAGGCATTAATATTCCTATACACCACACAAAACCACAATCTTTGCCAAAGCAATTTCTTGTCAAATTTATATATTTCAAACAAAAAAAAGTTGCCAGAACTGCATTTTTGGAGCACGACTGAATATGTTCAAAGAATTTTGATCCACAATGGTGGACATCATTAGCAGTCATTTAAAATCCTAACGGCGAACTCTGGATCTGCTTTCAGAAACCCCTCCTCCCTCTTCCTTTTATTATGGCCATAAAGATTAGAAGTTTATAAAGATACACAATATAAACAACAACAAAAAGGGTTTCAGGACACACAATTTTTTTCTCCTTGAAGAAAAAAAAAAGACATCCCCAAAGTCAGAATGCAGCTACCTCCACACTGGACAAAAATGGCTGCATGTGCAAAATCTCACCATTGATGAACCTCAAGAGCTCCAACAAGAAACAAAAGACTCTCTGTGTATGTGTGTATATATATATATATATATATATATATATATATAAAAACAAGTTCTGAGAGATATCCTTGTTGGTACCTCCCTCTTTCCCGTCTCCACTGACTAGACTAGTTCAGAGAACACTTCCCTTCTCTTCTCAGGCTTGCTTACTTGCACAGTGGCCGTGTAGAACACTCTCAGCTCTGGGTGCTTGTGAATCACTTCTTCCACGTTCCTGCGCGCGTTTTCATTCCCCACGGGTATTTTGTGCACATTGTAGAGCACACACAGATAGGCCATCACAGGATCGGGCACTGGAAGAGGTCTTTCATGTAGCTGAAGAAACCATACTGTCTGCACATGGTCAAACAGAAAACGAACACTGGAAACATTGCACACACAGCAATCTTTTTTTTCTTTTTCAAAATAGTAATAGTACTCAGAGCACTCGCTTTCCGCCAGCCATGGTTAAGCAGCATCAATTGTGGTTACCACGTGGATGGTGACTTTGCATGCCTTGGCTTCAGTACAGTTCCTCCAGTTCACCCAGCTGTCAATGAGTACCTGACCACTTTAGGGTCAGGGAAAGTAAAGCAGCGAGAAAGAGATGATGGGCATCACCTTCAATATGCTGGCCCCTAGAGAAGATGAGGTCTCTGATGCCTCACTCCCCTACAACCACATATGTTATGGGACACCTTTACCTAATAATAATATCTTGAATTTGTATTGCGCTTTATCTTGTGGAAAAACAAATCACAGAGCTTGCATTCAACTGGTATGCAACTACTCACAAATAGTATTAACGAATTTAAATTTAGAGACACAAAATACTCACACATACCCACTGATTTTATTTTAAAGTGTGTGAGTAAGAGTGTATGTGTGTGTGTGTTGTGTGTGTGTTGGTGTGTCACATGCATGTGTGCCTGCATGCATGTGTGCATGTGTGTATGCGTATGTCTGTATCTGTGTGCATGTGTATGTGCTTCTAACCATACATTCTAGAAAGTATATGTACTTGCATACAGGAATGCAAGAACGGCAACACAACTCCTTACTTTAAAGCTTGGATAGGCTCTTTGGGGCAGAAGGTGGACAGCGCCTGACGAGGGGCCTTGACCGCGTTGACCTTCAACTTCTGCTCGTCCCTCATGATCCGCATGAACAGCTCCAGGTCATCCGGGTCCTCACAGACGAAGGCTCGTATGTCGTTGGTGGCGATGTGAGTCTCCACAAACTTGGCATGGTTTGGGTCACTCACGTTGAGCTGAAAACACAAGAGGGGTTTTGAAGTTCAGCCATTGCTGTGCTGCCTCTGTCAGTGTCTTCTGACTGTGGATGGTTGTGTGGATGTCAACTGCTTTTTTAGAGATTGCACAGACTGATGTTACACTTGTGGTAGACAAAATTCTAACCAATGTACTTTGAACACAGCTGTCAGTTTTCCCCACTTTCAACTACTCTCCGCTTCTATCCATCTCATCTCATCCCAGCCCAGCTGGTGCTGATTACAGCAGGACCTGACCTCACACAAGACAGGGACATGCTAGTTTTTCAGCACTGGTTGTGAACCCTTGGCCAAATTATGCTGGATTTGCGCGCTGTGCAAATTTTTTCTTTACTTTTCGGCGCCATCTTAAACTACCACTGTTTTGCTTATGTCTTCCTGTGTTGTCTGAATATTTTCTTTATTTTTTGGTGCATCTTAAACTGCCACTGTTCTGTTTCAATCTTCCTGTGCTATGTGATCTTTTTCTTTATCTTCTGGCGCTATCTTTAACTGCCACTGTTTTATTTTTATGTTTTCCTGTGTTTTAGACTCAATTTCACAAAACAAAGCAATGTTCAGGATTTTTATGATGGTCAGTGTAAACTGGGTTCTCATGAATTTAACCATCCAAATAACAGACTTTTTCTCAGACCTTCCTTCCCATATATACGGGGGGTGGGGGCATAACCTAGTGGTCAGAACATTGAG
>CM060328.1:58505140-58522640 GCA_030674155.1 Stramonita haemastoma
GTGAGTGAGTGAGTGAGTGAGTGAGTGAGTGAGTGAGTGAGTGAGTGAGTGAGTGAGTGAGTGAGTGAGTGAGTGAGCGAGCGAGCGAGCGAGCGTGCGTGCGTGCGTGCGTGCGTACATGTGTTAATTTTTTTTTCTTTCTAATTCCCAGTGCCAAATAAACAAAAGAGAAACTGACCGGTGATTTCCCTGCGCAGGTTGCTGATTTTGGAGTTGATGCCGCAGCCTTCCTGGTTGATGCTGTTGATCTCCTTCATCAACTGCCGCATCTGCTCGTTCACCGCCTGCATTTCCCCCTGCATTCACAACCACAACAGTGTTCTGCTTTCATTTTATACCACTTTATGTCACAGTCTGGCGTCCTATCCAGGGGGGGTCTATGCCTCTCAGTCGCTTAACGCCACAGAAACCGGGATAAGCACCGGCCTGATGAGCCTTAGGCTCGGGACAGACTTTAACTTAACTTTACCTATGTCACAGCAGATTTTTCCACGTGAAATTCAGGCTGCTCTCCCCGGGGAGAGCGTGTTGCCAGAAGTGCAGTGCGTACCTTTTTTTTTTTTTTCCTGTCTGCAATTGAATTTGTTTCCCTATCAGAGTGGACTTTTTTCTACAGAATTTTGCCACAGACAACCCTCTTGTTGCCATGGGTTCTTTTACGTGCACTAAATAATAATGTGTAACACATGGGGCCTCATCCCAAAGACTAGCACCGACCACCACTCATGGTCTAATGGATGGGGGAAAAGTTTTGGGCCCAAACAGGATTCAAACCACCACACACTCTGACCCAGACTTTTCGCTTTCTAGGCAGGCACGTTACATCTAGACCACCGATCCACAAACATATCATATAACAAAGAGTTGACTTATGATGACTAACACAACAACAACAACATAAACAACAACAACATAAAGTTCTTTACACTAAGAAAAGAAAAGAAAAAAAACAACCCTTGACAAGTTTTGGACAAAACAGCAGGATGACAAACACTATGAATGGAGTTTGACAAACAGATTTATCCATTACAGTATTTACTATAGAAAGACACCGCTAGCGAAGCTCTGGTTTTCTTTTTTTAAAAAACTGAAATAAAAATTTTAAAAACTAGAAATTTTTTTACAAGGCATAATAAGATTGTCACTAAAATCAAAACAAAAAAAATCAATGATATGCTATTTCATTTTCAAAGATGTATAGACCACTTTAATCAATACAGAGAAACAACCAGTGTTAAAAAAAAAATAATAATAAAACCTTGATTCAACTTATCATGATCGGATTATAGTCAAGGTTCTATTTTCTTTCAAAGAAAATAAGAATGATCTTTTTTTTCATGCAGTTTTCTCAAAAGTATGCTTTATGTGGGGGTGGGATAGCTCAGTGGTCAGAGCGCTAACTTTCCCCAAGTCAAGCAGCGTTAAGCATGGTTACCAGTTGGATGGGTGACCGTTTGCGCACCTTGACTTCAGCACAGTCCCCCAGTTCACCCAGCTGTAAATGGATACCTGCCCTCTTTAGGGTCAGGGAAGGTAAAGCAGCGAGGGAGAGGAGATGGGCACCGCCCTAAACATGCTTGCCCCTAGAGAAGCTGAAGTCTCTAATACCTTTTTTTTTTTTTTTTTTTTTTTTGCTGCCTCGTCTTCTGTGACGTTCCTGTACTGCTGTTCCCACGCCGCTCATTTCAATCTCCCCGCCACAGCCACACCCAGATTCGTTGTGTCTCACCCCCGGGGTCGGGAGTCCACAGGGAGCTCATCAATATTAGGCCGCCGCGGGGCCACCTGCCAGAGGGGCCCTGCACTTCTGCTGGGTCACTTTGGTGGTGTTCAGTGGTGCCTGTTCTGAGCTAACATACGCAGGACATCACCTACTAAGCCCCCTACTAACGACAGTATTAGCTCAGTCGCGGAGCCAGACTGAGTGAGTCACCCACCCAAGGTGGCGACCACCACAACGTCCCTCCAACGACCGCCTCCCCACGAACCCCCAACCCCAAAGGCTTTGACACAAATTCACCACAGGCACAGAAGCGTATGGGGAAACCGAATCTGAGGTCACCATGAGACCAGAGCAACGGAGGCCACCGAATCAGAGGCAATTTTTTTTATTTTTTATTATTGCATGATGATCAATGATGATGAGGATGATGTAATGATGCTGCTGTGGAGGTGCATCCGCTTTGAGACTACTTGACAGGGTTGTTCTCTACGCTTACTGTCATAATATATCCCGGCGTCAACCAGGCCCGAGAGATACAGACACCTGCAGTGTTGGTCAGGTAATTTGAGCAACACTCTCAAATTCGCATCCGTAAAGTGGATGAAGCTCGACTGTGTGGTCCCAGTCTCCCCACTGAGCCCACAGCACACTCACTCTGGGTAGGAGCCGGCCGGAGCCCGAAAAAATCCCTATGACTTATGGGATTCGAACCCGCGACCTTCCAGTCCGGAATCCACGGCGCTAACCACTGCGCCATGGCGGCTGGTCAAAAAGTCTCTAATGCCTCGCTCCCCTACGACGGCCTAGGTTATAGGACACTTTTTTATGATATATGTATTTTTCAAGACTGGTAATATACAGTGTTGATTCTAGGATTTCAAAAAAGGGGGCCCAAGGGCCCCCTGAAATGAAAAAAGGGGGCATTTGCCCCCTCCCCCCTTTTCTCTTCATAAAAAAGGGAACAAGTAATAAGTAGTATATTTTGCTCATAATACCGTTTGTACTCTGATTTCTGCTATTTTTCAAGAATGAGAAACAAAACAAACAAGATGGTATATAGGCAGACAGGATTTAATATACACCTTATGTATTGCAGCTGGTCTGTAAAATGATTTTCTTACACAGGAAAGAGAGAGAATTTGGGGGAGATGGGGGGGAGAAAGGGGGGGGGGGGGGAAGATTGTGGTACATTCAGATGTGGAGGGATACAAACTACATAGATACAGGAGGAGATGCATTGTTTGTATATGAGAGAGAGAGACAGAGACAGAGAGACAGAGACAGAGAGACAGAGAGAGAGAGGAGGGGGTAGGGAAGGAGAGAGAGAGTCAAAGTAAAATTTGTATTTCCACATTTTGAGTTGGAGAGAGAGCTGGATCTAGATGAAAAAAGAGGCAAGAGCTAAAATCATCTCCTCCCCCCCCCCCCCCCCCCCCCCCCCTTACCATATCGAGAGAGAGAGAGAGAGAGAGAGAGAGAGAGAGAGAGAGAGAGAGAGAGAGAGAGAGAGAGAGAGAGAGATTTTCTGTTAAAAAGAGATCTAGATCTAGATCTAGATGAGAAGAGGTGAAATCCAATATCAGTCTTTTTCCTCCCATGCAGTGAGAGAGAGAGGGGGGGGGGGGAGAGAGAGGGGAGAGGAGAGAGAGAGAGAGAGAGAGAGAGAGAGAGAGAGAGAGAGAAGAGAGAGAGAGAGAGAGAGAGAGAGAGAGAGAGAGAGAGAGAGAGAGGAGAGGGGGGGGGGGGGGGTCAAAGTCATTTTCGATATCCAGCCGATAGTCTACCCTATGCCATCATTATTGTTGCCAAGCACAGGCTACTTGTCTAGCCAGATCTGAAAAACTGCCTTGAAAACTCTTAGGTCTATCAGCTTTGAACCCTGCTGGGACGCTGTCTCTTCCACTAACACCACTAACGATCTCTGTCACAATGACGTCCCTTGTTTCAGGAGTCCCTTGTTTCAGGAGTCACGGCTCCTTTGAAAAATGACGTAATGACGTAAATGAGTAGGAAAATGACGTCAGACCAGCCGCTTTGTAGCAATTGTGATGACTGTGGGCGCTAATCAGTGCATCCTGCTGTCCCTGGGGTATCAACGTAATGACCAACGCATGTAGCGCTATTTTGAAACTATACAAACGGCAGTTGCAGGGGGCGCACTGTTTGTTCAAATATGCGCTATCCACAGTTTTTTTGCGTCCGTTAGGGCGCACTGGTCACATTATTTTGCGGCAAAGTTGAAAAAAATGCGGGAATCCCGCAAGGGCGCACCCTAGAATCAACACTGAATATATATCAATCCAACTTACTGCCAAGTGTGATTCGTCTGCCCCTTCCAACTGGCCGAGCTCTGCTTCCAAAGCAGCCAACTGACTCGTCAGGTCTTCCAGTCTGAAACACATGGCTCAAAATCAACCCCCTTCACCTCAGTCATCTATTCTCTACATTTTTGTTGATCATCATAACAAAATTCAGTAAGATCAAATTTTTAAAAAGTAAAACAAAACAAAAAAAAGAACATTTTTTTTAAAAAATAAATGTATTCAATAGTAAGTACCATGCTACATCAAATGTTGTGTGTGTGTGGTGTGTGTGTGTGTGTGTGTGTGTGTGTGTGTGTGTGTGTGTGTGTGTGTGTGTTGTGTGTTGTGTGTGTGAGAGTAGCAGGGGAAGGGAGGAGGAGAAGGGAATATCTTTCTTTTCATTTCCCTCTCTGCAAGTGAGTGTGCACGTGTTTGGTATTGTGTGTGCATACTTACACCTGTACAGATGCATGCCAATTTGTGTGGGAATGCATGCATGCATGCATGTACACAGATGCAAGAATGGACTGCATGGCTGCATATAAGTGGGAAATCCTATCTACTGTTTAGCTTTATGTTTATCCTTCCTCTGCACACCAAGACAAAACGCATTATTACTACATCATTTGGGAGGGGGGTATCAAGTGACAACATTTTTCTCTTTACGCTCAGAAAAAACAAAATTTTCTCTTCAATCTAGAACAAGAAGAAAGTGCGCGCGTGCACACACACACACACACACGCAATTTACAAGCAAAAAATTCTGGAAAACTGTTAAACTGCACAAAGAGTTTAGAAAGCTACTCGACTTACTTCTTCAGTCTTTTTTCTTCTTCAGACTGCTTCTGCTCAAAGTCTGACTTTACTTCTTGGATCTGGAAAAAAAGCATGAAAGTGTGAATGAATGAATACTAGTAAGGGGGACGGGATAGCCTAGTGGTCTGAACATTGCGCCCGCAATTTGATGACCCAGGTTCCATTCCCGTTCGAGGGGATTTTCCCCTGGAGTGCTGACTCCACCCTCTCCAAAAAAGTCCTAAGGATGAGACTATAAACTGAGGCCCTGAGTGCAAACGCACGCTGAACATCTTGCACATATGTTAAATCCCGTTCCGCTTTTTGTAAGAGTAGGCCATTGTGTGCCAGTGGGAGCAGATGACAAGATTTACAAAACTGCATGCACACAGGAACTGGGTGTAAAAAAGCACATGAATGCTTCTTCCATTATCCTCGATATAAAAGAATAAATAAAAGTAGATTATGATTTGCCAAGTACATTAAAGTCTTCCCAAAGACAGGCGTTTTCACACTGCTGGGGAAGAGGAGGATTGAGAAGGTGGTGGGGCAAGGAGGGGGGAAGGGAACAAATGATATAAGCTGCAAATACATATATAATCATATGCATGTGCACACACAGAATCGCACACACACACACACACACACACACACACACACACACACACACACACACACAAAAGCATGCATCATGTACTCACAACACACACCACACACACACACACACACACACACACACACACACACACACACACACACACGCATGCATCATGTACACACAAACACACACAGAGTCAGGGCAGAAATAATGCAGCTCTAGATCTATACAAATGAGTCCTACTGGGTTCAACAAGCATGCTAACACAGTAACTGAATAATTCAGTGCAGTGTGCCTCGATGACTCGTTAACCCTTTTGCATTTGGATTCTCTGAACACAAACTGCCCCTAGATTTTGCATTCCATCACGAAATCAGGTTAGGCGCACATGCTTGCTCGCCTTTTCCTCCTTCTAAGTACATACCAGCAGCTATAACTACTTCCAGACTCTCAGCAGGATTTGTACCTCTAGCCTGATAAAGCTTTGACATGTGGTGGCAATTAGTGATGGTCACAGCGTCATGGAAATCTACTGTGTGTAAATCCTGGCAAGTCCCAGTTCGGGATTCAGGGGGGGGCAATTATTCAATCCCGGCAAATCCTGGTTTGGGACAAAGAGGGTTAACCCTTATACCCCTGGGGTCACACAGTTTATTCACTGTGAAACTTGTATCAAAGGGAAGTAATTTTTACATCTTTCAATAGTCAATACACAAAAAACTGAGGGCGCTAAAGGGTGCAGCAGGGGGATAAGGGGGAGTTAAGGGAGAAATCAAATCCAGTCACTTTCACAGAAAAGACTTCTGACAGGGAGGGAAAGCTGGGTAAACTAGCGGAGTCTAGAGCTGCAGAAGACTTTTCCCTCACCTTGTCATCCAGGTTTTCCAGGTCACGGCTACTTTCGCTGACTTTGTTGGCATTGTCTCTGATTTCTGTTGTCTGGAGAAAAAAAAAAAAAAAAGGTTGAAGTTAAACACGATATGTGAATAAGACTTCAAAGATCACCAACAAGACCACCAAATCTAATGGAAAAATCATACTTAAAAAATTCAAATATCAATATGATTTTTTTCTTTAAAAGCCTGTCTTGTCAGTAGTCACATCAGTATTCAACATAATACATCATAAACAAAATCTGAGGAAAGGATAAAACTTTTTTTTTTAATTGTTAAAGATAAATCAAAACCCCTAGCCTATTCAGTTATTATAACACAGCTGACAATGACAAATCCATTTGATTTGAAGTCAGAAGTAGTTGCTCTGTTGCAAGTCAACAATCTACCAACACATACCAAAATTCTTCAAAGAAAAAATAGGACATATTTAATGTAGATTAAAAAAAAGAGAGAGAGAAAAGAAAAATGCCCAAGAGCTAAACTCTAAAACAGTTAAGTAAAGTTGCTAGTCATTTCAAAACTCCTTTCGAACGAAGCCTTTAGAGCAGCTAAATCAAACATGACAGAACGAATGCGTCCCACTTATCACTGTCACAGCCACTGTACCTTCTGTTTGAGCTCTGTGTCCAGCGTGTTCTTCAAGTCGCCTGCCTGCCTGACTTTTTGCTGCAAGGGAGCGTTCTCTCTCTCCACCTTCTTCAGGTCGTTGACTTTGGCATCGCGCTGATCCTTCAGCGACTCAAACACTGACCTCAGGTTGTTGTATTCCTTCAAAGAAATAACAGCAAAAATGTACGTTTTAAAACTAGACTGAACCTACCAAAAATGCCCCCCATCCCTCCCAAATTCTCATACACAACCAGTGAAAAAGCTAAAGTTTTCTGCACTTTTTAAATGTTCCCCCTTTGTTTTGTGCCGCCGCTGTAGTCTAGTGGTTAGGGCATTGGACTCGTAATCTAAAGGTTGCGGGTTCGATCCCACCTTTCAGCTATGGCGTTGTGCCCTTGGAAAAGGCACTTTACGGCTATTTTCTCACCCCACCCAGGTGTAAAAGGGGTACCAACCTTGTGTTGGGGGTAAACCCTGCGATAGACTGGCGTCCTATCCTAGGGGGAGTCTATGACTCTCAGTCGCTTAACGCCACAGAAACCGGGATAAGCACCGGCCTGATGAGCCTTAGGCTCGTGACAGACTTTAACTTAACCTTTGTTTTGTATGCTTCCACATATTTGCAAGAAAAAATATCATCTTTTCAAATTCATTCAGCACTTTCTTCACTTGATTTTTTTAGCACCATGTCCTATCACATAACTTTGCTTTTCAATTAAAAATAAAACAATAAAAATAAATAAGATTTTTTTTTTTAAATACTAAATTAAATTTAATACAAAAAAAATTGGCTTTCCAAAACATTCTTGGCTTTCAACTTGTTTTCTTCCCCACATCAGTGTTTTACCCCATCCATCATCATCTTCATTGCACACATTCACAGCAACTACCATTGTCTGTGATAATATAACCAAAAATGCTGCTGTTAAGAGCTTGACAGGACCCAGCACTTCTGACTTTAATATGGGGAAAGAACTCATAACTTTCAAGTCTTTCTCCACAAAAGGCAGAAGAATGGACCAAGAAGGCAGAAAATAGAGCAGAACAAGGTAACAAGAAAGGAAAAGAAGAAAGAAGAAACAAAGAGAGGGATTAAAAACAAAAACAAAAGAGGGAATTCCCAGCACAGATTTCCAGAAGGTGGGGATGCTGTTTATATAGACAGGGCCCCGGCATCCCCACAGGGGGGCCCAGTCATAAGAGAAGGCCATTGTGTGCAGGTGGGAACAGATGACAAGATTTACCTGACTGCATGCACACGGGGACTGGATGTAAAAAAAAAAGCACATAAGTGCTTATTCCATTATCCTCGATATAAAAGAACAAATAAATAAATAAATAAATAAAATAAACCAATCAACCAATCAATCCATCAGTAAAGAATTTTTTTTTTTTTTAAATAATAACAATAAGTCAGCGATTTTTTCCAAACCTCTCTATATATATATCCATCCATACTGACCAGCAATGCCGCCGCTGTAGTCTAGTGGTTAGGGCGTTGGACTCGTAATCTAAAGGTTGCGGGTTCAATCCCAGCTTTCGGCTATGGCGCTGTGCCCTTAGGAAAAGGCACTTTACGGCTATTTTCTCACCCCACCCAGGTGTAAAAGGGGTACCAACCTTGTGTTGGGGGGTTAACCCTGCGATAGACTGGCGTCCTATCCAGGGGGGAGTCTATGACTCTCAGTCACTTAACGCCCACAGAAACCGGGATAAGCACCGGCCTGATGAGCCTTAGGCTGGGGACAGACTTGAACTTTTTAATACTGACCAGCCAGAAAAGAATAAATAAACAGATAAATAAATAATTAAATAAATAAACCAATCAATCAATCAGTAAATAAATAAATAATAAAATACGTCAGCGATTTTTTCCAAACTTCTCTCTCTCTCTATCTATATCTATCCCTGCATACTGACCAGCCATGGCCTCTTCATCTTGAGGATGTTGACCTGCTGCAGGAACTTCTCCCTCTCGTGGTAGTTGTGGATGTCAGGCTCCAGGCGCGCGTTCTTCTGCACCTCCAGGTCCAGCTGGCTGCGCATGGCCTCCAGCCCCTTGTCCAGGTCCTGCGTCCTCCGCCCCATCTCAATCAGCCGCCTGTGCGTCTCGTGCATTTCCGTCGTCCCCACCTGCCACGTCGAGAAACAAATCTGCAGGCCACGCTGTTAGAAGAGTGCTTTTTACCGTAGGTGCGATGTGTGAGAGAGCAATGTACAGAAATAACTCAGCAAACAGAACGGGCACCACCGAACACCACCAAAGTGCCCCAGCAGAAGTGCAGGGCCCCTCTGGCTGGTGGCCCCGTGACAGCCTAATATTGATAGGCTCCCTGTGGACTGCCGATCCCAAGGATGAGACATAACAAATCTGGGTATGGTTGTGGCAGGGGGATTGAAATGAGCGGCGTGGGAACAACGGTACAGAAACGTCACAGAAGACCAGGCAGCAAAAAATATTTTTTTAAAAAGAAATAACTCAAGCACAAGACTGAACCTAACTGAAACCAAATCTAAGGTCACAATTAAGACCAAAGCAACTGGATCCACCAAATGAGAGGCAATGATTTTGGTGTTTGTTTTTTTTTTTTTGCATAATGGTCAATGATAACGACGATGACAATATGCTGCTATGGAAGTGCATTTGCTTTGAGAATAAATGACAGGGTTGTACTCTACGTTTACCATCGTAATATATCCCCGTGTTAACCGGGCCCAAGAAATACAGACACCTGCAGTTTTGGTCAGGTAATTTGAGCAACACTCTCAAAACTTGCATCTGTAAAGTGAATGAAGCTCGACAGTGTGGTCCCAGTCTCCCCACTGAGCCCACAGCATGCTCACTCTGGGTAGGAACCAGCTGGAGTTTGAAAAATCCCCATGACTCATAGGATTTCAACCCGCGACCTTCCAGTCAGTAACCCAAGACGCTAACCACTTCGCTAAAGCGGCTGGCAATGTCAGCAAGATACTTCAGTGGTTCCCTGTGCGATCGCAGGCCAAACATCTTGAGCACAATTTAAAACCAGTTCTGCCTTCTGGAAAATGAAAAGTAGGCTATTTGTACCAGTGGGAATTGATGACAAAATTTACAGAACTGTATACACACTGGGACTGGATGTAAAAAAAAAAAAAATTTATTTTAAAAAAAGCACTTGAGCGCTTATTCCATTTTCTACAAAATGAAATAATAAATGATAAAACTAAAAGTATGTAACAATTAAAAAAGAACTCTGCAAGCAAAGTTTTAACAAGGCGCTGTCTCTAATCGCTCAGTGAATCTATATGTAACTCTGCTACAGGCTCAAGTTTTCACAGTGCAATGCATGTGGATCATTGGTCTAGAGGTGACGCACCTGCCTAGGAAGTGAAAAGCGAAGTATTTTGACCCCTGTTTTGGGCCAAAAAATTTTCCACCATGAATGGTGGTCTGGGTGCTAGTGTTTCAGATAAGACAATAAACTAAGGTCCCGTGTGCTAACGTGTAATTATCTAGCACACATTAGGAAAAAACCCACAGCAACAAGAGAGCTGTCCCTGGCAAAATTCAGTAGTAAAAAAGCCACTGTGATAGCTGCAGACAGGAAAAGAAAAAATGGGTGGCACTGCTCTTGTAGTGACGTGCTCTCACAGTGATGCAGTCTACCACAAACTACTTGTGACGCGATCTACCCACAAACTATTTGTGACGCGATCTACCCACAAACTGCTATGTGACGCGATCTACCCACAAACTACTTTGTGACTCGATCTACCCACAAACTACTTTGTGACGCGATCTACCCACAAACTACTTTGTGACATGATCTACCCACAAACTACTATGTGACATGATCTACCCACAAACTACTTTGTGACGCGATCTACCCACAAACTACTTTGTGACTGATCTACCCACAAACTACTATGTGACATGATCTACCCACAAACTTGTGAATTAAACTTTTGTGACGCGATCTACCCACAAACTACTATGTGACATGATCTACCCACAAACTACTATGTGACATGATCTACCCACAAACTACTATGTGACATGATCTACCCACAAACTACTATTGTGACATGATCTACCCACAAACTACTATGTGACATGATCTACCCACAAACTACTATGTGACATGATCTACCCACAAACTACTATGTGACATGATCTACCCACAAACTTCTTTGTGATGCGATCTACCCACAAACTGCTTTGTGACGCGATCTACCCACAAACTACTTTGTGACGCGATCTACCCACAAACTACTTTGAGACGCGATCTACCCACAAACTCCTCTCTGCACGGTTCAACTTACTGCCTTTTCTGTGTTTTCCAGCAGCTCCTGGGGGGACAGTCGAGCGAACTCGGCCACCTTGTCCTGAGGCAGGAACTGCACCAGGTTACCCACCTGGATGTTCAGTCGGGCCACCATCTCCTCTACCTGAGAAATAGACACACATTGCTCTTTAGGTATGCAGTCTTTTTTTACCTTTTTTTTTTTTTTTTTTTTAAAGGTATGCGGTCAGTTTTACGAGAGGAAGACTAGAAAAAGAAGGAAACAGGACACAAAACTACATGCATACAATATACACATGCGCGAGTGCACACACAAACGCGCCACACATGCATGCTCACACACACACACGCACGCATGCACACACATGCATGCACACACACGCATGCATGCACATACGCACACACACTCACACACACACACGCACACACACACACCACACACATACACACACACATATACACACACACATATACACACACACATACATAAAACACACACACACGCACACACACACGACTCTCTACTGTTTCATTATCATGATCTTTCCTCTATTCTATTAAATGTAAGCAACATAATATATTTCAAATCTTTCCGTCTGAAAAACTTATAAAGTCAGTAACCTCCAGAGTAAAATATTATGCCAGCTTTTGTTGACTATATATATATATATATTTATTTCCAATTCTGTCAGATTCAAATTTGGCCATGAGTCTATGCATGCATGAGTGCAAGTGTGTGTGTGTGCAAGTCCATATTCGAGATCTGTATGTTGAGAAGAAAAGACAAGTTTTACTTTTTGATCAGTTGCTTAGACATTAAACTAATTCTAGAAATGTGATTATCAATGAAGCAACCCTGAACCTTTTTCCCCAAAAAAAGAAGAAAAAGAAAAAAAAGATTTATGTGTGCATCCACAACTACTGTACAGCAACGTAAGTGCTCTATACCTGTCCCTGAATTTCTTTCTATGTACATAACTGCGCATGAACAGGCACAAGCATGTCTGTGTTCCATAGTAAGTGCTCCCTTGAGTGCACATCTATAGGCATATGCATGCATGCATAGGTGCATGCAGTATGGTGATCAATGTGTGTGAGAGTACACATGAATGTGAGAAGTCTGTGCTCTTGAATGCATCTAGATCTTGGCACTTAAACACTTCACATTATTACAAAGTGAATTTAAATACAATTTGACTTTCTAGTAATTCTGTAACTGAGAACTCAATCCTGCTGTACTCACACTTTTCAAATTGGCAGCACGTCCATTGACCAGCCAGTTTGAGGTCACTTTGTTGTCTCTTCCTTTGGTGATTTCACGACGAATTGTGTAATTCTCCCCATCGCAGTTGTAACTGAAATGAAACCACTGTATAAGTAGATCAGAATATACTGTGATAGATTAGAATCATCTGTATATAATATATATGAGCAGATCACAAAAATAAATCAAGCAAACAATAAAAATGCCCCTAAAAAAAAAAAGACCAAAAAAACAATGAAACGTGCCAAAACCCAAACCAAAAAACCAGCTACCTCAAGTCTGTAAAAGTATCAATACCAAGGTTTCAGTGATTATGATTCTAACTAAGATATCAAGGAAGCGCATAAAACAAAAACAGCCAAGAACAATTACACCATATGTAGCACAACCCAAAGTAAAAAAATCAAAGGTATACTTGAGCAAAAGAACCATATTGAAAAAGAATGAGAAGCAAATGACTTGCTATCTGCACACTAATGCAGTTTAGGACATAAATAAATCAAATCTAGCTGCTATCACCCGAGTTCTCCACTGAAAATAGTATAATTCATGGTGGGTTTTTTTTTAGGGACATAAAAAAATGACTGATAATTCATTAATTATAACTTATAAGACAGAGAGGTAAAAACCAGTACCACAAAGAGACAATGATCTGTATACATCAAAGCATCACAAACCTGATTTAGTTTTCAAAATACTAAAATCACCCAATCAAAAACTGACAAAGTTTTATCAAATTTTACTGCCTAAAAACTTATTTGAATATCAAAACTCTCACCTATTGTTCCAACCAGTAACATGATTATCAAATATCTAGTGATAAAGCCTTTTAACAAGTGTGCATAATTAATTTACTTTGAAATCATATCACTATCTTTGAATCTGAAAACACTTCAAAATGCAAAATTAAACTTTTAAAATCTTACAGTTAAAAAAATTTAATTAAAAAAAAATGTTTTTTTTTTTTAAAATTAATTTTAAAAAATAAAATAAAAAATTCTTACAGTTCCAGTTCAATGATGCCTCTGTTGGCCCCATAGCGGATATAATCAGCAGGACTGGTGGCTCGTCCCAACCAGCTTGTCTTGCCTGCAAGTCCCAGGCAGATGGCGCACACAATGGCCGACTTTCCTGTTCCATTGGGCCCAATGATCACATTCAGACACGGGCCCGTGTTAAACTCCACAGATTCATATGTTCTGAAACAAATCATGACAGTTTTTAAAGCAGAAAGCAAACCTTACTAAGTTACTTGCAGATGTTGCAAACTCAAGACTATATATATAGTATATTATATATTGACCACGCGCCATGGCGCAGTGGTTAGCGCCTTGGATTAAGGACTGGAAGGTCGCAGTTTAGAATCCCATGAGTCATAGGGATTTTTCAGGCTCTGGCCGGCCCCTACCCAGAGTGAGTGTGCTGTGGGCTCAGTGGGGAGACTGGGACCACACAGTCGAGTTTCATCCACTTTACGGATGCGAATTTGAGTGTTGCTCAAATTACCTGACCAACACTGCAGGTGTCTGTATCTCTCGGGCCTGGTTGACGCCGGGATATATTATGACAGTAAGCGTAGAGAAAAACCACCCTGTCCAGTAGTTCAAAGCGGATGCACCTCCACAGCAGCATCATTACATCATCCTCATCATCATTGATCATCATGCAATAATAAAAATTGCCTCTGATTCGGTGGCCCCCGTTGCTCTGGTCTCATGGCGACCTCAGATTCGGTTTCCCCATACGCTTCTGTGCCTGTAGGAAGTTTGTGTCAAAGCCTTTGGGGTTGGAGGTTCGTGGGGTGGCGGTCGTTGGAGGGACGTTGTGGTGGTCGCCACCTCGCGTGGGTGGCTCACTCAGTCTGGCTCCATGACTGAGCTAATACTGTCGTTAGTAGGGGGCTTAGTAGGTGGTGTCCTGTGTATGTTAGCTCAGAACAGGCACCACTGAACACCACCAATGTGACCCAGCAGAAGTGCAGGGCCCCTCTGGCTGGTGGCCCTGCGGCGGCCTAATATTGATGGGCTCCCTGTGGACTCCCGACCCTGGGGGGTGAGACACAACAAATCAGGGTATGGCTGTGGCAGGGAGATTGAAATGAGCAGCGTGGGAGCAACAGGACGGGGACGTCACAGAAGAGGCAGCAAAAAAAAAATTAAAAAGTATATATATAGTGTACTACCTAACTCACTCAGCTCTAACAGTTTTCTCCCCTGCCATTCACCACATCCTAGTCATTGACGATTTGTAATGTAATGCCTAATGGTAAGAGGGGAAAAAAAATCACCCAAAAAAGTTATTGCAATTTAACTTTAAGAACAAACAAAAAAAGATTTATTTAGTAATACACTGAGTAAGTTGGTGTCAAAGTATAAAGTTTCTTACTTTCATAGTTCAGCTAGAAGAGGTACATAAAAAGTATCCCTAATTCTAGTTCTGAAAAATTCTAAATACGCTCACTCACAACTTTAGACTGTATGAGTGTATGAGTGTATCCCAGGAACCACAAGGAGGTGAAACAAGTCAGCCAATGCTCAAAATAATCCAAACAATGATTGAAATTCATCTTAGATGAATAGATTCATAGAGATAGACACTAGGATGTGGTATTATGCACATGATAAATTCAGGAAAATGAAAATCAAAAGGGGTGTGGCATTCTCATAGCCTGTGGAGGCCAAGTCACGGCAGGTGATCCAGAAACGGGTGGAACACAAGGAAAATTACTAAAATTGCAATGCCAGTCACAAAGCATGACCTGTAAAAACTCATCCCTTTTAATTTATCTGTTGTGTAATCGAACTGCTCACTTTCACTTGACTTCTGCTTCACCCACCTCCTTCCCCTCCTCTTCTTGACATGCAATGAACTGGGATTCGGCTGATTCCCTTCATCAATGTCAGAACATTTGGTCTGATCACTTTGATGACTTCAGCAAAATCGAAACACTGTTTTTGTTGTCTTTTAATGTTTTATCATGCTTTATTGTTGCTAAGGTGAAGCCTCAGATGCCATTTTTGACACTGACACTCATTGATTCAGAAAATCAAAATGTTATACACTGAAAGTGAAACATTTTATTTGTACATTATATCATGTGTGTGTGTGTGTGTGTGTGTGTGTGTGTGTGTGTGTGTGTGTGTGTGTGGTGTGTGTGTGTTGTGACTGTGTGCGTATGTGTGTGTGTGTGTGTGTGTGTGTGTGTGTGTGTGTGTGTGTGTGTGTGTGTCACTGTGTGTGTGTGTCACTGCGTGTGTGTGTGTGTGTGTGTGTGTGTGTGTGTGTGTGTGTGTGTGTGTGTGTGTGTGTGTGTGTGTGTGTCACTGCGTGTGTGCGTGTGTGTGTGTGTGTGTGTGTGTGTGTGTGTGTGTGTGTGTGTGTGTGTGTGTGTGTGTGTTGTGTGTGTCGGTGTCTGTCTGTGTCTGTGTGTGTGTGTGTGTATGTCTGTGTCACTGTGTGAGTGTGTGTGTGTGTGTGTGTGTGTGTGTGTGTGTGTGTGTGTGTGTGTGTGTGTGTGTGTTTGTCAATGTGTGTGTTTTTAATTAAAAAATAATAGAATTAAGCACTCTTGACGTCTTGTGTTTTTTTACATCCGGTCCCTGAGTGTGTGCGGAAAATTTTGTAATTGTCATCTGTTCCCACCGGTACACAATGGTTTACTCTTCCAGTTCCAAAAAGTGAAACAGGTTTAAACATGTGCTCATGATGTTCTGCCTGTGATTCAGTTTGCTCATGGGATCTCAGTTTTAATTATAGTCTCATCTGAAGGACTTTAGTTTTAATTTAGGGGTAGTGGAGTTGGCACTGATGTTAACTCCAGGGGGAAAATATATCCCTTAGAACGGGATTAAAACCAGGCCAGCAGATCACAAGAACAATGCTCTAACCAACCAAGCTATCCCATCCCCGTGTGTGTGCGTGTGCGTGTGTGTGTGTGTGTGTGTGTGTGTGTGTGTGTGTGTGTCACTGTGTGTGGGGGGGTGGGTGTGGGTGTATGTGTGCTCACGCATGCGCATGTGTGCGTGTCTTTCAACTTTCATGACTCATATATATAACTATTATCTAATAGAAATTGTGATGAATGGCTAGCATACATTTTGTAATCATTTTGAAGATCATGCCATCAAATGATCAAGCGATCAACCCATGTTTGTTTGAAAGAAAAGGGAACTTCAAGAACTTGAAGTCAAAGTCAAACTCAAAGAGACAACAGTTACACTGCGATGGATAATAAAAACACAAAACAGCACTTTTATATCACTCACAATACTGTCAACTGGGTGTTTGATTTCACGAATGCCAAGTGCACTCCAACACTAGGCCCTACAATCCAACCCAAGCCTCTCAACCATCTGAAAATTTTATCTTAAGTCTTACTTTTAGTTATGCACCATCCATCCAACCAAGATGAAACATAAAACAAAAGAAAAAGATGAATTCACACACAGTGACACACACACACACACACACACAACACACACACCACACACACACACACACACAGTGACACACACACAGTGACCACACACACACACACACACACACACACACACACCACACACACACACACACACACACACACACACACACATTTATATTACATGTAAGTTTTTATAAGTTAGGCCTACTCTTGGATCATGGGAATCTCAGCAGTTCTAAAACCTATTCATGCATTTCCAGCACATTTCCGGCTTGAACTTTCACTTCGTAGGCCATTTAGAACATTCTCTGAGATTTTCCTCTCACTCTTGAACACATTTCAAAACTGAACAGTCCAAGCGAAGAAATATTTCAACCGCAGGCCTTCATGATAGCGGGAGAAGAAGGAACAGGAATACCTAAACAAACCAAAATTGAAAATAACTTACAAGATATTCTGCAATTTGATTCTGACGATTGCTCCTTCCTGGAAACCCACTGTCGTCTTTCGCACAGCCCTCGCTTTTCCTTTACTTGTTGTATCTCCTCCAGCATTAAGCACATGATTATTTGCAACAGTGTGCCCTCTTCGCTGCTTCTCGTGCTGCAT
>CM060328.1:58527640-58555140 GCA_030674155.1 Stramonita haemastoma
CTTTTAAGTGAGTGATTTCAGCCTGATCTCAGTCTCTCAGATCCAAAAAAGCATCGTCAGTTTTTCCAGGTAAGCATCTCCACTGGTCATTCCAACTTCTTGTCAGTTTGAATCAGCGAAGAAATCATCAAAAATGTCGGTGAAAATGTTTTGTTGGTAGGTATATTGTTTACATGTATATGAAAACAAAGGTGTTTTCGCTATTGGCCTAAGCCATCCACCAAAATAAATTAGGTCATCTTCCCGAATAGTCTCCCTTTGGATTGCAAGGGCAAGGACGTATCCAGGCTCTTTTCATGATGGCGGTTAGTAAACAATACAACCTAACCTTCGGCCGTTTAAGTTCACAGTATATCTGTAAAGTAGCAAGGTATATGTCGCGACTGTCAACGGAGGATTTAAAAGGACAAAGCCACGTTCAAATTTAATACCATGGACATGTGCAAGGGTGCCCAGGCACACACACACACACATTTCAAATTCTGTTCCCCATGTAATATTTATAAATCAAAACGATTATCCAAAAAGAGCTAGGTATATCTTTTTTGCAGCCCATACGGAATTATACCAAAACCTTATGTAGGAAAATAATATCGATATATCAAACGTCCCAGTTTTACCAGCAGTTTCCCAGATTCCACCATGTGAGCATAAATATGCAAATTTTGATATTAACTACACAGAAACAAAAAAAGGACACTAATCAAAATCTACTCACAACTGAGGTTCAAAATTATATAAACTGACAGCATTTAAACCACTTGAAAGTACACACAGATCTGTGTTAGTATCGGGCACGTGCGGGGCTGCATTCATTATACCCGACTTGAAAGTAAAAAGATCTTTTTTATATTGGAAAAAGTTTTACAATATTCACATCTGAATTGTTCACAATTTTTATCGCTTTAAATTATCTATCGAATATTTCTCTTGTGATTTACAATGTTTTTTTTGTGTTGAGTCTACAGAGATGTAGCCTGTATTATCAATATAATGTTACTTAAATAAAATAAAACTCCTTAAACTAAACAATAACAAGAATAATGAAATACCAAGAACAAGAAACTATACCCAGTACCAAACAAGAGAGAGAGAGAGAGAGAGAGAGAGAGAGAGAGAGAGAGAGAGAGAGAGAGAGAGAGAGAGAGAGACAGACAAGACAGACAGACAGACAGACAGACACAGACAGACAGACAGACAGACAGATAGACAGATTCAAAGAGAGACAGACAGACAGACAGATTTAAAGAGAGAATGATGATGATGATGATGATGATGATGATGATGATCTTTAATTTGAGAGAGAGAGAGAGAGAGAGAGAGAGAGAGAGAGAGAGAGAGAGAGAGAGAGAGAGAGAGAGAGAGAGAGAGAGATCCAGAGACAGGTTTTTGTCAAACACACACACACACACACAAACACTTTTCATTTCAACACCAGTTTCTCATTTATTGTGACAACTTTGAGAACATAATAGTCATCATTCAAGTCTGCATTCTCTATCAACTTACACTTGAATCTTATCTATGCTGCGTAGAACTTAAAATCACTTTGATATTCTCGTTTTTTTAACAACACAAATACAGATTCACAACAGCAGCCTTTTCTTTCTTCATTCTTTTCTTACATACAAGAAATTCACAGAACCAGGGCACATCACCGAAAAAAAAGAAAAAAAAAAAGGGCCCCCCATGAAAAATGCTGCACATTAAAAAAAAAAAAAAGACAAAGCAATTCACAGCAAATCCATGAGAGATGATTAAATAATCAAAGATTTACTTAAAATTAATCCCAGTTTTGTTAAAAATTTCAACAAAAAATCATGGATGAAATTTTGGATAACAATCAGTTCCGAGTATATAGCCACATGTTCTATTAAAAAAAAGATGTCGTCATGCTTTAAAATGTGCAATTCAAGCTAAAATGTTGCAACGCTATGTCAAAAGAATTTTAAGCCCCGTTTTGCAGCTTAGAAGAAATATCTTATGAGAATTCTACAATGATTTTATCATATCAGTTAAGTTAAAATTAGAATTGATTCCAGATGTTACAATTCTCCTCTTTTTTCCTGACTGGTACAAAATAGTTTTAGTTCATTTTAACACCCCAGAAATCTTTTTCAAAATCCACTCAAATGTAGATTCATGTCAAAATCAGTATGCTTATTTATAAAATTAAAAAGCAAACAAACAAAAAACAAACAAAAAAACAAGGCCATTATCTTATCTAAAATTTAACACATATGTAGTCTAGCAATGTCGGCACTCCTGAACAAAATGCAAACCAATGGTGAAGGTAGTTCTTAAAACCAAAGTTCAATATTGTTTTAAGTACTACCTTCATGGTCATTGTTGTTGTCATTGTTTTAAATTTACCGTACTTTATTTTCTGGTGAGGTTGTGTGTGTGTGTGTGTGTGTGTGTGTGTGTGTGTGTGTGTGTGTGTGTGCCTGCGCGCGTGCACATGTGTGTGCATATGTGTTGTGTGTGTGTGTGTGTGTGTGTGTGTGTGTGTGTGTGTGTTATGCCAATCAAAACCCACTTTGCTCTTCTTCTGTTGTTAATTTTGTTTTGTTTTTGTTTTTTAAATGGTGGGCCTGCAATTTTTTCTTGAAAAAATACAGCCAGGCCGTTTCCACCTCTATGACAGGCATCATAGCTTTTTTGTTTTTTTCAAGTATAGGCAACATAGCTGGTTACATACATGGAATTTGTTGGCAAATTTCATTGCACGGTTTGGTCGATCTGCCTTGTCATGAATTCCATAATAGGCTACACACTATGATTCTTTTCCAAGCGGGTCACTACAACTGACAAGCCTGCCAAGATTGTGCTAGATTTGTTGGGTTTTGCTGCGTTTTTTTTCCCTCCAGAAGAGGAATATTTCCTTTTCTTTGATTTTGAAATCTCCAATACTTTGAAAAAAAAAAAATCCAAAGCTAATACTACAGGCGCATGGGGTTTTCTCCTTGGATCTAAAATAAGTGTAAAGCAAATGGACTGGATAGGACTCTTCTTGAGCAGGTGCTCTCTCTTGCAGTGAACCTAGTTGTACTGAGAGCACCATGTGTACTTCACTTTGTCCTGATTAGTCAGTCACCTGCTTGTTGCTCACTCACCACAACAGTCAACCTTCCATACAGAAGTGAAATGTGAGCTTTCAAGTTCCTAACCAGTAATCAACTACATGCATCCATTCAATCAGTTGAAGGCAAAGGTTTTTGCATATCAATAAGAAGTAACACCCACTCCGTGAAACATACACACTTGAGGATCACATATAAATCTAGAGCTGCATGATTGACAAAAAAAAAAGAGGTGATCTGCATGACGTCATTATTGAAAAATAAAGACGTCTTGTTTGCGATAATTATTGCGTCTTGAGCCTTTGACTCTTTTGCATAGTGGGAATGGAAAAGACATATCAAAAGCAATTTAAAGGAAGTGACTTCCAAAGAATTAACAATGTTAAACCTTCCATAAAATACAGACAGACAGGAAAGGCAGACTGACAAACTGACTCAGTGTAAGAACACACTTTGTTTGCATAAGTGAGTAACCAAAACAACAACAATGAAAACAAAAAATACAACAAAAAATTGTGATTGTGTGAAAGGTGTTGTTTTTTTTTTTTTGAGATCAGATTTTCAGACTTTCCTGTCATCAGCTACGATATGATAGAATCGCATATGTAGCCTCGGGAGTACTGAATAGGGAATCTTTGTTTTCCTACTCCTATTATGATGGACATGATTGAGCATGCATTATTCTCTCTCTCTCTCTCTCTTGTTTGTGGTTTCCTTTCCTTGCTTCTTTCCTCTTCTCTGGTACTCTTTTCCTCCAGTTCCTTCATCTTAATCATCAGTTGCAATCCAACGAGGTCGTCGTCTGTTGGTCTGCTTCATTCCGGGCAGTCTGTCCATGTATGGTTCCCTCTGTGGTGTTGTTCTATGGTAGGCTGGGGCACAGTTGTCGAGCCTGGCAGCCCTGTGTGGCTGGGTCTGGGGTTTGTTGTTGTTGTTTTTTTGTCCTTGCATTGTTCTTTCTTTACAAGTTGATCATGTACTCGGTAGTAGGGGCCCAAGGCATCTCCTCTCTCTTCAGCATCTTATTTGCTTCTGGGCTGAATGTCTGTTGTTCTGTAAACACTCTCACACTCTTTCATACTTCTATGCTAGTGAATACAGTTATTTCATATACAAGGATTCCCCTTTCTCATCATCTCTCTTTTTCCTTTTTCTTTCCTTTATTGATTGTGTGAAAGGTTAGGACTCCTTGAGTCTCATCAATGTAACTTTTCTTTGTTTTTCAGTACCAAAGCAGTGATCATTCACAATGATTATAATGGAGATCTCCATCTCTTTTTGCTAGTTCCAGAAACATACATTTTTTGGACGACAAATTTTGATTTATAGGTTGTCATCAACAGACCAAAGAAACCTCTAGTCAAAACAAACACAACAAAACAAAAAACACACAAAAAAAGGAAAAACAAAAACAGCTTTGTACGTTTTCTCCAAATTAAACACTTTCAACACAAAACTCTTAGCACCATGATGATAAAGACCATGACCATTATCATCATCATGGTCATCGTCAGTGTTGCAAGGTCCATCTCCATCTTCGGGGTGGGTCCGGTTGTGGAGGAAGCCTGGAAGGGCTTTAGTTACAGCCGTCATTGTCATCGTTGCGGTTGTTGTCGTCATCGAGCTCCAGATTAACGGTGCCTCTGTAGCGGACTCCATTGATCTGAAGACGCAGGATGAGCGTTCGGTCATCCTCACCAGTCTCCCAACCTGTGGACATGGAATGGGTGGAATGAAACTATGGTGGTAGTGGTAGTAGTAGTAGTAGTAGTAGTAGTAGTAGTAGTAGTAGTAGTAGTAGAATGATAGTAGTAGTAGAATGATAGTCAAAATAATGATAATAATGATAATATTAAAAATAATGATATGGTAGAAGTAGCAGTAGTAGTAGCTGCAGTATTTTCATTATCAGCAGCAGCAGCAAAATGTTTAATAGTAATTGCAGTGAGGGTAATGATGGTCATAATACTGATGGCGTTGATGATGACAACAACAAAACAAGAAAAAACATCCAACAAAAAAATCACATGAAAGAACAGGAACAGAAACAACTGCAATAGCAACAATAATGAAAAAAAAAAAAAGTAAAACAAACCAAACAAAATCAAACCGAAACAACGCCCCGCCATTGATATACACCAGGCAAATACCACGCTGACTCAAGTTTTCAAATAGTTAACATCAGGGCTGAATCCACTCCCCCCAAGAGTCCTTCAGATGAGACTATAAACTGAGGCCCTGTGTGCAAATGCACGCAGAACATCTTGCGCACACATTAAATCCTGTTCCACTTTTCGTTAGAGTAGGCCATCGTGTGCTGGTGGGAACAGATGACACGATTTACAAAAACTGCATACACATGGGGACAGGGTGTGTAACAAAGCACATGAGTGCTTATTCCATTATCCTCGATATAAAAGAATAAATAGATAAATACACTACACTACGATACACTACACTACACTACACTAGTCTTTAAAGGGAGTGCTCGTGGGGGTGCTGCAGTGCACTGTATAGTGATACTACTGCGATGTAACTACAATCACAACATCCATGTGGTACATACACCAGTTCCTGAATAGCAAATCTCCGCTGGGACATAAATATCATGACAACAAAATATGTGCAGTGGACTTGACCACAACACAGCTCTGCCTATTTATGGCAGTCGCGTGCCGATGCTTGGGACATTAATTAGGAGTTCAGGCTTATCTTATTTATTTATTTACTTATTTATTTAATTATACCACTTTATGTCACAGGAGATTTCTCTGCATGCAATTCGGACTGCTGTCCCCGGGGAGAGTGCGTCGCCACAAGTGCAGCGCCTAACCATTATCTTTTATTTCTTTTTCCTGTCTGCAATTGTATTTGTTCCCCCATCAGAGTGGCTTTTTTCTATAGAATTTTGCCAGGGGCAACCCCCTTGTTGCCGTGGGTTCTTTTACGTGCGCGACATAATTATGTGTAACACACCGGACCTCGGTTTATCATCTCATCCGAAAGACTAGCACCCAGACCACCACTCATGGTCCAATGGATGGGGGAAAAGTTTTGGACCCAAACGCAATGGATTGACTTGTGACCACAGTCTTAAGCTTTAAATCCGATAACTCTGCTGAGACTCTAATGCAACCTCAACACCAACAATGCTTGCCACTCGGCAAAGGTCTTTGGGGTCAATTTAGTGTTGTCGTCCATCCATTTATTTTTGCTGTTGCCTATAGTTTAGTTTTCTACTTTTCTGACCTGTGCCTTTGAAAGATGATGTTTGAAAGGCGAACAGTTTAGTTTCATGATCACAAAACTTCTGTCTTGCCTTCTTGACAATTGGTAAGGTCGTTGTGGCTTTTCTGATGATGTTTGAAACATGACAGCTTTAAAAAAAAAAAAATTCATTCATTTATTCCATTCTAGTGCTATTCTATTTGGACATGGATGAAAGACTCTGTCTATCATAGCACATGTAGAATACCCCCCTCCCAATCAAAACAAAACAAACACAAACCACAAAAACAAAACAAACTAAAGCAACCAACCAGCTGACCAAATAAATGAAAACCAACCAACCAACCAAAATATAAACTAACCAACCAATCCAACAACCAACCAACCAACCAATCAACCAACCCTAAACAGAGCAAAACAAGGACAGCAACGTTCCACAGCCAAACCAGCCACTGACCCATCATGTTCAGGGAGAAGACTGGACGTCGTGTGGAGCGGGCAGTGGGGATCGGGGACACCTCTCTTCGTGGCCGTTTCCGCGAGTTTTTCCTGGATGGAGTACCATCTCCGTCGTTTCCTGAAACAGTCACATGTTCAATTTCTTTTAACGTCTTTTCACAAATTGTGATATTAGACGGAAATGTGGGAGAGAGAGACAAAGACAAAGAAAGACAGAGGGGGAAGGGTGTGTGAATGTCAGGGGAGGAGGGTGTAGTTGGTAATGTATGGAAGATGGAATTTCAGTCACATGTATTAGTATCAACTTCATCAACTTCTTTTTCGCTGTCACCTAATCCCCCCCACCCGTGCCTCCCTACTTTGCAATCTCAAATCCACCGTACACAGCCCGCAAATCCAACACCACTCAGTCAAGCGTGCTAAATTTAGCATGCCCTTTCCTTTTTACCTACTGCAAGTGTGGTCAGTTCCTGCTATAAATAGCACGAGCTAGCCTCACCAAGGCTGGGATGGGATGGATTAATTAGCAGCTGAGAGGAGCTGAAAGTGGGGGAAACTGACAGCAGTGCGTACCATGGTCACTGATTTTAGAATAACACAAAGGTGGGCTATTTTAGAGGGTGTTTAAATTTGGGGGGAAAAAGGGTAACCTTGAATAAACAACACGACAGGATTGGTTACCTAAAAAAATCGATATTATCTACTAAGAATCTGTATGCTAATTTTATAGGTCAGTCTGTTTGGATCGCAGTTTTCAGCTGATACATGTATGCACAAAACTCGGTCAACATAAACAGTGAACATTGCAGTGTGCTGTTTATTTTATAGATGTTCAACAGCATCGGTGGATTGGTGGTCTAGAAAGCGAAAAATCCGGGTGGGAGTGTGCGGTGATTCGAATCTCGTTTGGGCCCAAAACTTTTCCCCCATCCATTAGACCATGAGTGGTGGTCTGGGTGCTAGTCTTTCGGATGAGACGATAAACCGAGGTCCTGTGTGTTGAATATTATTATTTAGTGCACATAAAAGAACCTATGGCAACAAGGGGGTTGTCCCTGGCAACATTCTGTACAAAAAAGCCACTCTGATAGGGAACCAAATACAGTTGCAGACAGGAAACAAACAAAAAAATAATGGGTAGATGCTGCACTTGTGGCGACACGCTCTCCCTGGGGACAGCAGCCAGAATTTCACACAGAAAAACCTGCTTTGACTTCAAGTGGTATAAATAAATAAAATAAACAACACAAGGCAAGGCATTATTTGAAAAGCTCATCTGACAATATGGAACCATGCTAGTAAAGTGAAAGATTATCCAAGGTATTATTTGAAAAGCTCATCTAACAATATAAAAATCATGGTAGAGAGATGGAGGACGATATGGAAGGTATTGTTAAGTAACACCAGTAGGCTTCCTACTTACCAACATTATCAGAACCACCTCTGCTTGTGCCGGGTAAGTTGTCGTTGGAAGTCCCGTTGGTGTTGTCATTTTTGGAAGACGTGTCCTTTTTGTCGTCAGCAGAAGGTTTGGCAGTATTGTTGTCAGTAGGGCAGTTGTCTGCCGAAGTGTCAATGTCTTCAGTCTTGATGATAAAATCCCCAAGACTGACAGCGTCGGTGCCATCTCCTGCAGGAGTGACATTGTCAATGAGCATGTCACGACCTGCAGGTGTGACACTGCGGACAGAAGCGTCACAGTCGGCATCATTCAAAAAGGTGTTACGATCTTCGGCAGCGTCACCATCGTCAGCAACATCACTGTGAGCAGCAGCATCATAGTCACGAACAGCAGTGTCACCATCGTCAGCAACATCACTGTGAGCAGCATCATCATAGTCACAACTCACAACGTCAATATCTTCAGCAACATCACTGTGAGCAGCATCATCATAGTCACAACTCTCAACGTCAATATCTTCAGCAACATCACAGTGAGCAGCATCTTCAGTAATATCACTGTAAGCAGCAGCCTCATCATAGTCACAACCATCAATGCTAACAGAAGTCATGCTGTCCTCAGCACGCGTGTTTCTTGCTCTCGGACTCAAACCGCTTGTGCTAGGAGCACCGTAAGAGGGAGTGTTTGTGTCATAGTCGAAAACAACGTTGTCAGTGCTGCTGACGGACAAGCTCGCCCCTCTGCCTCCCGATGTGGAGGGTCCCGCAGCGTCGCCCGTTTCCGCCGGAAGGGGGTATGGCATGCGAGGAGGATAAGAGGGAGGCATCGTGCCATAACCACTGTACATCATGGATCCTGCTCCTCCCATTGCTGCCATGTAGTTGTCTAGGCCGGTGGGAGATATATGATTGTACCGGGGGTAAAGCCCTGAAACATGGTCAACATTTTGTCTTAATTAATTAAGTAGTGTTTAAGGGTTTTTTTTCCTTTTTAACCCAAACCTCCCACGCACTCTAACCCTAACCTCATCCCTTTCAACCCATCCCCATCCAGTAGAGGTGAAGTGAGGCCAGGCCAGGGCAGGGCAAACTTAGTCGAAAGTTGCCGAGTTGAGCCGAGCTGAGCGCAACCCAATCCAAGGTGACTCTCGCCATGCCAAACAATGATACGGCCAAGGGACGCTTGTTGATTTGGTGATCTAGAGGTAATAATTCTCCAGTAATAATAATAATAATAATAATAATAATAATAATAATAATAAAAGAAGAAGAAGAAGAAGAAGAAGAAGAAGAAAGAAAAGAAGAAGAAGAAGAAGAAGAAGAAGAAGAAGAAAAGAGAAGAAGAAAAAGATGGTGCGGGTTTATATTCCATCCAAATCTTCAATTCTATCCTAAGCCACTGGACTACAAGTGGTGATTTCAATGCAACCCCCCCCCCCCCCCCCCCCCCCCCCCCAACCACCTAACCCACTCCACCTCTCCACAACAATTTAAAATCCCAACAAAGGCGATGATAACACAAAACATCCCAGGTTCCCTGTCCAACTTGTAAGGCTATAGTGCACAAGATGATAGAACCCATGGCAACAAAGGAGTTGACTAGTGCAAAATTCTGTAGAATCACTCACAAACATAAAAACGCCAAAATAAGCACAATTATAAACTGGATAGGTCTGCAATAATGACATGCTTTTTTTTAAGGAGAGCTACCCAGTTTTCACTCTGAAGAGCTAAAAATGATAATACAATCTAATACAACACAATACAAAACAACACAACACAACACAATACAGTACTATGCAAAGCCCTATGGTGCTACTCAATTCAACACAAAATGATGCATCACAACACAACACAACACACTACAATACAACACAACACAATACAAAACTATGCAAAGTCTTGTGGTGCTACTCAATACAACACAACAGAATGCAACACAACACAACACAACCAACCCAACCCAACCCAACACAATACAATCCTATGTGAGACAGCTCTCTGTATTATAATGCAAAATATTACATTACAATGCCAGCACACCAGGCTACAACACACCCCAACACACCCTACCCACAACAACAAAAACCGAACCCCACCAAAACACACCACTTTTAACAACTTTTGATACATTTGAAAAACATTTAAAATGTATTAAAAATAAAAATCAGTTAAAAAATCAGTTGAAAAATCCATGCGCTTATGCAAAAATGCATAAGAACTAATCATGAATCCAATCAACCATATTTAGATTAGATTAAATGTATTGGTACTCTCTGCTCACCTTAAAAATCTTTCATCATTCATGTGTGGTTTATTGTGACTGAAAAATCTACACTTTGCTTGCTATATATATGTTTGTGGAAGGGGGAAAAGGAGAAGAAAGTTGTTTTTTTTTATAAATAATTTATTTATGAACAGGAAAGGGTATAAAAGATGTATGTAAACACGTGTACAATCTGCAAATTCAAAAGAAAACCAAACCACTGATCTGATGGCTAGATTGGGACATTTTTTTCATGCATTTTTTCTTACCCAGTTTAATAGTTTTCAGTATACAGTGAAGTCTAGCCCTCGGGACCAATTTTTTTATCACTACATCCGGACTATCATACACCCGGACGTCCGTTATAGTGTTATTTTTGTAGGTTTTATCACTACATCCGGACGTCCGGTTATAGTGCTATTTTGTGGGTTTTATCACTACATCCGGACACACTCACCAGCGCTGTTTCTCTCACGGCTGATTTTTCTGAACGTCATACCGTGTCGAGCTGTGAAGCGCTTAACCCAACTTTTGGAACATGTCCAGTCACTCAACCCAATTTCCTTGGCAAACTGTTCTGCCTTCAGCCGCAACACAGACCCATTGACTGGCGTGTTGTTGGCCCTTGCCATTCGAAACCAATCCAACAGTGCACTGTCTACTTTCGGTTCCACAGGGCATCTCTCCCGCTTCCTATTCGCACTCGTCTCTCCACTATAAAACTTCTGCTTTAATTGTTCACCATTTTTCACAATAGCGCATACTGTTGACTGTGCAACCTTGTACTTCTTTGCAATTTCCGTCTGTGTACCTCGTTTTCTTTCAATGTCTTTCAAGAGATCAATTTTCCGCTTCAGAGTAAGCACAGTGCGTGACTGGCTTTTGCTCGCCATTTTGGTAAAGGGAGATTACTCTCGAACATTATCACTACAGCCGGACTTTAGCTCCCCTGGGACTTGAAAATAGTATCACTAGGCTTACAAGCGGACTATCACTCTATCTGGCCTGAAAATATCACTACAACCGGACTAAGTTAACAAAGAACATGAACAACTGGGACCGGACCCAGAAATTCTATTACTACAGCCGGACTATCACTATATGGGTCTATCACTACATCTGGACTTCACTGTAAATGGTTTTTGAATTTATTCTATTACTTTTATTAAGGGGACTATTAGCACTATTAAATTTATATTACATTGGTAAATGGTTATGGCCTTTCTTTTTTTGTTAGTTTTTTTTTGTTTGTTTTTTGTTGGTATGTGCAAGGTTGTTTTTTTTATTAATATAATCATAAATCATTACTACTTATCTTCTGTTTGCTGTTTGTGTTTTCCCCCTTCCTCCTGATGCCCCCTCCCCATCCGTTCCAATCCCCTCTCCCCTTTTTTGTTTTTGTTTCTTTTGTTTATTTGGTTTTTTGTTGTTTTTGTTTGTTTGTTTGTATGTATGTTTGTTAGTGTTTATATTATTTCCTCTCATGGTGATGGATATTATCATATGGTATTGTCGCGTTTGTTGTTTTTTCCTTTTCTTCCCTTTTAATATATAAAGTATGAACTGAAGTATGGAGATATTGTAATCTGACATAAATTGCTTATGGACATTTCATGGATTCTGTTTTTTTAAGTCTTAAATAATGGTATTGGTGACATTGTAACTGATATAAGCTGTTTATTTCACACTATATGATTTTTTAAAACTTTAAATGTGTGCATGCGCATACGTGCAGTGTGGGTGAGCGTGTGAACATGCGCGTGTGTATATGTATGTGCATGCGTGCATGCAGTGTGTATGACTTCTGAGTGGGTTTTTTTTTTTTTTGGTTGTTTTTGTTGTTATTGTTGTTGCTTGTATTATCTATAGGCATATTTTATTTTTAAGGCTGTTGAAATCATGTTTTGGAATCATGGGCGTGTATGGGGTGCTTAAGGAGAGGTGGTACCTTTGTGAACCTGGCAGTAGCATCCCTTGGGATGGACGGGAGCACTGGTCCTCACTTGGCACTCAACTCTCACTTCTGGGTCCGGGTCCTTAACCCACCCACACCCCGGTAACCGCTTCTACTGGCGGGTGAAACGTTGTGAGGGGCTGGTGCATTCTTAATCACCAGTAGGAGTCTTGGAGAGGAGATGGGCGCCACCAAGCTTCCTCAAGCCCACTGCAAGGACATGATGAGAAAAGCAAAACAGAAACACATGCCGGATCGGTCGAGGCCCGGATCAACAACGACCGCGCTACCCACTGCAAGCCTCCAGGTTGGGAGTGACAAGTGTGCCACTGGAGCAGAACCAACTCTAAAGCTTCCAGCTAAAGGGGTAACCATTGGTACATGGAATGTTAGGACTCTGTACCAAACAGGAAGAGTACAGGAACTCACACATAAATTACAGAGGTATAAATGGGACATCCTAGGGCTTGCGGAAGTCAGATGGATTGGCTTCGGAGAAACAACCACGCAAGATGGCCACAAGATATGGTACAGTGGAGATGAGAAACTACACCAACACGGAGTAGGCTTCATTGTCAGGAAAGAGATTGTGTCAAGCATCATCAACTGGACACCAATATCCAGCAGACTCATCTCAATCAGAGTCTCTGCAAAACCCCAGAATCTCACCATCATCCAAGTGTATGCTCCAACATCTGACTACGATGATGACCAGATAGAAGAATTCTATGAAGAACTTGAAAACGTCATCTCCAAAACGCCCCAAAAAAGACATCCTTATTGTGGAAGGCGATTGGAATGCTAAGGTGGGACCTGATGCCTATGACACCTGGGCAGGAACCACAGGATGCTTTGGACTGGGAGAAACAAATGACAGAGGACAGCGGCTGCTGGAATTTGCAAAGAAGCACAAACTAAATCTGGCTAACACACTCCACCCTCACAAGCCATCTAGAACATCAACCTGGCACTCACCAAATGGTCTGATTCATAATCAAATTGATTACATTCTGTCACCCCAAAGATTCAAATCCAGCATAAACAAGGCAAATACAAGAACATTCCCAGGAGCTGACATTGGCAGTGACCACGACCTTGTACTTACCACCATCAGGCTGAAACTGAAAGCAAAACAACAGCCAAAAAGCCCACGCATAAGATTCGACCTGGAAAAACTCAAAGACCCAACAGTGGTTGAGATCTTCCAAGCCAACATTGGAGGAAAGTTTGCCGCACTCAAAGCCATTGACAATGATGTGAACACACTAGCCAACAACATCAAAGAAGTGCTAATGACAGCAGCAGAAGAAACATTAGGCAGAAGCAGAACAAAGAAACAACCCTGGGTGACAAATGAGGTTCTTGACCTCTGCGACAAAAGAGAACTTAAGAAGCAAAAGTTCACAAGTCAAGAAGCCAACAACAAGTACATGGATAGCCACAGAGAAGTGAGGAAAAAGATGAGAGAAGCCAAAGAAGCGTGGATAGAAGAACAATGCAACAACATCGAAGATGGAATGGCCAAGGGAAACAGCAAAACAGCTTACAACACTCTGAAAGCACTAACTAAAACCACACAGCCTAAAGCCTCTGTTATTGAAGACAAAGAAGGAAATCTTTTAACGGAAAACAATGCCATCCTCCAACGCTGGACAGAATACTGTGAGGGATTGTATAACTACCCACTACGCCCAGATACCAACATAGTTTCCAACAAACCCACTGAACACCAAGATAAAGACCCACCAATACTAAGGTGTGAAGTAGACACAGCTATTAAACAACTGAAGAAGGGGAAGTCCCCTGGAATCGATAACATCCCAGCTGAACTCATAAAAAAGGGAGGGAATGAAACAGCAAGGCGATTCACAGATCTTTGTCAGAAGATCCACGACACCAAAGAATGGCCAAAAGAATGGACACAGTCTCTTGTAATACCCCTGCCAAAGAAAGGAAATCTCAAGCAATGTCAGAACTACAGAACCATCAGTCTCATAAGCCATCCTAGCAAGATCATGCTGCAGGTAGTCCTCAACAGACTGAAAAACCAAGCAGAAAAACTCCTGGCAGAAGAACAAGCAGGCTTTAGACCAAAACGCAGCACAATGGAACAAATTTTCAATCTGAGAATTCTGATAGAGAAGCATCTCCAACACCAAAAAGACTTGTACCACAATTTTATAGACTTCAAAAAGGCCTTTGACAGGGTATGGCATGACGGCCTCTGGCAAGTACTCAGGCACTTCAACATTGACAACTGCCTAATTGAAGTCATCAAGGCTCTGTATGAGAATGCAAGAAGTGCAGTTTTCATGAACAATCACGTGGGCGAGTTCTTCAAGACCACGGTTGGAGTCCGCCAGGGCTGCCTTCTCTCACCTGTACTCTTCAACCTCTTCCTCGAAAACATCATGACAGAGACACTGCAAAACCACCACACTTCCATCTCCATTGGTGGAAGACCCCTTTGCAACCTCAGATTTGCAGATGACATTGACCTCATGGGCAGCAGCAAACAAGAACTGCAAATCCTCACAGACAGTCGAACAGATCGAGCGAGCGCATACGGCATGGAGGTCAGTACAGAGAAATCGAAGATCATGGTCAACAGCGCGAGTAATGACAGCACGAAAATAAAGATGAATGGAGAAATATTGGAAGAGGTGAGCCAATTCAAATACTTAGGCTCCATCCTAACAAAAGATGGCACATCAAACATTGAGGTGAAAGCTCGCATTGCAACAGCAACATCTGCTCTAGTCAGACTCCAGAGGATCATCAGAAGCAACAACATCAGCTTCTGCACCAAATACCACCTCTACAAATCCCTCGTGATATCTATCCTCCTATATGGCTGTGAATCATGGACTCTGACAGCAGAGTTAGAGAGAAGAATCCAAGCATTCGAGAACAAGTGCCACAGAAGACTCCTCAAAATATCATACAAAGAACACAAGACCAATAACTATGTGAAAGAAGAAATCAAAAAGCGTGTGGGCCCCCAAGAGCCTTTGCTCTCCACCATAAAGAGGAGAAAGCTGATGTGGTTTGGTCACACCACAAGACACAACACCCTAGCAAAAACCATCTTGCAAGGAACAGTCGAGGGCAAGAGAAGAAGAGGCCGCCAAAAGAAATCATGGGTTGACAACATCAAAGACTGGACTGCCCAACCCCTGCAACGCCTCCTACTAGCCACACAGGATCGTGAAGCATGGAAAAAGATCTCCGTTGCGTCTTCTCTCATGTCCCCCCTTCGTCCTTTGGGACATGGGACTGAGTGAGTGAGTGAGTGAAATCATGTTAATTAATGTTGGTGAAATGTTTTGGGGGTTCTTTTCTTTTCTTTCTTTTTTTTGTTTGTGTGTTTGTTTGTTAGGTTTTTTTTTCTTTCTTTAGACAGATTGCTTGATGAAAAAAAGCAAATCAATTTGTTTGTTAGGGTTTTTTTTGTTTGTTTTTCTTTCTTTAGATAGATGGGATAATGAAAACAAAGCAAATCAGTGCTTATTCAATGTACCATCTGGAAATAAAAATTTGATTTGATTTGATTTGACTACACCACGCCCCACCCCACCCCACCCCACCAAAACCCCACCACACTCCACCCCACCCCACCAAACCCCACCCCACCCACCCCACCACACCACACCCCACCACACTCCACCCCACCCCACCACACCCTACCACCCCACCACACCACTCCACCCATCACACCCCACCACACCCACCACACCCTACCACACTCCACCCCACCCCACCCCAAAAATAAAACTGACCACTAGCGAGATAAACCCGTTGGAGGTATAGGCCAAGGTGGTCCATGGGGAGTCCTGGATGCAAAGGGTATGCAGACAGGAGGTCGGGGGGGCCGCTGCTGCTGCTGATGTCGCTGGCTGGTGTCACCTCTCTCTGGTTCCGCTCAATGGCCTCCTCCACCTCCTCCGGCTTGCTAAGGTCAAGCTTGTGGCACTCGAAAGCATACAGGTGTCGCCAGTACCTGCACACATCGCCGCCACAGAGCTCCACGTTAGTTTCATAATAATAATAATGATGATGATAATGATAATGGAATTTGTATAGTGCTATCCACAGAGCCCCAGATTAGTTTCATAATCATAATAATGATGATGATAATGATAATGGAATTTGTATAGGGCTATATCTTGCAAAAAAAACCAAACACAATTTACAGCGCTTGTATTCAACCTATACAACACACAAGCAATCAGTAACGATTAATAGTTTTAGCAAATTCGAATGTACATGTAGAGAGTTCTAAAAGGGAATTCTCAAGGTCGCCACTGTAATTCCTGTTCCACCTGATTTGGTACTGGAAATAATATAGAATCCTAGGCTAATTCCTATTTTCTTTAGTAACCCTAAAGAGTAGGGCTCGACTACTTAGGGGCTGGGAGTGATGAAAGGGGGATAGAAAGAGGACAGAAGAAAAATAGGGGGGGGAAATGCAAAAGGAAGGAAAGTAGGTAAAGTGGAATTGATTAATTACCTCAACTCACTCAGCAGCCACACTGAATACACCGTGAATGCGACAATTAACACCATTCATTCAATGCATCTCTCCAGACCCAGCAAGTTGGGTTTACACATTATATATTTCACTAACACAGCCTACTACACTACAACATAAACAATACAAATCACATGCTGTGGGGTGTGGTAGCTTTCCAGTGCCACAACATTGTACTGCAAGTATAATTGGAAAAAAACACAAGATTATTCTGTCCTTCTGTCCAGTCCTCAAAACACAAAATCAACCAAGAATCAATCTCAGGTCAGAGACACAAAGACTGATAAACTCTAATGATAAGAGTGGATATAAAACGATGAGAAAAACAGCCATGGGAGAAAGAAGCGATGGGAAAACATAATGTGGAAACATGCAATCTTCCTGGAATAAAAAGGAACATACAATATAAAAACTATTTAAACTCTTCTCTGATTCAAACACAGGTCAGGGGTGTAAATCACCACAAAACCAATCATACAGTATATTTCAAATGTTCACACATCAACCATAAAAATTTTTTTTTTTATTTATTCTTTTATATCTAGGATAACAGAATAAGCAATCATGTGCTTTTTTTCATCTGGTCCTCGTGTGTACGCCATCTTGGTGATTACAGCAGTGTCTTATTACCATAATTCAGTACAAGAATTCAATTCATGACACATCTCCCCTCTAAAGGTAAAGAAGTGACTTGCATTCAAACATGCTATATTTTTCTTCTTTTGATCAATGATAATAAAAAACATGAAACAATGAATTTTCAGCAAAGCGTCCATGTCAAACTCTCGGTTTGCAATGACCAATGATTCTTTCAGCAAAGTGTTCTTGTTAAAATTGACAAATACATATTTTCAGTAATAATACATATGAAAATACATTGAAAGAAAACCATCCTTGAAATATCCTACTCACGTGTCCTATAATGGTAACCAAGCTACACGGTTACTTAAAGAGCAAGTGATACAGCCTAACTACACAACTGCTCACTTGTACAGGCCATGGGTCACTTTCATTCATGTTTCCTACAGAGCAGTCTGCTGCTCTCTACATGACTAGAACACAATCATTCTGCCAAATAAACAACCAAACTACACTGTTGCTTAGAGGCAGCTAACTAACCAAAAGAGCAACCTAGCTACACGTTGCCTTTTGGAGACAGGCCATGCACAACAACAGGTACTAATCCTGAAATCTTGTTGGTCGCTTGACTTGACTGCCACTGCGGGTGAAGATTTGCCCTGGAGGTTGAGGTGGTAAAGACTGCCTTGATATGGATGGGTTGACATCGCAAGGCTGCTGCTCAACCGTTGGGGACTGAGATGACAGTGGAGACGGTCCAGGTGCTGCACTGACTGAAGGGGGAGGTGAAGGTGTAGCCCCTACAGCCATACCCTGAGGTGGACTTGTACTGGAGGCTTCACCAGGTTCTTTCTGCAGCCTGATGTGGAGATGATTTCGTCACAGCTCACTTCCTTCCGGTGTCTTGAGAAGATAGGAACGTTGAGCACATGGCTCCACCACCACTGCCGGTTGTTTCCACCCTCTCTCTCCGTCCAATTTCACGATGACTGGATCACCAGGGAGGAGAGCAGATAGTGGCTGGACACCATGACGACGGTCAAAGGTCACCTTCTGCTGGCTTTTGTAGGCAGTGTCTCTCTTCTGCAGTGTTCTGCGGGGAACCACTCGGGGAGACAATGTGCAGGGGTGCACCGGTAGAGTTGTGCGCAGTCTTCTTCCACATGCCAGCTCAGCTGGGCTGTATCCCAGCTCAGGAATAGGGGTAGATCGGTACGCAAGCAGAGCTCTGAAAAACGTCGTCTTGTTTCAGAAGCTTCTTGGCTGTCTGTACTGTTTTCTCAGCAGCACCATTAGCCTGTGGGTAGTGAGGGCTTGTCATGACGTGTGAAAATTCCAGTCAGCAGCAAATGCTTTAAACTCAGATGCTGTGAACTGAGTCCCATTATCAGAAATCACTGTTTCTGGAACGCCATGATGGGAAAACCAATTCTTCATCTTGGACACAACTGTCTTTGATGTGATGTTCGGAAGGTGGGCAGTGTGAGGTATCTGGAATAGTAGTCGACCGCAACCAAGAAGTGGGTGTTGTTGGTCTCACAGATGTCAACCCCAATCCGTTGAAACAGTCTGTCTGGAAGACGAGAAGCAAGAAGCGGTTCTTTTCTCTGTGAGGGTTGCTTCTCCTGGCAGAACCGACAACGTGTAACATGGTCTTTTATGTCCTGGCTTATGTGGGGCCACCAAACAAAGTGTTGTGCTCGTTCTCTGCACTTGTGGATCCCCATGTAGCCCTCATGGATCCTTTCCAGCACGCCTTGCTGCAACAAGAGGGGGATGACAATCCCGTCTCCATTGATGAGGATTCCCTGCCAGACACTAAGTTGTCCTCGTATTGCAAAAAGGTGTCGAGCTCCGAGTTTGACATCCTCCTTGTATTGAGGCCAGCCGGTTTGGGTGTACTCCAGTGCTATTTGTAAACAGGTATCCTTCTGTTTCCTTCCGCACCTTCTCTAGGTAGGCATCAGAAGCTGGCCATGCCGCTGTGAGGGTGTCCACATGCTCTGCTATTTCATTCAGCATGGCTCCTTCTCCCTGTGAACTGAGTGGACTCCTTGATAAGGTGTCGGCCACAAACATGTTCTTGCTCTGCGTGTAGTGGGCAACAACATTGAAGCGAGCAAGGCGCATCAGCATGCGTTGGTATTGGAGAGGAGTGTCTGATAAATCCTTTGTGTTCACCAGGGGAACTAGAGGGCTGTGGTCAGTTTCTAATGCAAACGTTGGCAATCCAACCAGATACCGGTCAAATCTCTCACATGACCATACTGCAGCCAGGCATTCTTTCTCTATCTGGGCATACTTCTTTTCTGTTGCTGTCAGCGTTCTTGAACAGTAGGCCACTGGTCACTGGGTGCCATCTCCCTGTTCTGTCCTGGAGGAGCACTCCTCCCATGCCGTAGCTGCTGGCATCAGAACTGACAGTTGTCAGCTTTGATGGATCATAAAACGCAAGGGTTGGCACAGTCGTTATCAGTTCCTTGATCCATTTTAGCGCATCAGCTTGTGGTGGGCCCCACACCCAAGCTTTGTCCTTTTCCAGAAGTTGCGTCAGAGGATGCATGGTTGTGGACAGATTGGGGAGGTGATGTCCTAGGAAACTGACCATCCCCATGAATCGCCTCAGCTCTGTGACATTTGTTGGGTCTGACATTCCAACAACAGTGTCCGTTTTAAGAAGGGTCTATGCAAATTCCATCTCCACTGATGAGGTAACCCAGGAAGTCTGTACAAATTCTGACAGACCCATCCTTTTTCAGTACAGGAACCATCCCTGCACACCAGTCTGTTGGTTCCTGGATGCTCTGAATGATTCCAGCCTCTTCCATTCTCTGCAGCTCCTCTTTTACCTTCTGCATGAGAGGAATAGGCACGCGTCTGGCAGCAGTGATGGCGTATGGTCTGTGTCCCTCCTTCATTGTGATGTGCACAGGGTTGCATTGAACTGGTTCTCTGTTCAGCTGTGCATACAGGGGGTCTTCTGGATCAATGGAGTCCAAATGCTGGACCAGTTCCAGATGTGTAGCAGCCTCTCTACTGAGTAAGTTGTTGGTGTCCATGTTGACGACAAAGCATCTCATGTTGTAGGACTTGCTGCGCCGTTGAACAGTGGCTGAAAACTCTCCTTCATTGGTAATGATTCCCCCTGGGCCACGAAGAATGATCGTAGATTTCTTCAGTTTGGGCTTTGGGCTCAGGGAGTTGTAGGTGGCCTTGGAGATCTTGAATGTGGCTGAATAGATCCTAAGCTATATGAGTCATTCTTTGCTTTTGGTCACTAAAACTAGTAAAAGAGGTCCTAGGACCTCAAATTTCAAAATCATTGGATGGATTTTAAAGTGGGCAGTTTAAGTACATCAAGGAAAGGAGAATTAGCTGCAGAAGAAATAAAATTTATGGCATAACCCGCTTTTCTGTTATTTCTCATGGAAGGTGATGGGTGTCAAAATGTAACCGTGTTACACTGCTACACCAATTTATCCATAATGTCTCTGATTTTAATGAAATGACAATATACATGGGCTTACCTGTTAGTAATACATGCTAGTAGTACTGACAAGCAATATTTACGATATTGGAGGTTTATGTGCATTTTCAGCTAATGAAGATTTTTGCGACACCATAACACAGTTACACCTTAACCAAAACAGTTTTTTAAAAAGAGTTGTAAAATAGAATATTTACTATTACCATGTTATATATTTGTTTACTAGCTTTTTAAGTAAAATGCACAGTGCTAAAAGTATTGAGAACAATTTTGCAGTAAATAAATCAAAATAAACTTAAAACATAACTGCGTTACACAAGACACAAACACAGAAACAAAGAGCACAACATCAAGGAAACCTTGATAATTTTATTGAAACAGTTAACTTGTCTCATTCTTTTGCTCACAAAAGCTTTTAACTCATTCAGGCACCTCAAGTCCAAGTTTCAATGTTTAATTCAACTGTTAGAAGGTTGTTGTTTTTGTTTTTATTCTAAAATAAATGATCTGATGCACTGCGTTTCACGTTACACGACGAAGCACCAGGAATTTGTGTCAGTAGCTCAGCACTGCTGATATCATTTTTCTCACTCATTTCATGTTCTATTCATAAAACAGGTGTTACTCTCAAATAACAAAGAACAAAACAAAAAAGTGCATTGCATCATGGAAAAAAAGTATGATCATTCAACAAACTGAACCTGCGTTACACGTGACACTGCACGGAATCAAAGTTTTTTCAAACATGTGGACAAATCTTTCTTCTCTTCACATCATAAAGTGAATATAAGTTATTAAGAAACATTATTCATGCTGGTAATTGCTATTAAGTTGGATTACATGCTGATTTTACTAGAAAGTTGACAATTGACTTCAGACCCGTAACTGCGTTACGCTATGAAAATGAGTGTGTCTTTGATTTTACGTCTGTACACTTAAAGTGATATTAGACGAGGAGGAGGGGGGGGGGGGGGGGGGAATAAAGAGATAAGGGTTTTAAAAAAGTGTGTTGGTAATTATGTACATAAGAAGACTGATTACAAAACTATATAACAAGAGTGTTGCAAAAACATGGCATAAGAAATGCAAATAATAACAAAAACAATCGAACAATAGAGAACTTTAAAATCTAAAACTGTAAGCTGAACAATTGCAAACTACATGTAAAGGCTGCCATGAATAAGGCAAAAAGTACATTGCCACAGTAGGGTGTTATAATTTCACAATCTTCACAGTAGTACTTTATAAAAAAGAGAATACTGGGGATCGCATCAGAGACAATGCTATCTTACACAATAACTTTGGATTGATTAATACTTCTTGCAGTGACTTATCTTGAAATGGTGGTAGGAACTTTTTTAAACCTTGACAATGATACAAAACATGAACATTGGAAAGTTTTTCACCGCATATACATTTTGTATTTTTGGCAAATTTTGCCCGAAATGCATTTAATTTCAATCTGTGGATTAGAGAAACAATATTTCTAGTACTGGATTTTTGAAAGCCGTACTGAGTACAAAGGATGTTCTCAATATCAAGAACTGAACAAGTATGCTGGGAATAGCCAGCCTCTTCATGTTTCTTTTTTACATGTTTCCAGCAAACATTTTGAAGCAAAGCATAACCTTCATGAAGAGAAAGAGGAATGTCTAAAAACATTTGAACAGCTAGAATGTTTTGCTGCCTTTTTGGCTGCTTTGTCAACCTTTTCATTGAAATAAAGACCACAGTGAGATGGAACCCAGCAGAAAGTGATATTCGAACCCTCAGAATGAGAAAATGTATCAAAAATTTCAGTAATAAGATTCTGCCTAACCATCGATGTAGAGTTATTAAGACACTGTAATGCAGATTTAGAATCAACGCAAAACAAAATCTGCAAAACAGTATTTGGAAAATCAAGCAGAAAGTACAAAGCCATCAAAATAGCGGTAAGTTCAGCAGTAAAGATGGAATGATTTTTGCCAATATGATAGGACTTTTCAACTTTCAGAGCTGGAATGATAAATGCTGCCCCCGCTTCCTTATTTTCAAGAAGGGACCCATCAGTAAATATCTTAAGATGAGAAGGGTATGTATCTTCTAAGTGTGCATTTGTGTAAGAGCAAAGAATAATCGCATTTTCTTCTTTTTTTAATGAGAGATGGTTGATAAAGTATGCTTTCTAAAGTTCCCATTTTGGAACAGGTGTTAAAATAGCGGTGGATTTTTGCCAATCTTTAGGATTAATAGTTGCCTCTTTAAGAAGATTGGAAGTATATGTGCCAATTGAAGCAAGAGAAGATATATTTTTAGCTCTGTTTGGAAAGTCTAAGTCAGATCTAACTGAAATTTCCGATGTAATATTGTTTTCAACTGTTGAACTTCTTAGGATATACTTCGAAACGGCTAAATTACGATAATCATCTAAGGGTAATACTCCTATTTCTCTGTAAGTTCCTACAGAAGATGCATGAAACGGAACTCCTAAAGCGATCCGGAAAGCTTTACAATCTAGACTTTGAAGTTTGTTCAAAAGATATCTGGGGGCACTGAAGAATAATTCTTGGCCATATGTTAGTTTAGAACGAACCAGTGATAATGATAAATGTTTTAGTACAACCAAATCCTGTGCCCATATTTGCTTACTGATTGCCTTTAGTATATTTAGACTTTTTCTGGCTTTGTTCAAAGCATATTCAATATGACAATGCCATGTTAATTTTGAAGTAAGTATGATACCTAGAAATTTTACCATAGGCTTATAATCCAGAGCTTTTTCACCAATCTTCAAAACAGGAAGTTTAGGAGGATCAGCACCATTATTAAAAAGCACAACTTGTGTCTTTTCTGTGGAAAGACTTAACCCATTTTCTACCATATACTTATAAATTTTATCCAGCTCAAGTTGATATAACTTTCTAACATAGTTCAAATGTCTTTTAGGTGTTACCTTTTTCATTGCTACCCTTTTCCACATACAAAGGTCATCAGCATATTGAACAAGAACAACATTATCAGATACAGACTCAGGGAGGTCATAAAGTAGAATATTGAATAAATAGGGCGCAACCACTGAACCCTGTGGTATACCCATTTGTGGAAACCTAAGTGTAGAATAATTATTACCAACCTTTGCCTGAATGCTTCTTCCTGTGAGAAAATTTCGGAAATAGGAATAGATGGAACCTGATAATCCAATACGTTTTAATTTATATAACAATCTAGCATGCCAAACTTGGTCGTAAGCTTTATTTATATCAAAGAAAGTGGCAAGAATGTTCTGTCTTCGTGCAAATTGATGTTTTATTTGAGTAGTCAATTTAACTAAATGGTCTATAGTTGATCTCCCTTTTCGAAATCCTGCTTGATTTACTGGGACAATTTTATTTTTATCACAATAATACACTAGCCTATTTAAAACGACTTTTTCCATAAGTTTTCCTATGTGTGATGTAAGCGCAATGGATCTATAACTATTTGTATCACTTTTTAATTTTCCTTGTTTTAGTAGAGGAATAATGATAGACTGCTTCCAAATCAAAGGTAGCTTACCCTCTACCCAGCACTGCTGAAATAATTTGTGTAGTAAAAGAACCCAGTTGTCTGGTAAATGTTTCAACATTTGATTTGAAATAGCATCTGCTCCTACTGATGTTTTCTTATTACTAAGAGATTGAATAACATCTGTAACTTCTTGTAAAGTTATTGGAGTATTTATAAATAAAGTATTATCTGGAAAAGGATTGTTATAAACATCTTTTTTTGTTTCTTCATTTCTAAAGGTAACTTCTGAATGTGAAAGACATGTATTACTCATTGTATTAGCAAACATATCAATGAAAGCTTCAGCCTTGTCAGAATTTGAGGGGAACTCTTTATCTTTAATTGCGATTGGACAAGATGGCTGATTTATACCGTGTTTCATTTCACTAAATTTTTTCCAAACTTTTTGCATATCCTTATGAGTACAAATTGAAAATGAGTGTGACACGATTCAAACTATTAAGTCATTCTCGCCTCCTTCTGGGAATTTCTGCTTGAAATGTCATGAGTCCATGCTGTCTGGTGGATGAATTTAGCAGACATTCACTGGCGATTGTTGCTGGTGTCATTTGCCAAGTACGGGATTTTGAAAATTCAGGCATAACTGTGTTACATTTCGACACGAAAACGTCAAAATTGTATCGAGGATGTGTTTAAACATTCTAACGTTAATAAATGCCTTTAATCATCTCATTATGATGAACTTTAAGCATTTCCATGACCATCTTTAGCCAAGTGATCACTACGGCAAAGCAGACGATCCAAAGTTTTCATCGAGCTCTGTTACGCGACTCGTAACGCAGTAACGGCTTAGTTTGGATGTCTAAATATAAATATTGAAAAGTTAAGTGCAATATTTTTGTACAGGATAATGTTGAACAATGTATTCTTTTGTTAGTAAAAAAGAAAATATATGGTTTATTTGCATTGAAGACTTGTAAACTGCTTATGTTGAACACTGCATATATATGCCTGTCCCCTTTTCAGATGCTATTTTTGGACTGTTTTTTCCCATTCGATTGCAATTTCTCAAAAACAGGCCAAACAAACAAATATCCCTTAATACTGTAATTTCTTTAACCATATTAGGATGTTTTTCTTCATATTGCATTGAAAAGAAACAACTCTTATGAAAATAAAATCCATCTATTGTATAGATCACCCCAAATAGTGACCAAGAGCAAAGAATGACTCATATGTTTCTTGACTCATGTCAATTCCTGCACTGTTGCTGATGCCGTGGACGTCTCTGGATCTGCAAACTGATGAGAAATGATTTAATTTCTAGCATTTTCTACATCGTTTGCCCTTCGCAGGACATCTGTCCCGGTCACGTTGGTGTCCACATTTTCCACACTGTTGCTGTCTCTTTGTGCGGTGGCTGTCTTTTTGTCCAACATCACGCACTCCTCGTCCACGTGAGTGGCGTGGGAATGGATGTCCCCTGTGGAATGGATGTCCCTCACTGCTTCCACTGCTTTGCTGCGCTGATCTTGCAGTTGGGCCTTTACCAGTTCATAATGTCGGGCTGTGTCGACTGCTGTTTGTAGTGTGAGTTCTGCTTCCAGCTGGAGCTTCTGTGAGACTTCAGTGTCAAGCAGGCCAATTACAAATTGGTCTCTGATGTCCTCCTCTTCTCTGGTGCCAAAATTGCATGTCGCAGCCAGATCATGCAATACTCTGAGGAACTGCTCCACAGATTCCCCAGGCTGCTGCTGCCTACTATAAAATTTGGCCCTCTCATGGATGACGTTGCGTTTGGGGATAAAATGTGCATCAAATTTCCCCTTAACAATATCAAAATTTTATCTTGGGTCCGGCTCATCATCACCATGTGGCTGGAACGTAAATGAAGAAAATATCTTGTCAGCTTCCCTTCCCATAGCATAAATAAGACAGCTGACCCGTACATCACCTGCTTCTGCTTTCAGCTTGGTGGCAGTACCGTACCTTTCAAAACGTTCTCTCTATTCTGGCCACATGGTTGGTCTGGAGAAATCAAAATTCTCTGGTAGGCTAAATTTTGCCATGTCCGTCAAAATATATTGATAACTTAATAGAAGAAGTTGTTAGAAGACTTCTGACATGATGTAACAGTTGCGATGGCTTAATTATAACTGGATATTTGGAGGATATAGAAGAGACATTCTCACATACTCACAGATGCCTTCTTGGTGATTACAGCAGTGTCTTATTACCATAATTCAGTACAAGAATTCAATTCATAACACAAGAATCTTTCTCTAGCACCCAAGTAACCTCTCTTTCTAAATACAATAATATTGCTTTTCTGCATGTTTACTTTTACTGAAGTGAGATAGCAGCAGATTAAGTTATTCAGTTGGTTTTGCAAATCAATTACTGCCTCTGATTATTAAATAGCATAGTCAGCCAAAAGGAGAATGAAGAGTTCAAACATAGGCTAAGCTTATCAAAAGAAAAGGACACACCATGTCTTCCATTCTGAAACCTATAGACTAGGCCTAACCTCAATAGGCTCCTTACGCCTAACCAAGTTTATTAATTTAATTAAATAAAAAGCAAAAGTAGGCCTAATAGGCTTAGGCTTATTGGACTGCACACATCACCGTTCGACTCCTGCTGTAGGCCTGCACTTAACAAAGGCTAGCACACCTTACCAATACAACCAGGTGGTTTCTGTGTAGCCTAGCTGAAGGGCCTGTGAGAACAACAATTCCTAACGCGAACCAGATACACACACACACACATATATCCAAAGGAACACTTTTTTTCTCTTTGTGCAAAAGGATGTGACGGAATGGTCAAAAAATATAAAACCTTCGTTTCTTTAACAAAATAGCGTGGTTTGTTATGCGTAGGATATATTTATATTTTTATATAAAGTTGTTGGTTAAATATCTTTGATTTATGCACCTTGTATGTAACTAATTAGCTGCTATCTATTCCATTTTGTTCTTATGATTTTATTGTTGGTGGGATGAGATGAGATTATCTTACTGTAA
>CM060328.1:58560140-58565140 GCA_030674155.1 Stramonita haemastoma
TGTGTGTGTGTGTGTGTGTGTGTGTGTTTCTCGTTTTTACTTTGATGTCAAAGTGTAGGTTTCTGTGTGGTTTGTTCGTTTTTCACAACACGGAAGTAGACACGCTTTTGATCACAACATTTTTTCAACATGATCAGAGAATTCTTTTGTATAGTATCAGAAACATCAATGAAATATACCCCCCCCCCCCCCCCCCAGTCATTTGTGAGCTATTTCTGCCTGATGACACTAACAGGACATTTGTTTTCTAGTGGGTGCTCGAGGTTATAAGCTGTACTGGAATTGGTTAGTAAACAAACCTTCAGCTGTAGCGAGGAAACCACTAAAATCTGATGAAACAGTGGACTGTGTATGTGCAGAATCGCCATGACCATGCAGTAGGCCTAGCGTTTAGAGTGAAGTGAGATAGGCTAGCCGACACTAATGACTGCCAGACTCCCCACACTCTTCATCGCCCTGCTTCTATTCGCGCGCTGCTGCAGGTGGTAGCCTACTACGGTGTGTTCATTTATGCCCTCGCTGTGCCCACAGAAAAAATCAATCCGTCAAAAAACCCCAATTAGTCTGCATGCAGACATGTTCATTTTTTTTCTCTATATTTGTTGTTTGTATATTATAAATATGTGTTTTTCTTTAGAGAGAGAGTTAAAAATGACTGATTTTTGTGATTGTGTTTCTGCCTGTCGCTTTCCTGTTCATCTTCATCTATGTTTTGACTGCTATCACGTCAACCAGTGTGAAAGACAGTAAATGGAGTTTGGTGTCAAAAGAAAGCTTGTTAAGCTGATTTTAAAGAAAGCTTTGTTTGTCTTCTTTTTTGACGATTCACTAAGCAAAACGATGTGTGAAAGAAACCATGGTAATTTACAGCTGAATAAACAGGGCTGCAGCGCAAGCGGCTAGCCTAGTGCCGCCTTTCCTTTTGCCCCGTTTATTTATATCAACGCCCTGCCAGCTGCGGGTCATGAACTTTGACTGGGGAGAGACTGAAATGAGGAGCCGTGAAGGAGGTCATTCCAGATCGCTGGACCAGAAAATAGAGAAAGAGCAGCGGCCAACATTAGATAGGTTGAATCTAGGTATTAAGGAAAAAGTATCTGCAGCCGAGCGGAGGGAGCGGGAAGGTGTACACGTACAAGTGAAGGACATTAATTTTTTTTAATAAATTCTTTTATATCGAGGATAACAGAATAAGCAATCATGTGCTTTTTTTCATCCGGTCCCCGTGTGTATGCAGTTTTGTAAATATTGTCATCTGTTCCCACCGGCACACGATGGCCTACTCTTACGAAAAGCGGAACAGGATTTAACGTGTGTGCAAGATGTTCTGTCTGCGTTCGCACACGGGGCCTCGGTTTAAAGTCTCATCCGAAGGACTTTTGGGGAGAGTGGAGTCAGCACTGATGTTAACTCCAGGAGAAAAATTTCCTCGACCGGACTCGAACCCGGGTCGTCAAATTGCCAGCGCAATGTTCTGACAGAGGTAGGAGGGTGCTGTTTTGTGGAGAGGTTGCAAAGAGAGGGCTTAAGGGAATTGCGATAGACCTCTAGATCTTTATTTAGAAAGTGATAAGATTTACAGACATAATATAAAGTTATTGAGAGCGATAACGAGCAGATAGTTTATAGCATACTTCAAAACAATGTGTTTGACTCATTGAGTTAACCAGTTTCTTGATCTTTCGATCAAAGTAGGGAAGGACTATCTATCTATCTATCTATCTATCTATCTATCTATCTATCTATCTATCTATCTATCATCCATCCATCCATCCATCCATCCATCCATCCATCCATCCATCCATCCATCCATCCATCATCTATCCATCTATCTATCTATCTATCTATCTATCTATCTATCTATTCCTGTCTGTATGTCTATCAAATTGAGAAGGAAAAACAATAGAGGAAAACGTGTGCATGTAATTAGTCACAAAAATCGTCATCATTATAAAGATTATCAATTAAAGAAAAACAATCTTTTAAACCTCCATACCAAAAAGCAAGTAGAAGATGACATCTTTCCATGACAACGTTTGAGCTGTTATTGAGTAAGGACCACACACAAGTATATGCGTTGGCTGATGAGTTATCTAACTAGTTACACACCACACACACACACACACACACACACACACACACACACACACACACACACACACACACACACACACACACACGGGGACGGGATAGCCAAGCGGTCAGAACATTGCGTTCGCAATTTGACGACTCGGGTTCGATTCCCGGTGGAGGGGAACACACACACACACACACACACACACACACACCCACACACACACACACACACACACACACACGCGCGCGCGCGCGCGCGCGCGCGCGCGCGCACTCACCCCCCCCCCCCCCCCCCCCCCACAACACACACACAAGGGACCGGATAGCCTAGTGGTCAGAACATTGCGCTCGCAATTTGACGACTCGGGTTCGATTCCCGGTGGAGGGTTTTTTTCTCCTGGAGTTAACATCAGTGCCGACTCCACTCCCACAAAAGTCCTCCGGATGAGACTGTAAACCTAGGCCCCGTGTGGGAACGCACGCAGAACATCTTGCGCACACGCAAGGTCCTGTTCCGCTTTTCGTAAGAGTAGACCATCGTGTGCCGGTGGGAACAGAGGACAAGATTTACAAAACTGCATACACACGGGGACTGGATGTAAAAAAAAGCACACAAGTGCTTATTCCATTATCCTCGATATAAAAGAATAAGATAAGATAAATAAACACACACACACACACACACACACACACACACACACACACACACACACACACACACACACACACACACACACACACACACAACACACACAATCAGTCGATTGTGTGACGTCAACCATACAAACAAACTTAGGTAAAGACAAAGGTTTTCCATAACCTATATGCTCGCAGGGGAGCGAGGCGTTAGAGACCTCAGCTTCTCAAGGGGGCCAGCATATTGAGGGCGGCGCCCATCTCCTCTCCCTCGCTGCTTTACCTTCCCTGACCCGAAAGAGGGTAGGTACCCATTTACAGCTGAGTGAACTGGGGAACTATACTGAAGCCAATGCGACTGTCATAATTATCGAGATACAACCAGCTAACAACTAAAAAAAATGTAACATCAACATCGCAACCAATCAACCCCCAATCCATCCATCAACTCACCTACCCACCCACCCACTGAAACAACGAACCAACCAACAGCTCAGAAATATTACATCAATTTCGCAATCAACCCCCCAATCCATCCACCTACCAAATAACCCACCTACCCACCAACCCCTTGAAACCAACCCACCAACCAACGAACCCACCAACTAACCAACCCACCAACCAACACCAACCAACCAACCAACCAACCAACCACCACCCACCACCACCACCAACCCAACCAACCCACCAACCCACCCACCCACCAACCAACCAGCCAACCCACCCAACAACCCTCCAACTAACCAACCCACCCACCCACCAACCAAGCAGCAAGGACTTGACTACTCACAGTGCACAAATCCAACATCACTCATTAATTAAGGCCTAATCAAGAGTGCTAAATTTAACCTGCTCCTTCCTTTTACCTTTTACAGGATGAAAAAAAAAGCACATGATTGCTTATTCTGTTATCCTCGATACAGAAGAATAAATAAATAAATAAACAAAATAAATACCTAGTCCATGTGATATCAGTTCCTGCTGTAAATAGCACCATCTGGGCTGGGATGGGATGGGATAATTAGCAGCTGAGAAGAGCTGAAAGTAGGGGGAGACTGACAGCTAGCTGTGTGTACTCACTGTGAGCGCAGGGTGTAGGCGGCACTGGTCATGGAGGAAGGCAGGTGCAGGGCGTCACGGATCTCGCGCCACAGCTTGTTCTGGATGACCTTCAGCAGGCCTCCCCGGGCCACCACCAAGCGGTACAGCTCGAACAGGTCCAGGTGCTGCCTGCCCATGATGGGCACCCGCAGGATGGGCGTGCCTGAATCGCCAACGGGAACAGAAAAAGATAATATATATATATATTATATATATATATATATATATATATATATATATAATATATTATATATATATATATATATATATATATATATTATATATATATATATATATAATATATATATATATATATATATATAAAAACACTGTTGTTGAGGACGTGTTTCCATAACCTACGCTGTTGTGTCAGCCTCAGCTTCTCTAGGGACCAGCATATTGATGGCGGCGCCCACCTCCTCTGAATCACCAGAAAACGAAGTTGAATAAAGGTATCTATAGGTAAAGTTGTTCCCATAACCTACGTGGTCGTAGGGGTGCGAGGTGTCATCAGAGATCTCAGTTTCTCTTAGGGTGCAGCATATTGAGGGCGGCGCCAATCTCCTCTCCCTCGCAGCTTTACCTTCCCTGATCCTAATGAGGGCAGGTATCCTATTTACGACTGGGTGAACTGGGGGACTATACTAACCACGCTCAGTGCTGCTTAGCCTATTATTATTGCTGTTGTGCAGTAAGAGATTTATTTTTATCTTGATAATATCCCTGAAAAGCGCGGGGACGGATGTAAAAAAGCACACGAGTGCTTATCTATTATCCTCGAATAAAAGAATTTGCCTTGCCTTGCCTTAGCCTGAGGAAAGCGACTTCTCTGACCACTCTATGCTACTCTTGCGTGAACAGGTCCACTAATCTTTGCTGAAATACGTGCAAAACGGCCTTTACATCACTGACACCTTGTTGGGACCATACAATGTTAAATCCTGTTTCGCACAGAATTTCTCTTATTTTTGATACCCAACATTCTTTTCCATTTTTATCTAGTTCCAATAGCATTTGGTAGGCATTTTACGGCAATCTGTTTGGGCTCAGATGTAGTAGGCTAGCTTGAACCATTATCTAAGAACATTTGCTTGAGAGTTTCTATAAAGAGGATACCTATCCAATTCACTATGCATAGTTTTATTTGGTGTTCTGATCGGAACTCCTAAAAACTTCTTACTTGCTGT
>CM060328.1:58567640-58570140 GCA_030674155.1 Stramonita haemastoma
ATCATGTGCTTTTTTTTCATCCGGTCCCCGTGTGTATGCAGTTTTGTAAATATTGTCATCTGTTCCCACCGGCACACGATGGCCTACTCTTACGAAAAGCGGAACAGGATTTAACGTGTGCGCAAGATGTTCTGCGTGCTTTCGCACACGGGGCCTCGGTTTAAAGTCTCATCCGAAGGACTTTTTGGGGAGAGTGGAGTCAGCACTGATGTTAACTCCAGGAAGAAAATTTCCTCGACCGGACTCGAACCCGGGTCTTCAAATTGCCAGCGCAATGTTCTGACCACTAGGCTATCCGCCCCTTTTACCTTTCAGGGACAGCTAGCTGGGATCTAAACCCCTGGTTTTACTGTAATTCACGTTTTAAACGATGTTCTAACCACGAACATTTTCTGTCCCCCCCCCCTCTCCCCCTCCTCCCCTCCCCCCCCCACACACACCCGTCACAACAGTCGCGCGCGAGTCACACCGCAAGCGGTCATCAAAGCAAAACGGAGAGGAACCGCGGTCTCACACTCGCCGTAAAACAAACGGTCGTGTGACACTAATTGCAACATCAACTGTCAAAAGTCAACAAATTACAGTCAACACCCACGCACCAACACAAGGGAGGCGACCCTTGGACTGGTTAGACAGAAGATGCAGCACTGTTGCTTACCCCTAATCGTCGTTGTCAAAACAATGTCTGCTTCTTCAGAGACTGTCGGCCAGACACCAAACCGGCCGCGCTATATTTATAAAGCCAGCGGCCTCACCTACCCACGCTTGAGCGAGTGAGAAGATTGGCTGCCAAGAGTCGACGGTAGGGTTATTAGGGCACCTCGCTATGTGGGTCAAGCTGTTTAATTATCGATAATCCAGCTTCCTATCTTGCAGTGCGGAGGGAGAAAGGGTAGACTGGGAATGGGGTGGGGGGTAGGGTTTTGGTGGCACGGGAGTTAAGTCCCTTCCCTTGAATTCAGCGCGACGAGTCTATCTTCTAGGTATGAGTCCATTTTGTGAAAATTTCGCTTCGGCATGGAAACAAGAAATAAAACTTTGATGACAAAGCGCCAGCTTTTTTCCCCCCCCTTCAAACTATTAAAAGAAAAAAAAAAGCGTTTGTTTTCGAATTTGCGTTTATGCCATTTGCAATATTTTCCCTTTATTTTTACAAAGCGCGATACTGGGTATTGATAATCCAAGCAAAGTTAAACGTAGAAGCTGAACAGGCTTTTTTTATTTTATTTTAAATAAGTCAACGTTCTAAAAAAACAAAACCAAAAAAACACCCAACTAATTAGCTCTATACAAGGAAAAATATCCCACTGGCTAAAACACTAAGCATGGAAGAAATCACAACCCTAGTAGACCGTCAGACAACAAAATATTCACAATTTAAGAGCGAGAAACAACCCCCCCCCCCTCCCGCGAAAAAAAAAGAACAACAACAACAAGCAAAAATAGCCCCCCCCCCCCTCCCCCGAAAAACCAACAACAAAAAGTAAAAATAAAAAAAGGAGAACAGCTCATTTAAAAGAAACAAAATTTACCAAACAATAATGAAACAATAACAAAAAAAAAACCCAACCAAAAAAGAAAAAAAAAACAACCCATAACCCGCCCCCCCAAAAAAGCCAAACAAACTTTGACCAAAATAAAGCATAGAATTTGAGATGTGTCGGGGTTTTTAGTGTGTATGTCAAAATGTGCAGGAAAAAAAGAAACGAGTAGGGAAATTAGAAGTTCAGGCCCTGCATATGCTATCAAACACAATAAAAGGAAAAGAGAAGTGTGTGTGTGTGTGTGTGTGTGTGTGTGTGTGTGTAAGTTTATCAGATGTAGTCATATCCATATCCTCATATCTGTCGAAGTTTACCAAAATGAAATGAAAAGCACTATGTCGAAAAGGGGGAATAAAAATTATATACGTAGTCATTCCTTCCTGCTCCCCGTAAAAATAAAATCATTCAGTCAAAATTAGTTTCATGAAAAAAAAAACACAGGCAAATTTCGGTAAATTAACTAACTTACTTATAACTATGTTTTCCTTTTTTCTGTAAAAGATTCTCTCACAGATTTTTTATTCTCTGTTCAAAAACTCAAACGCTGGGGTGCAACCAGAGTTTTTTTCTTAATCGGATAAAAATAAAGTCTCTTAAAATGCAAAATTAAATCAAAATTAGGTTTTATTGCTGAGGATGGGTATTCAGTAGTTTTAACTCAGAAGAGTTAGGTTTCGGACAATCTCACTTTTTTCTTTTTCTTTTTTCGCAAACAACGTCAAGGATTGTGTGCTATGGAAACAAGGGACCTAACTTTTCTCGTTTGTTTCCTCTCTCTAAAATGAATCATCAAAACCATGCCTTTAAGAATCTTTTTTTTTTAAGTAAAAGAATTTTTTTTTAACGACGATGTGGCATTCAAATAAGAAAAAAAACCCTAAAAAAACCCCACTGTAGAGCGAAAAGCTTATACCCATCACTTTCCATTTTCATACCTTAATCTTTTTCTTTAAAAA
>CM060328.1:58572640-58575140 GCA_030674155.1 Stramonita haemastoma
TTGCATTACTTCGCTGTGATTACTATACACACCATGCAAGGTGTGTGTTGTGTTTTGAAACTTAATTCTGGCATAATAATTCCCCTCCGTGTGTATGTGTGTGTGTGTGTGTGTGTGTGTGTGGTGTATGTGTGTGTGTGTGTGTGTGTGTGTGTGTGTGTGTGTGTGTGTGTGTGTGTGTGTGTGTGTGTGTGTGTGTGTGTGTGAAAGTAAATTTTTTTTCCGGATGGTACATTGAGTAAGCAATAAATTTTCTTTTTTTTCATCAAGCCATCTATCTAGCAAAAAACCCCCCAACAAAACCCTCACACACACACAACAAACAAAAAAAAAACTATAAAAAAAACCCACCCAAAAAACACTTAAAACAAAAAACAAACAAAAAAATGAAGCAGCAAGCAAACAAGCAAAATACAACCAAGAAAGCCCCACCCAAAATACATTTAGCTACAACACTGCTACAACTCATAACAATAAAATAAACTGAAAAGGAACTAAAGAGAATATAATGATAATAATAACAACAATAACAATAAGAACAATAGTAATGATAGTAATGATAATGCACTGTAAGACTCACTCTTTTACGTAGGCTACACACACGCGCGCGCGCAACTCACTCACTGACGCACGCACACATACATCCCCTGACCCCCCCCCCCCCCCCCCCCACACACTTACACAAGCATATATCCGCGCGTGCACATGCACTTGAGTTTTTTTTTTATAGCCATAGAAAAAACTATAAAATCATTTAATGCAAAAAATTACATAAGGTTATAATACGATCCATTCTTTTACATTAATATTTATATAAGAAAAAGAAATAAAAACAAACAAACAAAATAAAAAAACAGAAAAAACCAGGAAAAAAACATCCTAAAAAACTGATATCCAATCCATAGCACTCAAACAAACCAACATTTCAAACTAAAAAATAATTCGTAATGATAATGATAAAAAGTACAATAATATGATAATCACCCATCACCACTATAAGCATTAACACAACAATGACTTCAAACAAACAAACAAACAAAACGATTGAAAAGAACTGGGGAAAGGGGGTATCAAGGAGGAAGGAAGGACCATAAACAATCAACCAAACAATACTACTAATAATAATACTATTAGTTTTACAAACAATCAAGAACCCCTACTTAAACTTTAAAAATAAATCAGTCAGCTAGTCTATCAAGCCAAGACAGTAACAATTATGAGACTATAATAAGTGTGTGTGTATGTGTGTGTACGTGCGCGCGTGCGTGTGTTATTGTTATTATTATTATTATTATTATTATTATTATTATTATTATTATTATTATTATTATTATTATTATTATGTGTGTGTGCGTGTGTGCGTGCGTGCGTGTGTGTGCATGTGTGTGTGTGCGTGTGTGTGTGTGCGTGTGTGCGTGCGTGCGTGCGTGTGTGTGTGCGTGCATGCGTGCGTGCGTGCGCGTGCGTGCTCGTGCGTGCGTGTGTGTGTGTGTTCCATCTTCAGCCTATGGCAGTAACAGCTCTATGTCAAGAAGCTGGACCAATCTGTGACATTCTGCATCCAGTTCTTCAGATCATCTCTCTGTCCCTGCATCTTCCCGTCCCCCTTTCCCAGTCCCGTTCCCCCCCCCCCCCCCCACAATCCAGCTCAGCTAGGCACAAACCCATGCAGTCGGACTATTATTCCCAAGGGGAAGTTTCTGAAAAATCTGACTGCGTGTATGTCTTTTTTGTTTGTTGGGTTTTTGTTTGTTTGTAGCATAGAGGCAGAAAGTGGTAGGAGGAAAAGGAGGGAGACGAAAGTTTGGTTTTTGTTTTTCTGGGTTGTTTTTTTTTATGGGGGAGGGCCATTTCAGGGGAATGTTGGCAGAGGCCAGGCAGTGTTTTTCTAAAATTTTATTTTATTATTATTATTTTTTTAATTAAAGGAATATTATTTTGCTATGTGCTTTACCTATGCTAGATCCAAGCTATACACGGGATTTCAGTTCGTCAAGTAGAACACTCGTCTCCCCCCCTCCCCCCCCCCCCCTTCCCCCCACCCCCGCGCCCCGCACACACACACACACCACACACACACACACACATACACACACATACACACACGCACGCACGCACGCACGCACACACACACATACACACACATACACACACACACATACACGCACGCACACACACACACACACACACACACACACACACACACACACACACACACACACACACACACACACACACACACACACACACACACACACACACAAACACACAGATCGTGGGCCACATTTTCTTGCTTTTAGATGGCTGCAATATCGCTACATCACCGGAGCAGCCTAGCATAGGATAGTACACTAAATAGAGTAATGCTAGCTAGTGCCTAAACTGGTGCTAGTGCTAGTGCTACACAACACAACATTTGCTGAATGATTTCACCCAGGTTGATTTCATGCCATCATTCACATTAATTTTCTTACTGTCCATGCAAGAGGATACCTCAAAC
>CM060328.1:58582640-58585140 GCA_030674155.1 Stramonita haemastoma
GTGGCCTATGAATAACCTGTGGATCGATACTTCTCTTGTGCCTCGAGTCGTTCGCCTACGCACATACAGTATAATTATGGAATTCGATACACATAATGGGTGATCGATGGTTAAAGTTAAAGTCTGTCCCGAGCCTAAGCTCATCAGGCCAGTGCTTATCCCGGTTTCTGTGTGGCGTTAAGCGACTGAGAGTCATAGACTCCCCCTGGATAGGACGCCAGTCTATCGCAGGGTTAACCCCCAACACAAGCTTGGTACCCCTTTTACACCTGGGTGGGGTGAGAAAATAGCCGTGAAGTGCCTTTTCCAAGGGCACAACGCCATAGCCGAAAGCTGGGATCGAACCCGCAACCTTTAGATTACGAGTCCAACGCCCTAACCTCTAGACTACAGCGGCGGCTGGTGATCGATGGCATGTGATAATATTAAGAATAGTGATGATGATACTAACAAAAATGATAATGATGATGATCGACGACGACAATAACAACAAAAACACCACCACCACCACCACCACCACCACCACCACCACCACCACCACCACCACCACTACTACTACTACTACTACTACTACTACTACTACTACTACTACTACTACTACTACTACTACTACTACTACTACTACTACTACACATACAAGACGATGACAACACTACTACTACTACTACTACTATACTACTACTACTACTACTACTACTACTACTACTACTACTACTATACTACTACTACTACTGATGATGATGATGATGATGATGATGATGATGATGATGATGATGATGATGATGATGATGATGATGATGATGATGATGACTAAGGATAATAAAGAACGATACTAAAAACACAAAGATACAGCAACAACGATTTCACAGATGGTGGATCAATATGCTCAGATACGTTACTTCTTTTATGGGTGACCGTTTGCGCGCCCTAGCTTCAGTACAGTCCCCCAGTTCACCCAGCTGTAAATGGGCACCTGCCCTCTCTAGAGTCAGGAAAGTAAGCAGCGAGGGAGAGAAGATAGGCGCCGCCCTCAATACGCTGGCCCCTAGAGAAGCTGAGGTCTCTGATGCCTTGCTCCCCTACGACCGCCTAGGCTACTGGACACCTTTACCTTTATAATATTATTATTATTATTATTATTATTATTATTATTATTATATTATTATTATTATTATTATTATTATTATTATTATTATTATAGTAGTAGTAGTAGTAGTAGTAGTAGTAGTAGTAGTAGTAGTAGTAGTAGTAGTAGTAGTACTTTGCTTCATCTTTTTTCCTTCTCGTTTTTCTTCTTCTCCTTTAACTCTGCTGGGAGTCATTAGCACACGGCACTGAACATTTGTTCTCCGAAGTCCTCCCTGTTTATGTCGGTTGTATACCAAAGCCGGGGTCTCTTCAAACGGCTTGTCTTACAGTCCACGGGATAGCCTAGTGGTCAGAACATTGCACTCGCAATTTGACGACCCAGGTTCGACTCCCGGTCGAGGGGATTTTTCCCCTGGAGTTAACATCAGTGCTGACTCCCATCTCCCCAAAAAGTCCTTCGGATGAGACTATAAACCGAGGCCCCGTGTGCGAACGCACGCAGAACATCCTGCACGCATCGTAAATCCTGTTCCGCTTTTCGTAAGAGTAGGCCATTTTGTGCCGGTGGGAGCAGATGACAAGATTTACAAAATTGCACACATACGGGGACTGGATGTAAAAAAAAGCACACGAGTGCTTATTCCATTATCCTCGATATAAAAGAATAAATAAATAAATAAAGTCCATAGGAACTGTACTGTATACAACTACTACTTTCAGTCACAGCAGAGTTCTTAGTAAAAAATGTGTTTTTTTCCCCAGGGAAAGCGCGTCGCCACAAGAGCGACGCCACTCATCATTTTAAAAATATTATTTCCTACCTACACGTGTATTTGTTTTCCTATCAGAGTTAACTTTTTCTACAGAATTTTGCCAGGGACAACTCTCTCGGTGCAATGGGTTCTTCTAAAAACGTGTGCTAAAATTTCATGTTGCACACAGCACCTTAATTTATCGTATCTTGCGAAAGACTAGCACCGAGACCACTACTCAAGGTCTAGTGGTATGTGGGGAAAAGTTTTGGGCCCACACAGGGATCGCACCTACACATTGTGGGTTTCTAGGTGGGTGGCTTCTTCTAGACCACAGATCATGAAATGTTCGCCCACCGGGTTGTATTTATTTTATTTTATTTTATCTTATTTTATTTTTATTTTATACCATTTTATGTCCCAACAGATACAAATTTTTCTTTGCGTGAAATTCGGACTGCTCTCTCTCCCCGGGGAGAGCGCGTCGCCACAAGTGAAGCGCCTACCCGGTTTTTTTTTCTGTCTGCAACTGTATTTGTTTCCCTATCAGAGAGACTTTTCTCTTCAGAATTTTGCCACGGACAACCCCCTTGTTGCCGTGGGTTCTTTTACGTGCGCCAAATAAAGATGTGTAACACACGGGACCTCGGTTTATCGTC
>CM060328.1:58590140-58592640 GCA_030674155.1 Stramonita haemastoma
TTGTGAATACACACGAACGTAAATTTCTGTCTAGGGTTTTGTTTTTTGAATGTCCTATATCACCTGCTGAGTTTGGAAAGAAATGTACTGGCTATAGTAAAACTTTAAAGGATGATGTTAAGGACATTTAATAATGTAAAAATATGTCTTGGTGATATGATACGAATAACAATAGCATCAAGACTAAGCAGGATGTTGCACTTTGATGTCAATGTTGTTAGTTGTTGTTACAAAAGGTAAAGAAAAATTGTCCCCCATAACCTATGTAGTCGTAGGGGAGCAAAGCATCAGAGACCTAACTTTTTCTAGGGGCCAGCATATTGAGGGCGGTGCCCATCTCCTCTCCCTCGCTGCTTTACTTTCCTTAACCCTAAAGATGGCAGGTACCTATTTACAGCTGGGTGAACTGGGGGACTGTACTGAAGCCAAGGCGTTCAAACAGTCACCCATCCAACTGGTAACCACGCTCGATGCTGCTTTAACCTTAGCTTGGGGAAAGCGAGTGCACTGACCACTGAGCTGTCCCGTTCCCAGCTGTTGTTACTTTCATTAAAAAAAAAATCCTCCCTCATCCTCTTCCCCTGTCTAAAATCACCAAACTGCAAAAAAAAAAGTGAAAACAACAACAACAAAAAAATTCATTAATTCTTGTAACAGGCACACTTTCCATACAGCGGGTGTCTAGGGCGCTGGATCCAGGCTGTCCTGTATTGCTATTGTGGAGTCCATCACTCTCTGGAATGAGTCCTCAGGGACAGCGGATCTGTTGCCTTCAGTTCCCTAGGGGTTTGTGTGGGATGGACACCGCCTGTGTCTAGGACTGGCCATTGATGCAGTCACATTTGTCATCTCCAGACGTCTGGCTGGCTTTTTAGTGTGGCAAGTGGTAGTTTGTTTGGGTGAGTTTTTTTTTTTTTTTCTGAAGAGGAAAGTGTGTGTGTGTGTGTGTGTGGTGTGTGTGTGTGTGTGTGTGTGGTGTTGTGTGTGTGTGTGTGTGTGTGTGTGTGTGTGTGTGTGTGTGTGTGTGTGTATGTGTGTGTGTGTGTGTGTGTGTGTGTTGTGTTGTATGTGTTGGTGTTGTGTTGTGCGTGTTGTGTTACACGTGTGCAAGCACACAAATACAGACAACCCTCTCTGGCGTGCTTGGGCGCATACACACACACACACACACACACACACACACACACACACACACACACACACACACACACACACACACACACACACACACACACACACACACACACACACGTATACACACACACACACTTATACACTTTTATGCACACACACACACACTTGCTTGGGTGCGCGCGCGCGCGTGCGTGCGTTGTGTGTGTGTGTGTGTGTGTGTGTGTGTGTGTGTGTGTGTGTGTGTGTGTGTGTGTGTGTGTGTGTGTGTGTGTGTGTGTGGTGACTTTTGAGCGCGTTCTTCTTTAGCGCTTTTTGCTTTTTTTCTCTTGTTTGCTTGTTTTTTCTTATAGGTATACTGTCTTTAAAGTTTCCGTAATCATGTTAGCTAAATAATATTGATGAAATGATTTTCCCCTAAATAGATGGCTGGATGAAAAAAAAGCAAACCAATGCTTATTGGATGTACCATCTGGAAATAAAAATTTGACTTTGACTTTGACCTTGACTTTGACTTGACTTTACTCTTCTCTCTCTCTCTCTCTCTCTCTCTCTCTCTCTCTCTCTCTCTCTCTCTCTCTCTCTCTCTCTCTCTCTCTCTCTCTCTCTCTCTCTCTCTCTCTCTCTCTCTCTCTCTCTCTCTCTCTCTGTGGCTATTATGATTATATAGAAACAACCTAATTCAATCAGACATCGGTTTCACGTAATCAATCAAATCACTATCTTGAAGTAACAGTCTGGGACATTCTGAAGTCAAGAGCTGGTGAAGCTTTAGAAATCGCATCTGGACAATAAAGGATGGAATGTAGTTTCTGTCTACGTTAGTGTCTATGTTCATACACACAACAAGGCTCAAGGAAATGAAAAGGAGAGATCAAGAGAATAGCAGTATGGGCCAGAACATAGATCATAGTTGTACGAACACTAACTACCACCCCCATCCCCCAAAAAAAAAATCAAAAAAAAATCGAAGATTGTACAGCATAAAACCTTCAAAGAAAAAGCACCCTTGTATTTTACTAATTTATTTACTCATTATCGATTTTTTTATATCGAGGATTATTTTTACATCCAGTCCCCGTGTGTATGTGGTCTGTAAATTTTGTTATCGGTTCCCACCTGCACACAATGACCTACTCTCTCGAAAAGCAGAACAGGTGTTCTGCGTGTATTTGCACACGGGGCCTCGGTTAATAGTTTCCACCGAAGGACTTTGGGGGGGAGTGGAGTCTGTACTGATGCTAACTCCAGAAGAAAATATTCCCTTGAAGGGATTCGTTCCGTGGTGGTCAGATTGCAAGCACACTGTTCTAACCATTAGGCTATCCTATTCCCTACAGGTGTGTGGCCCTGAAGTTCATAGACTCTA
>CM060328.1:58595140-58612640 GCA_030674155.1 Stramonita haemastoma
CATTGCCTACACTGTGCCATGCTTCCTTCCGACAAACTAGGCCCTGTGAGAGCGGGTTGTCATCTTCAGGGTAGCGGTGTCGCCACAATTCCAGTGCCACACACATCGAGAATGGTTTGAAAGGTTGTATGCATATAGTAGGGCACGGCCTTGGTGCCGTGAGCTCTGTAACTGTGCAAATGTGCGGGTGCCAAGGGCCCGAATCCAGTGTTTTCGTCACATCTTTTGCGACTTCTTCAGCTAATGCTTCCTTCCGACGAACTAGGCCCGATGAGAGCGGGGTTGCAATCTTCGAAGCAGCGGTGTCGCCACAATTCCAGTGCCACACACATCGAAAATGGTGGGAAAGGTTGCATGCATATAGTAGGGCATCATGCTGTGGAAACCGGCGTTTTCGTCACATCTCTTGCGCCTTCTTCAGCTTATGCATATGGTGGGTAGGTATGCTTGCGCGCGTGCACGCGCTGGCTGGTGTTTGCAGGTGCGTTTGTGTGCGCACGTGTTGCGGAGACCCTGCACTTTGCTGTGGTGTATCATATTGTATGAAATGGTTATTGGACGGCAGTTGTAGGAGTCATCATTGCCTACACTGTGCCATGCTTCCTTCCGACAAACTAGGCCCCGTGAGAGCGGGATTGCCATCTTCGGGGCAGCGGTGTCGCCACAATTCTAGTGCCACACACATCGAAAATGGTGGGAAAGGTTGTATGCATATAGTAGGGCACAGTCTTGGTGCCGTGGGCTCTGTAACTGTGCAAAAGTGCGGGTGAGAAGGGCTGGATACCGGCGTTTTCGTCACATCTTTTGCGCCTTCTTCAGCTTATGCATAGGGTGGGTAGGTATGGCTGCTCGCGAGCGAGCGCTGGCTGGTGTTAGCAGGTGCGTTTGTTTGTGTGCGCACGTGTAGCGGAGACCCTGCACTTTGCTGTGGTGCATCATATTGTATGAAATTATTATTGGACGGCAGTTGCAGGAGTCATCATTGCCTACACTGTACCATGCTTCCTTCCGACAAACTAGGCCCCGTGAGAGCGGGGTTGCAATCTTCGGGGCAGCGGTGTCGCCACAATTCCAGTGCCACACACATCGAAAACGGTGGGAAAGGTTGTATGCATATCGTAAAGCACGGTCATGGTGCCGTGGGCTCTGTAAGTTTGGAAAAGTGCGGGTGCCAAGGACCCGAAACCGGCGTTTTAGTCACATCTTTTGTTCTTTCTTCAGCTTCTGCATAGCGGTGATAGGTATACGTGCGGGCGTTTGCGCGCTGGCTGGTGTTTGCAGGTACGTTTGTTTGTGTGCGCGTGTGTAGCGGAGACCCTGCACTTTGGTGTGGTGCATCATATTGTATGAAACTATTTTTGGACGGCAGTTGTAGGAGTCATCATTGCCTACAGTGTGCCATGCTTCCTTCCGACAAACTAGGCCCCGTGAGAGCAGGGTTGCTATCTTTGGGCAGCGCTGTCGCCACAATTCCAGTGCCACACACATAAAAAATGGTGGGAAAGGTTGTATGCGTATCGTAAAGCACGGTGTTGGAGCATCGGGCTCTGTAATTTTTCAAAAGTGCGGGTGCCAAGGGCTCGAAACCGGCATTTTCGTCACATCTTTTGCGCCTTTTTCAGCTAATTCATAGGGTGGGTAGGTATGCGTGCGCGCGTGCGCGCGCTGGCTGGTCTTTAGAGGTGCGTTTGCTTGTGTGCGTGCGTGTAATGGAGACCCTGCACTTTGCTGTGGTGCATCATATTGTATGAAATTATTATTGGACGGCAGTTGTACGAGTCGTCATTGCCTACACTGTGCCATGCTTCCTTTCGACAAACTAGGCCCAGTGAGAGCGGGGTTGCCATCTTCGGGGCAGCGGTGTCGCCACAATTCCAGTGCCACACACATAAAAAACGGTGGGAAAGGTTGTATGCATGTAGCAGGGCACGGTCTTGGTGCCGTGGGCTCTGTAAGTGTGTAAAAGTGCGGGTGCCAAGGGCCCTAGGCCCCGTGAGATCGGGGTTGCTATCTTCGGGCCAGTGGTGTCGCCACAGTTCCAGTGCCACACACATTGAAAATGGTGGGAAAGGTTGTATGCATATAATACGACACGGTCTTGGTGCCGTGGGCTCTGTAACTGTGCAAAAGTGCGGGTGCCAAGTGCCCGAAACCGGCGTTTTCGTCACATCACGTCACGTCACAGCCTCGCCCTTTCTTCCCAGTTTGACGAAAAAAATCGAACTGAATGTCAAAGTCATTCGGATGAGACTCGAAACCGAGGCCCCGTGTGCGAATGCACGCAGAAACATCTTGCACACACGTTAAAACCCCGTTCCACCTTTCGGAAGAGTAGGCCATCGTGTGCCGGTAGGAGCGGATGACAAAATTATAACAAACCAGCATGCACACAGGTGTCGTGTTTAGACACCATCCCTGAGGAAAAAATCGGGGAGTTGGAGTCCCAGAGCGGCTCGGGGCTGTAGGTATATGGCAACGTTCTGGTGGCTCCTGCGACGGTACTGGAACCATTCGTATCGGTCAATACCCTTCCAATGGATCATTCCAGTGCCGTGGAGAAGGGGGGTCTGCCGCATGGGTAACAGCTTGCCCTCCATACATACTTGCCCAGGCTTTGCGCTCTAAAGTGTACAGCAGCAAAAGACAACAACAGTTGGTCATCGTTGTTCGTCGTTGATCTTTGCGCCTGGTGGCAGCATGATCTGTGGCTCTGTAGGTCAAATGCAAGCGCTTTGATTTGTTCTTACAAGAGATAGCGCTATACAAATTCCATGTAATAATAATAATAATAACATCTTTTGCGCTTTCTTCAGCTTATGCATAGGGTGGGTAGGTATGCGTGCGCGCGTGCACGCGCTGACTAGTGTTTGCAGGTGCGTTTGTTTGTGTGCATATGTGTAGTAGAGATCCTGGACTTTCCTGTGGTGGATCATATAGTATGAAATTATTATTGGACGGCAGTTGTAGGAGTCATCATTGCCTACACTGTACCATGTTTCCTTCTGACAAACTAGGCCCCGTGAGAGCGGGATTGCCATCTTCGGGGCAGCGGTGTCGCCACACGTCCAGTGCCACACACATCAAAAATTGTGGGAAAGGTTGGATGTATATAGTAGGGCACGGTCTTAGTGCCACGGGGTCTGTAAGTTTGCAAAAGTGCGGGTGCCAAGTTCCCGAAACCGGCGTTTTCGTCATATCTTTTGCGCCTTCTTCAGCTTATGCACAGGGTGGGTAGGTATGCTTGCGCGCGTGCGCGCATGCGTGCGGTGGCTGGTGTTTGCAATTTTTTTTGTTTGTGTGCGTGCGTGTAATGGAGATCCTGCACTTTGCTGTGGTGCATCATATTGTATGAAATTATTATTGGATGGCAGTTGTAGGAGTCCTCATTGCCTACACTGCACCATGCTTCCTTCCGACAAACTGGGCCCCGTGAGAGCGGGGTTGCCATCTTCGGGGCAGCGGTGTCGCCACAATTCCGGTGCCACACACATCGAAAATGGTGGGAAAGGATGTATGCATTGAGTAGGACACGGTCTTGGTGCGGTTGGCTCTGTAACTGTGCAAAAGTGTGGGTGCTGAGGGCCCGAAACTGGCGTTTTCGTGATATCTTTTGCGCCTTCTTCAGCTTATGCACAGGGTAGGTAGGTATGCGTGCGCGCGTGTGTGCGCTGGCTGGTGTTTGCAGGTGCGTTTGTTTGTGTGCGCGCGTGTAGCGGAGACCCTGCACTTTGCTATGGTGCATCATATTGTATGAAACTATTTTTGGACGGCAGTTGTAGGAGTCATCATTGCCTACAGTGTGCCATGCTTTATGTGTACACTGTACCATGTTTCTTTCCGACAAACTTTGCTATGTACAAGCGAGGTTGCCTTCTTTGGGGCTGTTACATCGCCAAAAACCAGCGCCACAGACATGAAGAATGGTTGTAAAGTTTGTATGCATAGAGTAGAATACGGTCTTGGTGCCGTGGGCTCTGTAACTGCTCAAAAGTGCGGGTGGCAGGGGCTCGAAACCTGCGTTTTCGTCACACTTTTGGAAATGCACCTTTGGCGTATTCATGGGAGGGTGTGTATGCATGCGTCCCTTCGCTGGTGTTTATTTGTGCAATTTTGTTTGTTTGTGCATATGGCGGAGACCCTGCAGTTTGCTGTGGTGCATGATTTTGTATGATGTTATTATTAAATATAAAAAAATATGAACTAAAACACATGAGTACACATGACAAGACATGCCAAACAAGGGAATAGACAAATCAGAAAAAAGCAGGACAGCTGATCACACGTTAGCAGAGAAAAAGCCCCCCTCCCTCTTTAACAGGTGCTGTGTCCCTAAACTTCACATCCTTTTTTTATTTTATTCTTTTATTTTGAAGATAAAGGAATAAGCAATTATGCGCTTTTTTTTTTACATCCAGTCCCCGTGTATATGCAGTATTGTAAATTTTGTCATCTGTTCCCATTGGCACACAATGGCTTCACTCACTCTCACTCAGTCCCATGTCCCAAAGGACGTAGGGGGGACATGAGAGAAGACGCAACAGAGATCCTTTTCCATGCTTCACGATCCTGTGTGGCTAGTAGGAGGCGTTGCAGGGGTTGGGCGGTCCAGTCTTTGATGTTGTCAACCCATGATTTCTTTTGGCGTCCTCTTCTTCTCTTGCCCTCGACTGTTCCTTGCAGGATGGTTTTTGCTAGGGTGTTGTGTCTTGTGGTGTGACCAAACCACATCAGCTTTCTCCTCTTTATGGTGGAGAGCAAAGGCTCTTGGGGGCCCACACGCTTTTTGATTTCTTCTTTCACATAGTTATTGGTCTTGTGTTCTTTGTATGATATTTTGAGGAGTCTTCTGTGGCACTTGTTCTCGAATGCTTGGATTCTCCTCTCTAACTCTGCTGTCAGAGTCCATGATTCACAGCCATATAGGAGGATAGATATCACGAGGGATTTGTAAAGGTGGTATTTGGTGCAGAAGCTGATGTTGTTGCTTCTGATGATCTTCTCGAGTCTGACTAGAGCAGATGTTGCTGTTGCAATGCGAGCTTTCACTTCATTGTTTGATGTGCCATCTTTTGTTAGGATGGAGCCTAAGTATTTGAATTGGCTCACCTCTTCTAGTGTTTCTCCATTCATCTTTATTTCCGTGATGTCATTACTCGCGCTGTTGACCATGATCTTTGATTTCTCTGTACTGACCTCCATGCCGTATGCGCTCGCTCGATCTGTTAAATTGTCTGTGAGGATTTGCAGTTCTTGTTTGCTGCTGCCCATGAGGTCAATGTCATCTGCAAATCTGAGGTTGCAAAGGGGTCTTCCACCAATGGAGATGGAAGTGTGGTGGTTTTGCAGTGTTTCTGTCATGATGTTTTCGAGGAAGAGAATGGCTTACTCTTCCGAAAAGTGGAACGGGTTTTAACATGAGCGCAGATTTTTCATGCGTTCGCGCACGGGACCTTTGTTTATACTGGCATCTGCGGGACTTCCTTTGGAGGTGGAGTAGGCACTGATGTTAACTCCAGAGGAAAAATCCTCTAGATCGAGATTTGAACCCGGGTCAGCATATCACGAGCCTATCACTCTGACTACCAGACTATCCCGTCCCCCGTGGGACATTATAGGAGATGTACAAACACTAGTGATTTAAGTAGCCTGTAGAATCATGTCCAGAAATATGGGTCAGCAGCTGCAATAAACTCTTCCACATGTCACCACTGTCAGATCTGGCCTAAAGAGAGAGACGTGGACATCAGTCACAAATAAAAATACAGATGCCAGGCAGAGGAAGTCCAGACAGATTTTTTGTGTTTGATATTGGAAACTAGTCAGAGATAAAAGTTAATAAAAAAAGAAGTGAACAAAAAGATTTTGGAAGACAGAATCAAAGAGAAGAGGTGGCGTAATTGTTGAAAACATGAAGAAGATTCAGAGCAAAAGAAACTTACAAACAGACACAAAACAAGAGTATGAAGAAGTCAAACTGTATTCCTACACACAGCAATTAAAAATAATAAAGAAAGACATTTAACAGAAGAATAGCTAAGCACATCAGATCACGGTTCGAATCTCGTTCAAGAGGATTTTTCCTCTTGAGTTAACATCAGTGCCGACTCCACTCCCCCAAAAGTCCTTCGGATGACACTATAAACCGATGTCTTGTGCTACCACATGGAGAACATCTTGCGAACACGTTAAAACCCCGTTCAACTTTTCGGAAGAGTAGGCCATTGTGTATAGGCGGGAATGGAAGACAAGATTGACAAAACTGCATACATACGGGGACTAGATGTAAAACAACAATAAGTTCTTATTCCATTATCTTCGAAATAAAAGAGTCAAATAAATAGAAAAATAATATATAAATAAAGGAATGAACAAACAAACAAATAAATCAATAGATGATTAAAATAAAACAAATAAGAGAGATGTACAAGCGCTAGAAAAAAATCCCTAAAAGAAGAACAGGACAGAGTGAAATTGCCAGAGAAAAAGCTCCCCTCTACCGAATTGTATGGCCCTTGACTTTACCCAGTCTATCACATCAAGAGATGTGCAAACACTAGTGCTGTGTGCAAACTGGAGATTTTTGTCCACGAAAACTGGGTCAGCAGCTGCAATAAACTGTCCCTGTGTCACCAATGTAGAAAATCTGGCCCAAGGTTAAAAGGCTTGGAAATTAGAGATATATCAGATTTATATCTGAAAAACAAAGAAAACAGCCTGAGAAAGTCCAGACTTATTTTTTGTTTAAAGAGTGAAAAAAGTTAGAGAAAAAGTAAAATGCGGAAAAAAGGAAAAAGATTATAGTGAGAGATTAACAAAGAAATGATTAAATGTTGAAAGCATATTAATATGAAATAAACAGAGCTAAAGAAATCAACAAACAAACAAGAAGCAAGAAATCAAGCAAGCAAATCAGCCAACCAACCAATCAACCAACCAACCAACCAACCAACCAACCAACCAACCAACCAACCAGCCAGCCAACCAACCAACCAACCAACCAACCAACCAACCAACCAACCAACCAACCAACCAACCAACAAGGACCCAGAGAAACAGAGAAATACCTAAATTCACAAATAAATAAGCAAACGCACTAAGGCAAAGCGGTGGAGATGGAGGAGGCTGGTTGAAAGTAGGGATAGATATGAAGAGCGTAGTGATGGGGGAGATCCGAGGGAGGAAATAAGTGTGTCTGACTAGAAAATAAAAGGAATAATGAGTTTTTGCCTCTGAAAGGTAGTCAGGGTTGTGTAAAGTATAATTTGAAGAGGAAGAAAAAAAGGTGAATAAAAAACAAAAAGTGAAAAAAATAAAATCTCAGCAAAATCAGAAGTTGCTGACTTGTCAGAAAGGTAGGAGTCCACAGAAAAAGAAGTCCTGGGGCATCCGAGATGATTTCATCTTCTGTGAACAAAAAGGAATGTACACATAAAAAGAAAGAAAGAAAGAATAAACGAAAGAAAGGAACAAGAAAGGAAGAACAAGAGAAGAAAATTAAGAGAAAAAATTGAAGAAAGCTCACAACCAAGCAAAGAAATAATCATCCTCGCTTTTTTACTGCTTGTTTTCTCTATATTTATCATTTATTTGGGATTTTCTTTTTCTTTTATCAATATATATCCACCCTCGCACAGCGTATACATGGCCCCAAGAAAAATGCAGAGCAGGAGTGAAAGGAGAAAGAAAAATTAGATAATAGAATACATGAGAAAAGAGATAGAAAAAAATATGGTATCTATATCTTTTTCAAAATGAATAGATGTGCAAATAAATGAACAAACAATAAATAAGCGGATGAATAAATCGATGAAAACATGAACAAAGAAAAATCCCTCAACAAATATGTTAATAAATAATCAAAGGCATTGGCAAATCTATGGCTAGACGAATGAACAAATGATGAAATAAATAATTACATAATATAAATAAATAGATAGATAAATAGATAAAACAATGGTGTTCTGACGTAAGCGTGATTACCAGTTAGATGGGTGACCATTTGCGCGCTTTGGCTTCAGTACAGTCCCCCAGTTCACCCAGCTGTAAACGGGTACCTGACCTCTTTAGGGTCATGGAAGATAAAGCAGCGAGGGAGAGGAGATGGGCGCCGCCCTCAATATGCTGGCCCCTGGAGAAGCTGAGGTCTCTGATGCCTCACTCCCCTACGACCGCCTAGGTTATGGGACACAAATTCTATTTTTACATTTACCTACAACTGTAAGTGTCAAGTTTCTGACTTCGTCTCAGATTTTGACATTTTGCGAGGACGCCATTTGTCTCGACTCCTCTCGTCACTTTTCTACCAAGCTGAGAATACTGTATTTAGTGGGGAGGGAGAGCGGGGGACAGAATGAATAAAAGAGGAGGAAAGGATACGTAAAGATAAGCCTCGTCTCATAATCTGGACTTCATGTTTCTATTTTCGTCTATTTATTTCATTAAAAAAATGTTTTTATTCAATACAAAAGAGTATGCATACTGTAAGCAAATGAGAGAAATTTTGTATCATCATGGAATTATTTATTTCATTTATCTATTTTATTTCGATGATAATGGAACAAGCATTCATGGTTTTAAAAATTTTTGTTCTTTACATCCAATCCCTGTGTGTATAGAGTTTTGTCAATTATATCATCCGTTGTCACCAGCACGCAATGGTCTACTTTTCCGAAAAGCGGAACGGGTGCTAAGGTGTGCGCAAGATGTACTTGCATCTGAACAATAAAACAAATTGGAAAAGAAAGCACAGATGTGATAAAAATAAGAACAGGTTTGTTGGAGAAAACAAACAAAAAAGCACACAATAAGAACTGATCTCCTCTTTAAATTACACGCACTCGTACGGCCAAACACACTTACACAAACACAACATTTTACACACACACACACACACACACACACCACACACACACACACACACACACACACAACACACACACACACACACATACACACACACACACACAATTTGGGTCTGATGAGACATAAGTAAATTTAATCAGAAATCACGGAAATCTGGGCAATTTTCAGACTGAATGTCTCTTGGTTCCAGACTTAATTCATTAGTCAGATCCGTCAACAGTCCTGACATCTCACTTTTCCTCCTCCTCCCTCTCTCTCTTTGTCTGTCTCTGTCTCTCCCCCTCTCTCTCTCTCTCTTGTACATGCACGTACAGACACACAGACACACACGCGCACACGCATATGTACGCATGCCCTCACGCAAACACACACACACACACACACACACACACACACACACACACACACACATCACACACACACACACTCACACACACACACATACACACACACAGGCGCGTGCAGGCGCACGCTCGCGGGCACAGAGAGAGAGAGAGAGAGAGAGAGAGAGAGAGAGAGAGAGAGAGAGAGAGAGAGAGAGAGAGAGAGAGAGAGAGAGAGAGAGAGAGAGAGAGAGAGAGAGAGAGAGAGAGAGAGAGAGAGAACTCTCTGAACTCTGAACTCTGAAATGATTTAATGTACATTGGCCATGGGCCACGATTGATTTCTTGGGCTTGGATAGAACACAGAGTTCATTCTTAATCATTGGAAAAGCAAATGCAGTAAAAGTATAGAGAAAACTTGTATTTGACCATATACACAATATGTATTTACATTACAGTGGGCATCCATCAGTCTCGGAAGACAATGGGCTCTAAGAACAAAGGGCTGCAGGAATACTCCTCCATTGAACACGGGTCTAGCAGATCCTCTTCAGCTCGGCCCATGTCATTAAAGCTGCCTTGTTTCTGCTCTAGTGTTTATGCGCCAGGTCTGGATTTGAATGACCCACTTTCCCATTGTGTCGTTTCCAGTCAAGGGCCTGTCAGACTTGTGAAGCCTACAACATTCAGTCTTGATATATGGCATCTATCATTGTTACCCTTCATCTGTTCAAACAATTGAACTGATTTTGTTTGATGAGAAAATAAAGAGTTTGCCCATGATACTCATTCCACAGATAATGGATAAGTTGTGACCTCTGTTTCTGGTTTGCTTTGTCTGGAAATCAGTGGAAAAAGCAGCAAGGTAAGCGAACTCTACAGACCCTGGAAGTCAACTAGCAAGAACAGCAAATCACAGAGGGTGAGAGAAACAGATCTGAAGGAGGCAAAATGGATATGCATCAAGAGAAATGGGAAATGAAACCGTTAATATGTCATCTACAAACGCTGTTTACATGAGAAGAGAACATCAACACAAAATGGGAGAGGGCAATAAAACAACGATACAAGATCAAATCTGAGGTTATGGCTGACCTGGATTTTCATCATCCCGAAGCCGGCGGGGTTTTGGCAAATGTCTTTCAGAGTGCTGATGTGGTCATTATGGGTGATCAGAGGATCTGTGTGAAAAGACACATCACCTGCAGGGATGACTTCAAAAAGCCGTGATATTCACGTCACCCAGTGTGTCTATAGAGGGGCCAGTTACAGTACAGGGACACTGGAAGAGAGAGGTGGTCCTGTCAATGTGTGACGCTGAAATCAGCCAGGAAAACAGACCATACTGAAGAGTGAAATGTTTGGAACCTTTCTTTTTGCGCACACACGAACAAGTGCAAATCCTTCATATTTTGTTAAAAAACGAGTTTTAAAATAACGATTAACATGTGAACAAAGAATACCCTTTCGAGCCAAAAAAAGGACAGGAAAATGTTTTTGTGCACCAATGGATTGTTTGATAAAGTGAAAAGGCACATCACACTGTTAACTTTAAACTAAATGACAAACAAATTCAGATACCAGAGTGTGTCCATATGTGATAACACTATTGCTATATAACGTCTGATTCATCTTGTCCGCTTTTCTGTTTTGCCACAAGGGCAAGAGCAGAAGATAGAAACACGCCATTCACTTTCTTTCACAGATCAGAGCGAGTCCACTACAAAGAACCTGAGCGGAAATAAAACATGGCGGCACTTCTCTGAAAACTTGTTTTGCCTTGTTCCAAAGGGAAAGATCCACCTGGGTTGAAGTACAGTCGTTTCACAATATTTTTTGCCATTTGTAACTTCTCCCTTAACAGCTTGAGGAGTCATTAAAACAATGCAGCCATTTTTTCTCAGACACAATGTTTTAGGAATATCCAGCCTGGTAGAGCCCATGTCTTCAGATATCAGGGTGCATGCTAGGCATATTTATGTCATCCATGCAATCCGGCATAGCTGGCCTTCTATTTCATGAAAGGCGAACCGCTATCAGTCATAAAGAAGCGTAAACTTAAATGGTACGGCATGTACCAAGATCAAAAGAACATGCAAAAATAATATATTGCAAGGCACTGTCCAAGCAGAAAGAAAAAGAGGCAGACCAAGGAAGAGATGGGAGGACAACATCAGCGAATAGACAGGCCTAGAACTCAACAAAACCCTGAGAAAGGCAGAACAGAGAGAGGAATGGAGGGAACTGGTTGTCAAGTCTTCAGAGGTGCCCCCACGGTCGCAAGACTAAGGGTGGATAGATAGATAGATAGATAGATAGATAGATAGATAGATAGATAGATAGATAGATAGATCGATATATATAGACAGACAGATAGATAGATAGATAGATAGATAGATAGATAGATAGATAGATAGATAGATAGATAGATAGATAGATAGATAGATAGAATAGATAGATAGATACGCAGAACGTTTGCACACGGGGACCTCGGCATATGATTTCATCCAAAGGTGTTTTTTGTTGTTGAGCTCATTGCTAAAGCTAACTGCAGGGGTAAAAGCCTGTCTACCAGACATCTAAGAGTAGACTTAAACCCACGCTCCAAATTGCGGCCAGAAAATGAATACGACGCTATAACCACTAAAACAAAATAGTGACTAAAGTCAGAAATTTAGATGGAAGCGTTTCCTACCAGTGATGATCCCCTCCCTCCCTCCCTCCCCCCTCTCTCTCTCTGTCTGTCTCTCTCTGTTTCTCCCCCCCCCTTCTTTCTTTTTCTTCTTTTTTCTTCTTCTTCTTCTTCTTCTTCTTCTTCTTCTTCTTCTTCTTCTTCTTCTTCTTCTTCTTCTTCTTTTCTCTCTCTCTCTCTCTCTCTCTCTCTCTCTCTCCTCTCTCTCTCTCTCTCTCTCTCTCTCTCTCTCTCTCTCTCTCTCTCTCTCTCTGTGACTCCCCCCCCTCCCCTCTCTCTGACTCTCTGTCCTTCTCCCCCCTCTCTCTTCCCTCCTTCTCCCCTCTCTCTTCTCCCCTCTCCCCTCTCCCCTCTCTCTATCTTCACCCTCCACTACTCACTAAGAAGCCACCATCCTGATTTCTAAATCATGTTCCAGATGTCTACGGGGTGTTTTACTTCCATTCAGAATTGATGGTGTCTCGCCCGCCCTGCCACTAGCAGAAGAAAGCGGACGTGGAATTGGTTTTATGGGGTGTGTTTAACAGCCGACCGAGAGCAATAGAAAGACAGACAGACAGACAGACAGACAGAGGGAAAGACACGAAGATGTGCTGGACAAATACGGTCAGAGAGAGGGTGAGAGAGGGGAGGCACAGAGTAAAGAGAGAGAGAGAGAGAGAGAGAGAGAGAGAGAGAGAGAGAGAGAGAGAGAGAGAGAGAGAGAGAGAGAGAGAGAGAGAGAGAGAGAGAGAGAGAGAGAGAGAGAGAGAGAGAGAGAGAGACACACACACACACACACACACACACACACACACACACACACAGACACACACACAGACACACAGACAGACAGACAGACAGAGACACACAGGCAGACAGATGGACAGATGCAGAGAGAAATATAGAGGATGGGTATGGTGACATTGTCACAAATAAACCTTGACATAGCAGTCAGTCAGACAGTGTGGCAGTAAATAATTCTGCCTTGCTCTGTAGGAAGGGTCAGTCTGTGGGAAAACCATTGCTGGAATCACCACAATCCTTGTTTATTGCCACTTGTTTCTTCATCAAATGGAGAGAGAGAGAGAGAGAGAGAGAGAGAGAGGAGAGAGAGAGAGAGAGAGAGAGAGAGAGAGAGACAGACAGACAGACAGACAGACAGACAGACAGACAGACAGACAGAGACAGAGACAGAGACAGAGACAGAGAGAGAGAGATAGATTGTGACACAGACAGACAGACAAAGACAGAGAAAAAGAATTAGTGACAGAGAGGGAGAGACAACAGCATCCCCCCAACACCGCCCCCCCCCCCCCAACCGCCCCCCCCCAAACAAACAACAAAACATACAAAACAAAACAAAAACCCCCAGACTGTCAAAGAAACAGAGAAAAAGAGAAGCGGAAACAGAGAAGAAGAGATGACCGGAAAAACTAGAATCATACAGTGAAGAATAAAAACAAGCAGAAAAGAAAGACAAATATGATACCAGACAGACAGACAGACAGACAGACTGACAGACAGACAGACAGACAGACAGACAGACAGACAGACAGACAGACAGACAGACAGACAGACAGACAGACAGACAGATGTCTAGAAAAGACACGGACGTCACTGCTGACATCATTACACCCACTGAAAAAAACATAAAGCGGTCAAGTACTTCAGAAGAATTTAGGCCTACTCGACCTCTGAATAAAAATACTGTCATTTTGAGAGCAAACATCCCCTGACCATCTCTGAACTGCAATGCATTGCCATTTGTTCGAGTATACATCTATCGAAAGTGTTCCTGATAAGCGTTTACTGCCGAGAGTGAGGAAGCGTGAGAGAGGGGGGGGGGACGGAGGGAGAGAGGGAGGGGGTAGGGGAGTGTGCATAAGAGAGAGAGAGAGAGAGAGAGAGAGAGAGAGAGAGAGAGAGAGAGAGAGAGAGAGAGAGAGAGAGAGAGAGAGAGAGAGAGAGAGAGAGAGAGAGAGAGAGATGCACAGAAAGATAACTTTATATCAGTTTACTGGTATTTGGCCAGCTGCCACTGGCAGATAGACTTGCGCCTTCAGCAGCCATGAATGGCAAACATTTTTTAGAAAAAAGTCTGGCATTCCAAAAGTCTTGGCATTTTTCTACAAATATAAACCTGATCATTTGGAGTTTACCTTCTCCCCTCCCCCCTCACCCTTCAAGCCAGCCACCCAGAAGCATGAAGAAAATCAGGGTTTTTGCAAAAAAGAAAAAAAAAAGAAAAAAAGAAAGTGTGCAGGGAACGGACTTTTTAAATGCATATTTCTTGTTCTGTGTTTCGAAACAAATATTGTTTAATAATTTTGTTGAGTTGCATAGCTACATTTTATGAAGAATATCTTACTTTGCATACTTTGGCAGAATAATTTGTTACTTTAATTAATAATTTGAAAAAAATAAACCCGTTGTTTTAGTTCGAAGTTTGTGCCTGATTTTTGGTTTTAGCTTCACGTTTAAGGTGTTAAACAAAATGTGAATGTGTGTTATACGCTACACATTCTATGGCACGAAAATTGCTCTTAAATAGGTCTGCTAAAATATGTGTGTTTATATACTTGACCGGCTGTCTAAGTTTTAGTCTAAAGCATCTGCGTTTAAGACCTTCGGTGAAGTTACTTTTTTCCATGTAAGTATGCGTTAACTCGAAGCACTAGAGTGGATGAAGATTAAGATTGGGGCTACTGATAGACACTCTCGTGAAAAAAAAGTATACTGTTTGTGAACTTTATGCGATATGACAGAACTGATTATCATAATAAATTTTCATATGGCAAGGATAGATGGCTGACGCGATGAGACATAAGTAGCTTAACACACTTAGAAAGAAGGACCAGGAGCAGAGCCCTGGGAAACACCACTCGTAAGAAAAGATAAAACAGACAATTGCATGACTACACATACTCTCCATATGCTATCAAGTATACAAACACAATGCTAGGAGGTAACAAGGTCTGTGATTTCTAATACTTCCTACAGTTATCGGGATGATACGATGCTGAACAATATCAAAGGCAGGTGAGAGGTCGAGGGGAAATAGTTATACGATCAGGTCGATTTAAAAGCCGACAAGGAAGTCATTCACTTATGAGTAAACTCGCTCGCGCGCGCGCGCGCATGCACGCACACACATACATACACACTCATGAGTGCTTATTCCATTATCCTTGATATATAAAAAAAAAAAGGAAAATAAATAAAAATACACACAGACACACAGACAGACACAGACACAGACACACAGACACAGACACAGACACAGACAGACAGACAGACAGACAGACAGACAGACAGACAGACACACACACACACACACACACACACACACACACACACACACACACACACACACACACACACACACTTTTCAAGACATCCACATTGATATACAGCTCTGATTAAGCGGCTAGCGTTATCACTTTCAATCCGACAGCATCTTTCGAAATCAAACCAGAATGGACTATCACTTTCAGATGGATTGGCTATGCTTATATTGGAAGCTGCAAGGGTGAAAGATAGAAAGAGGTGCATAGGATGCATCTAGGTGTGATGCCATCTTTCTTATTTGACACACAATTTTAGCTGAGGGTAAATGATTCTGGTGTATAGCTATAGATGATGTGAATGATATACACAGGTGCAGACTTGTGCTCAAGCTTCAATAATAAAAAAGTCAGTTCTTTGAGCTGGCAGCCTTGCTTTGGAAGTTTTTTGGATGGATGGGTGGTCTAGTTGGTAACGCGCCTGTCTAGAAAGCGAACAGTCCGGATCGAAGTGTGCACAAACCCCGTTTGGGCCCAAAACTTTCCCCCATCCTTTAGATCATGAGTGGTGGTCTGGGTGCTAGTCTTCCGGATGAGACGATAAACCGAGGTCCCGTGTGTTACACATCATTATGTAACGCGCGTAAAAGGACCCAGATCAACAAGAGGGTTGTCCATGGCAAAAGTCTGTAGAAAAAAGTCACTCTGATAGGGAAACATATACAATTGCAGACAGGAAGAAAAAAAAATAATGGGTAGGCGCTGCACTTGTGGCGACGGGCTCTCCCCGGGGTGAGCAGCCCGAACTCGACGCAGAGAAATCTGCTGTGACATAAAGTGTAAATGAATAGATAAATAAATAATTTGACATACAATTTTAGTTGAGGGTAAACGATTCTGGTGCATACCTATAGATGATAATTATAATATGATATACACAGGTGCGGTGCAGACTTGTGGTGAAGCTCAAGAAGGTATAGTGTCACTTTACTGCTAGTGATTGTGCCCTTATCTCCCTCCTATTATCGCCCATGTATGAATATAACATATTTCTAGAGCCAATTTTTGTTGTTGTTGAGGTAGTATCTACTTGGTTTGAGTTTGCAATGAATTTTTTGTGGAGTAGGTTTTTTTGGGGGACGCTGCACTCAATTTTTCAGGCTTTGTGTGTGGTGGTGTGTGTGTGTGTGTGTGTGTGTGTGTGTGTGTGTGTGTGTGTGTGTGTGTGTGTGTGTGTGTGTGTGTGTGTTGTTGTTGTTGTTGTTGTCTTCAATTTTACGTCTGTTCACTCTCAGTGATATTAGACAATGTGAACCCCCCAAAAAAAAAACCCACCAAAAACCCCCCCAGAAAAAAAACAACCCTCAAAAACATGTGTCACCCTCCATCCTAAAAAACAACAAATACAAACAAACACCCCCCCCCTCCTATAAGGAAACTTGGTTATGCAATAGAAATAACAGAAATATAAGAACTCATTAACGTTAATGTAACTATAACAAATGTCCTATCGGACTGTGATAGAGACCCTTTACAATTTCAAATGCCAATTTTAAATTACTGAATATGTTGGTGAGAGAGTTTTCAGAAAAATGGGGCATGAAAGGCTTTACACTCTTGCAGTCAAAAAGTGATATTCTCACCACACAGACATTTACCATTTTTGCTGAACTTGGTTATCAATGCGTTTAGTTTCATTCTATAAAATAGTGTATTAATTCTTCTTGATGTGAAAACATTTACACAAGTCTTTGCGTAGTTGACAACTGTTAACTTATTGGTATTGATCACAGTTCTATTTAAAAATATCTTATTTTGCTGATTAGTTTTGGTGACATGTCTCCATGATTTTTGTTCTAGTAGACTGTACCCCTCTTGCAAGGATAAAGGCACATTCAATTCTATTGAATCCCGTCCATGTTTCGCACCATTGTGTGTGTGTGTGTGTGTGTGTGTGTGTGTGTGTGTGTGTGTGTGTGTGTGTGTGTGTGTTCGTGCGTGAAGGCGCGCGCGCGCGTGCGTGTGTGCCTGTGTGTATGTGTGTGTTACGTGTGTGTGTGTGTTACACGCGCATGCGCACATGTGTGCATGTGCGTGCACGTGTGTGCTTGTGTGTGTGCGCGTGCGCGCGCTACGCGCGGGCGCTTGCTTGTTTGCTTGTGTGTGTGTGTGTGTGTGTGTGTGTGTGTGTGTGTGTGTGTGTGTGTGTGTGTGTGTGTGTGTGTGTGTGATTCTTTTCTATCATTTGTTAAATGAACTTTAAAACCAATGTCTTTTGGATTTAATGTTGAAAAGAGGTATTGGATGCAAGAACTGAGAACATAAAACGACACAACCCCCTCCCCCCGAAAAAATAT
>CM060328.1:58620140-58627640 GCA_030674155.1 Stramonita haemastoma
GAAATTAAGGGTCTAGGCAATATACGATACATTTCTAGATTTGATAGGAATTGTTTCTCTCTGTTTTGTGGGACCTGGGGGTAATTAAAGATTTGTTTATACTGACATTCCGTTTCTCAGAAGTTAGGCTTAAAAGACAAGGTAATTTCAGGTGTTTTTCTATTACGATGCTTTAGAAATCTCTCTGTCTCTGTCTCTCTGTGTCTGTCTGTTTGTCTCTCTTTCACTCTCTCCCTCCCTCTCTCTCTTTGTGTTTTCCCTCTTCTCTCTGTCCCTCTGTCCCTCTCTCCGTGTCTCTGTCTCTACCCTCCTGTCCTGCTGTCTGTCTGTCTGTCTCTGTCTGTCTGTCTGTCTCTGTCTGTCTGTCTCTTGTCTGTCCGTTCTTTCCTCTCTTTGCTCTCTGTCTCTGTCTGTCCGTATCTCTCTCTCTCTCTCTCTCTCTCTCTCAACTCTCTCCTCTCTCTCTCTCTCTCCTCCTCTCTCTCCTCTCTCTCTCTCTCTCTCTCCTCTCTCTCTCTCTTCTCTCTCTCTCTCTCCTCCCTTTTCAAGTTGTTGTCAGAAGGAAGAGACAGAGCTACAGGGCCAGGGCCAATTACTCGACTGGAGCCTGGCCAACCAGTCTGTTGTCACCTCAGGTGCCCAGTCTGATTCTGTCACAATCGTTCCCTACCCTTTATTTTAACTACCAAAGGGATTCATAAATGATAAAAACTGTTTTGCACTCTGGAACATGATTTGTTGCGAACAATTTATGGTAGACGTATATCTTTATGATTGTAGACGCATGCGCGCGCGCGCGCGCGCGCGCGTGTGTGTGTGTGTGTGTGTGTCTGTGTCTGTGTGTCTGTGTCTGTGTGTCTGTGTGTCTGTGTCTGTATGTCTGTGTGTGTGTCTGTGTGTGTGTGTGTGTCTGTGTTTGTGTTTGTGTTTGTGCATATACGGATATATGAATATATATATATATATATATATATATATATATATATATATATATATATATATATATATATTGTGTGTGTGTGTGTGTGTGTGTATGTATCTGTCTCTCTTCACCTCCTCTCTATTTTCTCTCTCTCTCTCTCTCTCCTCTCTCTCTTCTCTCTCTCCTCTCTCTCTCTCTCTTCTCATCTCTCTTCTCTCTCCTTCCCCTTCTCATTATCACTGAAAAGGGCAATCACTCGATACTCACATCCTGCCTACATTTTGCTTTATGAGGGGAGTTAATAACCCTACAGCTGAACATACCAGCACCGCCAAAGGGCAGGCACTCTGTCACACACACTCACTTGACCACATCCGGAAGAGGAATGGGGGAAAAATGTAAGAAAAAAGACACGGCTCGTAATTATCAGACAGAAGTAGAACGTGAACTGAGTCAGCGGCTGTCATATTACTGGTCTTATCCTTGGATTATTCTTGTCTGTGTTTGTGAGGGCCAGGGAGAGCTGTACTTTGTGTATGAATGGAATGTAACCCCTACATAATGTATGATTGATAGTATGGTATCAAATCTGTCCAGATACATTATCGTTTGTATTGTTCCTCCTGGATTATTCTTGTTTGTGCTTGTAAGAGTGAGGGAGAGCTGTACTTTATGATATATCAATAAAACGTACTCAGTACATATGTATGCTTGACAGCATTAAATCTGTCCGAATACATTATCGTAGTACTGTTGAGGGATGGGATAGCTCAGTGGTCAGAGCACTCGCTTTCCCCAGTCAAGTTAAGCAGCATCGAGGGTAGTTACCAGTTGGATAGGTGACCGTTTGCGCGCCTTGGCTACAGTACAGTTCCCCCCAGTTCACCCAGCTGTAAATGGGTACCTGCCCTTCTCAGGGTCAGGGAAGGTTAAGCGACGAGGGAGAGGAGATGGGCGCCGCCCTCAACATGCTGGCCCCTAGAGAAACTGAGGTCTCTGATGCCTCGCTCCCCTACAACCACACAGGTTATGGAACACCTTTACCTTTTTAGAACTGATCTTTCCTGACTTATTCTTAGCTGTGCTTATGAGAGTGAGGGAGAGCTATACTTCATATATCAATGGAAGCTAACCTGCTCACATGTAGTGTTGATAGCATCAAGTCTGTTCAGATACACTAACATAATTATTACTATTATTCTATGGATTAATCTTGTCTGTGTTTGTGAGAGTGAGGGAGAGTTACACTTCATGTCATATCAATGGGATGTAACCTGTACATACGGTGGCATTGATAGAAATGGAATGTGTTCAGATACACTGTTATGTTTTTTCCCTTCTCTGTCTTTCCTTTTCCGTTCCTTGCGGCTGAGCAAATAATAGACTATTTGCTGAAAAGAATATATATATATATAATTATATTATATCTATCTATCTATCTATCTATCTATCTATCTATATCTATCTATCTATCTATCTATCTATCTATCTATCTATCTATCTATCTATCTATCTATCTATCTATCTATCTATCTATCTATCTATAAAGAGAGAGAGAGAGAGAGAGAGAGAGAAGAGAGAGAGAGAGAGAGAGAGAGAGAGAGAAGAGACAGAGAGAGAGAGACAGAGACAGAGACAGAGAGACAGAGCAGAGACAGAGACAGAGACAGAAGACAGACAGCAGACAGAGAGAGAGAGAGAGAGAGAGAGAGAGAGAGAGAGGAGAGAGAGAGAGAGAAGAGAGAGACGAGAGAGAGAGAGAGAGAGAGAGAGAGATGCAGACAACTGACTTATATACATGCAGATAGACAGACAGGTAGACAAACAGACAAACAGACAGACAGAGAGAAGGCAAACAGACAATGAAAGGATACAGATAATGAGAAGAAAAGAGAGACATGGCTGTAATTGCGTCTGTCCCACCGTTATAAGCCAAACGTAGGGAAACAGATGGACAAGTTGTAAGGAATGTTGTGCCAATAGAGAACCAGTGAAGTTAGGAAGGACCCAGCCCCGGTAATGATGTCTAGGATCTGTATTGATCAGCGGCTCCGGGATATTATAGAAGAACCCATGGAAAAAAATCTACCAGAATGATGTATACGGGTCTCTATACAGGCCTCCACGACAATTCAAAAGAGGTTGATTAATTCCTTGGGAAGGAAGGTAAGTTTAAAAATCAAAGCTTCTGAGTGACTTACATAAGGATTTCATGTTCGTTTCCAACTCTTTTTAAAAAAATATTTTAAATGTAGAAATCATTTTTGTCGTTGAACAATTACACTAAAAAAGACCAGGTGTCCTTTTTTTTTAAGATGTGCACAGAAAAAAACAAAAATATATAGTGGCAAATAAAACAAAACCAAGATAACAAAATAGAAATATCGGGAAGAGATAAACCAAACCCAAAGACACACTTAACACACACACACACTTAACACCACAAAACACACAACAGCACCACACTACACCACACACTAACGACTACACACACACACACACACTAACACACACACACACACACACACACACACACAACACAACTACACACACCACACACACAACACACACACACACACACACACCACACAACACACACAACACACACACACACACAACACACACACACACACACACACACTTTCACTGTAAAACCTGGCCCAGGAGGCTAAAAGTTGTGTCAGTAAGGGATATCAGCTAATCTAATTTCCAAGGCCTACATTAAAATGTTATTGTGTTGTAAAATGTTGTGTTGAGATTGCCTTCAGGCACAACAAGCTTCTATAATAACATCCTGCGCTCTCTTTTAAAGAATAAGAAATCCTCTGAAGTCTGAATATGGCTGCCTATATGGCGAAGTGGTTGAAAACAGTCATACACGCAAACTTTTCATTAAGTATGAAATTTCAAACTCACAGTGATTCCAAGGTGGGATGAGTGAGTCCGAGTGCTCATTCTGGGTGACCCCCTGAGTGTTAAGCTGCGGGAACGCATTACAACAACAACTGTAATACCCACAAACATTTATGAGACATTGATGAATTCATTTCTTCGTGGCATAGACCATTAGCAAAATACAAATCCCCCCGAAACACCAACTGAAGACTGAAGTAGTAGGACGACAAGAGACAGCTTAGAGAGAAATCTGGGTGAACAAACCCTACCCCATGCAATAAAGAATTGAGACAGGAAGAAGAAGAAGAAGAAAGAAGAAGAAGAAGAAGAAGAAGAAGAAGAAGAAGAAGCAGAAGAAGAAACAACAACAACAGCAACAACAACATCATCACCATCACCATCATCACCATCACCATCATCATCACATCATCATCAAAGACAATTTCCAACCACAAGAAAAATGAGAGAGATACCAGAAGTAAGACTAAGGAAACAGACACGTACTGTACCACAGACACAGGATCAAACACTAGAAACACTGGACAAAATCCTCACTAAATTGCCTCGGTGGCGTTTAATTGCTTGACGTAAATTGCCTGACGTCTATGCCCCCCTACACCCCCCCCCCCCCCCCCGAAGAGATTGTCGACTCTCTCTCTTCTGTCTGTCTGTCTGACTGTCTGCTGTCTGTCTGTCTGTCTGTCTGTCTGTCTTCTGTCTCTCTCTCTCTCTCTCTCTCTCTCTCTCTCTCTCTCTCTCTCTCTCTCTCTCTCTCTCTCTCTCTCTCTCTCTCTCTCTCTCTCTCTCTCTCTTCTCTCTCTCTCTCTCTCTCTCTCTCTCTCTCTCTCTCTCTCTCCTCTCTCTCTCTCTCTCTCTCTCCTCTCTCTCTCTCTCTCTCTCTCTCTCTCTCTCTCTCTCTCTCTCTCTCTCTGTACAACACCCAAAGAGAAGAAAGGAGAAGGGACAGAAGTACTCTAGGTTGTTCAAACACACAACCACCAGTCAGAGCATGACATGGATTCAGAGTGGACAATGATGTCTGGACTTTGTGTTGACCCCCCTCTGGTTCCCTGTCTGCAGCACAGAATGAAGCCACTCCCCATGCCAGGGAATCAACGGGTACATATACCCTGGTAGGAGTCTATCAGCCTGGTGGGTACCGCCTCGAGGTTTTCGGCCGCGTGGTTCTTGAGGGTATGGGTTTGAATCTTCGCTGGAATGTGTGTTTTTTTTTTTTTCGAGCGGTTTTTGTCTTCTGGAGTTAGCAGCACTGGGGTTGATAGTGGATGCGATTCTGTTCCTGTATAAGTTCTTTGATGAAGTTGGGAAGTAGGATTCTATTTGTAAAACACATACATAGCGTGTGTGTGTGTGTGTGTGTGTGTGTGTGTGTGTGTGTGTGTGTGTGTGTGTGTGTGTGTGTGTGCGCATGCGCGCGCGCACGCGTGTGTGGCAGTAAGATATTAGAAACTTCTCATCACTCAGTCGGTAAAGAAAAAAAACCAACAACATCACGACGACCAAGAAGAAGAAGGAAAAGAAGAAGAAGAAGAAGAAGAAGAAGAAGAAGAAGAAGAAGAAGAAGAAGAAGAAGAAGAAGAAGAAAAAACCAAGAAGAGATTGCTAACCCAGGTAGTTCAACAACTTGAAATCAAGAAAAGCCACGAGACAAGAGCAAAAAGACCAAACTGGGTGATAGGAGGTAAACCTGCTGTCATTGACGTCTGAAAAAATCCAACTTCACAAGTTAGCTACAAACTTGCGACTTACAGAATTAAAGTGCATCAACCATTAAATGACAAACCATAAAATTAACAAAGATTACAATATAACCAAAATATAAATGAAGGCTAAAATGACAGCAATTACCAAATATGCTGTCATAACAGACGTCAAGCTTAAGTGCAGATTTGCATCTGTATCCAGCAGTTGTATGTTTTAAAAAAAAATGTTTTAATACTTTAAGTTTAGATTTCTCTGCATGAAATTCGGGCTGTTCTCCCAGGGAGAGCACGTTGCCACAAGAACAGTCGCCGCTCATTATTTTTTTGCCTTTTCCTGTTCTCCACTGTATTTGTTTCCCTAACAGAGTGACACTACATAATTTTGCCAGGGACAACTCCCTTGTTGCCGTGGGTTCTTTTACGTGTACTAAACAATTATAACACACAGACCTAAGTTTATTGTCTCATCCAAAAGAATAGTACCAAGACCAATACTCATGATCTAATGGATGGGGGAAAAGTTTTGGACCCGAACGGGGATCAAACCACAGAACTTTCAAACCCGGATTTTTCGTTTTCTAGGCAGGTGCGTTACCTCTAGACCACCGATCTACCTGTTTTATCACCTTCATCTGTTCTATCTCCCTCTGTGCTGACTCTACTCCCTCCAAAAGTCCTTCGGATGAGACTATTAGCCGTGGCCCCGTGTTCGAACACACTCAGAGCATCTTGCCCTCACGTTAAATTCTGTTCCGCTTTTCGTAAGAGTAAGCCATTGTGTGTCGGTGGGAGCAGATGACAAGATTTACAAAACTGCATATACACGGGGGCTGGATGTAAGAAAAGCACATGATAGCTTATTCCAGTATCCTCGGTATAAAAGAAGAATTAAAATAAATAAATAAATAAATAAATAAATAACTAACTAACTACATCCCCTCCTACCCCACTCCTTTGCCCGGTCAGGGATCAAACTGCAGACACACAGATTAGCTTCATTCCTACGCATTGCCTGCAACGCCCAGTCTTCCTTATTTCTCAGGTCAAATTTCGAGGAAAAAGTTTACGAACTTTGCATGCTGTTGCATCACAATTTGTCATTTATCTGTCTGACCTAATCCCCCTAATTACGTATTGCGTTCTTGATACAAGATTGAATTGCCTTGATTTAATCAGGGTGTTACGTCTGTATGTCCGCTTTCATAGTTGGCAATGTTTGTCAAACAAGAAATCATGGTGCTGTTTCTTGTGGCGAAGAGCTAAACACTGTTTTTGCTGCTTGGAGGGGTAAAATTGATGCTCACTTCACTGCGAGTTTTTGTTGCGAAGAGAAACAAACACTGTATTTCTTTTTTTCGGTTGTCTGGAATTGTAAATGCTCTATTTCTTGCAACTTGCAGCATGATTTATTTCCCCACGGCTTCAATTTAAATGTTAAATGATTATTCAGTTTGTCTCTATTTGTTCGATAGCTTAAAACATGACAAATTGCAAGGAGAGGGCGGAATAAACCCAATAATCATGCAGAGCATACAAGGCCTGCAGAAGACATCTTTAGTTGAGCATGTGCACCGCTCAGGTCACATGACCATGGGCGCCAATCGACAAGTGCTATAACATGCCTGAAAGTAGATGAAGTAGGTCTAGCGTCCTTGAGTAAATATAATGTGTTTTCTTATTCTTAAGTTCATCTTTCTGACAAAAAGGGAAGACATTTGTTTGTATCACATATGATCGTGCTCAAAGATCTTTACCCATATTCAAATGCTAATATTCTCAGAAGTGTGCTCCGATATTCTGAAATCGATAGGAAGATCTTTACTTTTAGAAACATTTAGCTCCAGATAGGCCTCATCACACCAATGTACGAACTCGGTGAGAGCTGAACCATGGTCTAGGACTGATCCAGATAAGAGAGACAAAGGAGCACTGTCGTCCACAAAGGAGGTTTGCGAAGAA
>CM060328.1:58635140-58642640 GCA_030674155.1 Stramonita haemastoma
GCTCTTACTGCAATATCCCATTAAAAAGATAAACCACCATAGAACTGCTTTTCTTTCATTTTTGATTGCTTTGATTCCACTTGTATTTGTCTGTTTTCATTAATTTCAATTGCACCTGAAACAGGTAATTACCATTTAAATTACTGTTGATTTTAGACTAGAAGTGAAGCTGGATTCTTTATCGCTAAAAAAGGAAGGAGGCAAAAGATCAAAGGAAGACAGACTGACGGACAGACACACAGAGAGAAAGACAGACTCATGGAACAATAGACAGAGGGAAAGACGGACAAACAGAGAGGAAGACAGACTGATGGTCAGAGAGAAAGACAGCGTGCTGGATAGATAGGGAGACAGACTAACAGACAGAGAGAACGACAGATTAACGTACAAACAGACAGAGACGAAGACAGATTAACGGACAGAGAGGAAGACAGACTAACAGACAGATAGGAAAACAGATTTACGTCGTACAGACAGAGAGGAAAACAGACTAACAGACAAACAGACAGAGAAGAAGGAGGGAGTGACAGAAGGTAGACAAAACAGATATAGAGACAAAAATAGAAGGCAAATAGAGAGCGGGAGAGAGAGAGAGAGAGAGAGAGAGAGAGAGAGAGAGAGAGAGAGAGAGAGAGAGAGAGAGAGAGAGAGGAGAGAGAGAGAGAGGAGAGAGAGAGAGAGAGAGAGAGAGAGAGGAGAGAGAGAGAGAGAGAGACAGACAGACAGACAGACAGACAGACAGACAGACAGACAGACAGACAGACAGACAGACAGACAGACAGACAGACAGAGATTGCTAACAGAAAGAAATAGAATAGCGAAAATAGGGAAAGACATGAAAAATAAATGACAAAGCCAATTCTATTCGGGACCCTGATCTTGACTTCAACCTCTAATAATAAAACAACTAAAACATTGCAAATGATTGAACTATTCGAAGTAACATCCCTTGCCACATTTCATCATTCTTAAACATGCTAAAGTGCCTTCGTTTGAAAAAAAAGGAATCCGCAGAAATTATTGCTTCACTTCAATGTGTAATAGCTTTCTGTCGATGATAATCATTTTGGCAAAATCTCTGAAAAAAGATGTTGCAAAGTGTGTTCGCGCGCGCGCGCGCGCGCGCGTGTGTTTTATGTGTGCGTGCGTGTGTGTGTATGTGTGTGTGTGTGTGTGTGTGTGGTGTGCGTGTGTGTGTGTGCGTGTGAATGAGTGTGTGTGTGTGTGGTGTGTGTGTGTGTGTGTGTGTGTGTACGTCCGTGCAAAAGAGGGAAAGGGAAGGAGGTAAAGACTAAGTAAAATGGGAAATAAGAGAGAGAGAGAGAGAGAGAGAGAGAGAGAAGAGAGAGAAGAGAGAGAGAGAGAGAGAGAGAGAGAGAGAGAGAGAGAGAGAGAGAGAGGAGAGAGAGAGAGAGAGAGAGGAAGACAGACAGACAGACTACCAGACAGACAAAGAGAAAGACAAAGAAAGAGAGACAAAGAGAGAGAAAGACAGACATAGAGAGAGAGAGACAGAGAGAAACTGAGACGATAGAGGAACAGAGAGACAAATTCAATTATGCATTCCGATCATATTTTCCATCTCTAACCAGAGCAATAAATCCCATGAGTTATGGCGGACTGCAGAGCATCCCCTGATTCATTCAATCATTCTAAAAGACATGCTGCAGACCTCTGCTTGGAACTTGTTTTCTACAAGGAAGGAAGGTGGCAGGATGGTTAACACGTTTGCCTGCCAACAAGTAAACCGTGAGGCTCTGGGTTCGATTCCCAGCCTCGCCCTTTCTTCCCAGTTTGACGAAAAAATCGAACTGAATGTCAAAGTCATTCGGTTGAGACTTTTAACCGAGGCCCCGTGTGCGAACGCACGCAGAGCAACTTGCGCACACGTTAAAACCCCGTTCCGACTTTCGGAAGAGCAGGCCATTGTGTGCCTGTAGGAGCGGATAGCAAAATTATAAAAAACAAGCATGCACACAGGTGTCGTGTTTACACACCATCCCTGAGATAAATTTGGGGAGTTGGAGTCCCCAGGGCGGCTCGGGGCTGTAGATATATAATGATAATAATAATAATAATAATAATAATAATAATAATAATAATAATAATAATAATAATAATAATAATAATAATAATAATAATAATAACAACAACAACAATAACAACAACAACAACAACAACAACAACAACAACAACAACAACGACAATAATAATAACAACAATAGCAATAATTATAATGATGATGATAATAATGGGTAGGCGCTGCACTTGTGGCGACGCGCTCTCCCCGGGGAGAGCAGCCCGAATTTCGCGCAGAGAAATCTGCTGTGACATAAAGCGGTATAAAAAAAAAATACTGTTTCCTTTTTCTTTTTTTTTATCTTTACCTGACCGATTACCCTTTCCATTAAAATGCAAAGTAGCTTTCCTTTTGATGATAAGCTTTTTTGGAATATATCTTTCTTTCGAGGTGTGTGTGTGTGTGTGTGTGTGTGTGTGTGTGTGTGTGTGTGTGGTGTGTGTGTGTGTGTGTGTGTGTGTGTGTGTGTGTGTGTGTGTGTGTGCGTGCGTGTGTGTGTGTGCGTGCGTGTGTGTGTACGTTTGTGTATGTGTGGGTGTGTGCGTGTGCTTGCGTGCGTATTTGTGTGTGCGTGTGCGTTGTGCGTGCGTGGCGTGCGTGTCTGTGTGTGTGTGCGCGTGCGTGGCGTGCGTGGCGTGCGTGGCGTGCGTGTGTGTGCGCGTGTGCGTGTGCGCGTGTGTGTGTGTTTGTGTATTTGTGTGTGCATGTATGTCTTGCGCGTGTGCACGCATGCACAATAGATGGCAACAGAAAATCTGATAAACAAAAAAACCTCATAAGAGACCGGAGGAGACAACAAAGAAAACAAGAGTCGGGAAGACAGAAAGAAAGAGAAAGACGGAAGTTTAGTGAGGGAGGGGGGGGGGGGGGAGGGAAGGAAATATAGAAAGGACGAAAAAATACCCAAGAAAGCAGGCAGAGAAAGTTGAGACAAATAAGGAAGGGGTAAGAGAGGAGTGAGTGAGTGAGTGAGTGAGTGAGTGAGTGAGTGAGTGAGTGAGTGAGTGAGATAGAGATAGATAGATAGATAGATAGAGAGAGAGAGAGAGAGAGAGAGAGAGGAGAGAGAGAGAGAGAGAGAGAGAGAGAGAGAGAGAGAGAGAGAGAGAGAGAGAGAGAGAGAGAGGAGAGAGAGAGAGAGAGAGGAGAGAGAGACATACAGACAGACACACAGACACACAGACACACAGAGATTCATCATGCAATCTAATCATTCTGGATGTTCTAATTATAATGATGAATGTCAGCCATAGCGACTAATTGCAAAATTAAAAAAAACCCCACCCCACCACTTGACTCATTCAAATATTCTAAAAGACATGCTGCAATAATTATTCTATATTATTTCTTCTTCCATCTTCACATGGAAAGTGATCGCTGCTTTTAATATAACATTAAAATAGCCTCCAATTGATAAAAAATATCTTTCTAACAAAATTATCTCAGAAGATAATAATACTTTTAAAATTTTCATGTGATTGTTTTATACTTATTTTATTCTTTTATATCGAGGATAATGGAATAAGCACTCATGTGCTTTCTTCATCCAGTCCCCGTGTGTTTGCAGCTTTGTAAATATTGTCATCTATTCCCACGGCACATCATGGCATACTCTTACGAACAGCTGAACAGGATTTAACGTGTGCGCAAGATGCTATTATGTTCTAGGTGCTATGAGGTTTGTGTGTGTGTGTGTGTGTGTGTGTGTGTGTGTGTGTGTGTGTGTGTGTGTGTGTGTTGTTGTGTGTGTGTGTGTGTGTGTGTGTGTGTGAGAGAGAGGAGAGAGAGAGAGAGAGAGAGAGAGAGAGAGAGAGAGGAGAGAGAGAGAGAGAGAGAGAGAGAGAGAGAGAGAGAGAGAGGAGAGAGAGAGAGGGAGAGGAGAGGAGAGAGAGAGAGGAGAGAATGTGTGTGTGTGCTTGCGTGCGTGCGTGCGTGCGTGCGTGCGTGTGTGTGTGTGTGTGTGTGTGTGTGTGTGTGTGTGTGTGTGTGTGTGTGTGTGTGTGTGTGTGGTTAAAGTGATGGGGAGAATATAGAAGAGAAGGACAGAATAAAGAAAAAGAGGAAGTACAGATACAGAGATAGTCAGACAGACAGACAGACAGACAGACAGACAGACAGACAGGCACAGACATTTAGAGGGGGAGAAAGAGGGAGAGAGAGAGAGAGAGAGAGAGAGAGAGGAGAGAGAGAGAGAGAGAGAGAGAGGGGGGGGGGGGCTAATGAAGAGAAGTGTCAAAGCTGATAATTATGCACTGCACTGAAGTGCTGACAGCAGTGACTTGGAGAACATCTGAAGATGTGGACTCCACACTGCAAAACACTGACTGCGCTCATAGCTATTATTCCACAAATGACACGTCCCCTTGAGAAACTGTTTTATTATTTTATTTATTTTTTTGTATTCTTTTATTTCGTGGATAATTGAATAAGCGCTTATTGTGCTTTTTTTTTTTTTTTTTTGCAACGTGTCCCTGTGTGTACGCAGTTTTGTAAATTTTGTCACCCGTCCCCACCGGTACGTAATGGCCTACTCTTCCGAAAAGCGGAACGTGTTTTAACGTGTGTGGAAGATGATCTGTTGAATCCATATGTATGTGTTAAGAATTTGTTGTGGGGTTGTGTAGAATTATGTGGGTGAGGTGGTTTTGAACCTCCTCACCCTTCACCTATGCCGTAGTCTTTTAGACAGTAGGGACACCACTGAACATTTTGCAACCAGCTTCCTCCACTCCCCGGGGACCTTTGGTTTCTGTAGAAAACCGTTCCACTCAAGGCCTGTCCACTCTCTGATGTTGTCCTCTCATCGTTTCCTCTGTCTGCCTCTTCGTCTTCCTCACTTTTAGTGTTTTCTGAAGGACAGTCTTGGCCAGTCTAGAACTATTTGTATGCAAACGTGTGGTGGTCGTGGTAATGAGTGCGTGCGTATGGTGTGGTGTGGTGGTGGTGGTGGTGATGGTGGTGATGGTGGTGATGGTGTGTGTGTGTGTTTGTGTGTGTGTGCGTGCGCCTGCGCGCGTGTGCGAATGGTTGTGTGTGTATGTGCAGGCTCTTATTCTTTTACCTTTCCATGTACATGGACAGAAAAAAAGAACAATGAAAACAGTTTGAAAGAGTACACACTGTCTTAATGAACAAAATAGGCACTACCAGCTTGAAAAATTAGACCAGTAAGAAACCACCACACACACACACACACACACCACACACACACACACACACACACACACACACACACACACACAACACACACACACACACACACACACACACACACACACACACACACACACACACACACGCACACACGCACACAAACTTACACAAACAGCACCATCCCCCCTCCCCATACACACATCTACCTGTCTCAAGAGAAGACACTATCTTGCCAAGTACACACTAAATCCAGAGGTATGAAAATGAACAGTGTGGCTGTATCAGAAATGACGGTGATGGCAACAGATGGTTTTCATCTGTCCTGTCTCTGAGGACACCAGAACAACCAACATGAGGTCACGGTGTCTTTGGGGAGTCGTTTCCAGTTGATTGAGAGTGTCAATTACTGATCACAGATACTGGTGGTCTAGTGTGTGTTAGCATAGTCTTTTGTAAGGGTTGTCTTACTTCATTTAAAAAGTGGCCTTTTTTGATGTAGCCACTGAATTTGATTTTGAATTTAAATATAACTTTGATTTTGACTCACTCAGATTCTCACTCACGCTCGCAGACACACACACACACACACACACACACACACACACACACACACACACACACACACACAACACACACACACACACGCACACAAACACACACACACAAACTCATACATTTATACACACACATACTTATACACACATACACACATATACACACACACACACTCACAAGCACACAAGCACACAAGCACACACACATACACACACACTTACACACACTTACACACACACACACACACACACACACACACACACACACACACACACACACACACACACACACACACACACACACACACACACACACACACACTCACAGGAGTACAAGCGCTTGCACCACACGAACTATTCCCAATTGTCCTGTTCAAAGACACAAGAATACATCCGCCACGGTACACTCTAAATCCAGAGGTATGTAAGTGACCTGTCTGGCTGGATCAGAAATGACGATTATTGCAACAGATGGTTTTCATCTGTCCTGCCTCTGAAGACATCAGGATGACTAACATGAGGTCACTGTGTCCTTTGGGAGTTAGTTATTATCTGTTAGTGTGAACTTCACAATAGTGGACAGGGGTATTAGTGTCTGGTGTATGTAGGCTTGTAGGCTTGTTTTATTTCATGTAGAAACAGTTCTTAACCTTACTGAATGAAAAAAATGTTTCATGTTATTGTCTTATAGTCTAGTATTGGATGTGTTTGCTAATACAACAAATTAACTCCTGACTACAACGGCGAAAGCATGAATATATTCACTGAATACAGCAATAATGGTTACAGTAAATAAATGAGTACAGCAAAAAGTCAGGTACATCACATACTGCGGCAGTTGATTTGACTAGCAAATGCTGTATACGGCAATGTTCTGGCGGCTCTTGCGACGACACTGGAACCATTCATATTGGCGATTGCCTTTCCAATGAACCATTCCGGCGACGTGGAGAGGAGGGTTCTGCTGCATGGGTTACAGCTTGCCCTCCATACTTACTTACCCAGACCTTTGCGCTCTAGATCCTAGAGCGCAACTCCATAGTCTTCCGAGACTGACGAATGCCTACCTAAGCAAAAGAAACAGTGCAAAATTATCATTTGATGAAGAAAAAATATGAAGAAGCTATCAATGTTATCATCTTTGCCATTCAAGCCAGTCCAAGCAGGTTTTCTTCCTAAAGCCAATGATGTAAACATATTGGAAACCGAAGTTAACGACACAAAGTCCTGGCCATTAAAACCGGTGATTAAACATGTTGGTGGCTGAAATAGTAGTTGCAGTATTCAGCAATGCAACAATCTTGTGAACTGGATGGAGCCTGCCACACACGCAATATCTTGGTGGATGAAATCAACTTTGCACTAATCTTGACTACCGCAGCCAGTTATGCAATATCATTGGTTACCTAAGGCAGTTCACCTGTTCACCTCTCTGCATCCTCTCTTTTGAGGGTAGCCACTAACGCCTGTATGGTCAGCTATCTCTGTTCACTTCTGTTTTCTAGTCCTTCTGTAAATTTCCTCTTTCCCTCATTGTGTCCACCTGACTACATTTTCCACATAGGAAGTCAGTGGTCATTCTTGTCCCTTGCCCTTTATGTGTCTCTGTGTTTGTCAGGCAGGTGGCTGGTCAGTTTGTTTGCCTGTTTAATATGCAGGCTGTTTTTCGGACGCTTAGAAAAACTACACAGGCACATGAACTGACCGGCCACC
>CM060328.1:58660140-58672640 GCA_030674155.1 Stramonita haemastoma
ACTCTTTGGGACAAGTATTTGCATAGGTGAGATATGTGGTAGATCCAGCTGAGATTTTCATCAATTGTCAATTTTCATCAATCAATCAAGAGAGAGAGAGAGAGACAGAGAGAGAGAGAGAGAGAGTGTGTGTGTGTGTGTCCTTTAGTTGATCTATCTGTTTGTGTGTATATTCGTATGTTTTTGTATCTGTGCAGTGTCTGGGTCAGGGTGGAGTGAGGGAGGCATTCCTTGTGATTTGGTATACTCACTGTTCAGCACATAGATATCAACCAACTTGTCACATTTAGCATTAATTTTGAACGTTTTACCGGGTTATTCTTCAGCTCGACGCGGCTGCAATCAATCAATCAATCTATCTATCAATCTATCCATCCAGTTATCTATCTATCTACCTATCTGTCTCTCTATTTAGCCATCTGTCTGTATATCTATAATTTGCAGTAAAACAGCACTACTTCACTCGAAGTAATCAACTGTAGCAAAGACAATCTCTCTCATTTTCCGAGCTCATCTTTTTGCCCCCTCGACCCCAATCCCACCGCTTTCCCCACGAAAACAGAAACAAGCAACAGCCAGCCAACCATACCCAAACTAGCTCAAAAGAAGACAAACTACAGTGGAGATTTTCGATTTAGGGACTGTGATTTGGTGTTTAATTGTCTATAAGCCCACATTGATAAAGTATTTGCTTAATACAAAAAAATGTATCTTTATAGTTTTATATTCGGAAGTGTGCAAGCCGTACACATGTATGTTATCCCATAATCTCATAACAATTTTCTCAAAGTGAGCCGAACAATAACCTTTTAGCCGCGCTAGTAAGATCTACTAGGGTTATCAATAATACAAGAAATTTGACAGAACAAGAACAGGAGAAAAAGTATTCACTGTATGCTTTTTACGCTTCTGCACCCGACACTCTGCTCACACAAATGCACGACGCTTTTTAATTCTCTCCCTGGATCCAAGAACGCCGTTGCCCTCTTTGGGACTACCAAAAATCATAAAGGCTCGCTCTACCATGGGAGTTAATTTACGCGCATGCGCAAAGCTTTAAAATTTTCTCCCTTGGTACCAAGAACACTTTCGCCTTCTTTGGTACTACTAAAATTCATAAAGGCTCGCTCTGTAAGGGGAGTTTATTGGGGAACTCGCTTGCCGACTGTTTGCTATCGAGTTCTGCCGATCCCTAGCCTTGTTCAAACGATACCGTTTAAATCGCAAGAAGCACCATCCGAAGGCTGAATACTTTGCAACTATTTACTTCGTGATATAAACAATAAAAATTGAAGATTAAAAAAATAAAAAATCTCATCTTATCATAGCGTACGACAGTAGCTGCTAAAGAATTTGCGACGGACACCGTTTGCTTTCGCTGCAAATTCTTTGAATTAGATTAGATGTCATTTTTGTTGTCATTATGTTATCTCTGGTAAGGGCTGACACTGGGCATAAATAAAGAAGAACTCAACTGCGTGTCCATTATCCTGGAAATGGAAGAGTTCGATATTAATTAAAAAACAACAACCCCAAAATGAAAGTACAGATCTGTCTTAAAAAACAACACAAGCCACTTGGGAATCCTTCGTAAAAAATGAGAGACAGACAGGCAGGGACGCAAAGAAAAAAGAATTAGGAATACAGACATCAGGCAATAAATATACAGACTAGACAAACATACAGAAACAGCAACTGTGACTGAGAGAGACACACACATGCTGACAAGACAACGTTTTGTGAATTGTACATTACACACGCACGCACTCACTCACTCACTCACACACACACACACACACACACTCACACTCACATGGGGACGGGATAGTCTAGTGGTCAGAACATTGCGCTCGCAATTTGACAACCCGGGTTCGATTCCCGTTCGAGGGGATTTTTCTCCTGGAGTTAACATCAGTGCTGATTCCATTCCCCCCAAAGTCCTTCGGATGAGACTATAAACCGAGGCCCCGTGTGTGAACGCACGCGCAATATCTTGCGCATACGTTAAATCCTGTTCCGCTGTTCGTAAGAGTAGGCCATCGTGTGCCGGTGGGAACAGATGAAATTTACAAAACTGCATACACACGGGAACTGGATGAAAAAAGTATAAGAGTGCTTATCCCATTATCCTCGATATAAAAGAATAGAATAAAGAACACACACGCGTGTATGCATACATTCCACTTCTCTTTCTAATTTCACCTATTGTGAATAGACGTTAAATTGAAGAACAACACACACACACACACACATGTATGCACACATTCCTCTTCTCTTTCTACTCCCCCCCCCCTTTCCCTAGTCTTTTCTCCCCACCTCTTCCCTCCCTTCTCATATAATTATATGTACATACTTCTTTCCTCCTTTTTCACTTTTCACGGTCTCTCCCCCCCCCCCCCCCCCCTCTCTCTGTTTTATATGTGTTTTCTCTCTTTCCACTCTTGTACATTGAAATATGCCTTTTCCCCCCTCCACCCTCCTCACCTTTCACCTCCCAATCCCCCCCCCTTCCACCCCTACTTCACTATCACAGTACACACATCAAAACTAGACAAGACACACAAAAACAGCTTGACCATTGATTGATTTTTTTTATAGTAAGATGTGGAAAAGTTTTCAGCAGAAATTGTGTTTGGCAGGGTGTGTGAATACAGTGTACAGCAAATTGTAGACTTCGACTGTGAATGCTCTGCACGTCACTGCTGTCAGTGCCTGCTTCACTTCATGTTTGCTGTGTGTGTGTGTGTGTGTGTGTGTGTGTGTGTGTGTGTGTGTGTGTGTGTGTGTGTGTGTGTGTGTGTGTGTGTGTGTCTGTGTCTGTGTCTGTGTCTGTGTCTGTGTGTCTGTGTGTTGTGTTTGTGTGTCTGTGTGTTTGTGTGTGTCTGTGTGTGTGTGTGTGTGCGCGCGTGTGTGTGTGTGTTTGTTTGTTTGTGGTTGTGCGTACGAGCGTGCGTGCGTGTGTGTGTGTGTGTGTGTGCGTGTATGTGTGTGTGTGTGTGTTTGTGAGTGGGTGAGAGAGAGAGAGAGAGAGAGAGAGAGAGAGAGAGAGAGAGAGAGAGAGAGAGAGAGAGAGAGAGAGAGAGAGAGAGAGAGAGAGCAGGACAGACAGACAGACAGACAGACAGACAGACAGACAGACAGACAGACAGACAGACAGATAGACAGACAGACAGACAGACAGACAGACAGACAGACAGACAGACAGACAGACAGAGAACTTTTCGAATGATTAGATATTAAAGTAAGAACAAAGCAAATCAAAGACAAACCCCTCTTTGTTCTTGTCTTTTATTTCGTTTGTTATTTATCCGTTTCTTTGTTTGTTTATCGATTTATTTGTGTTTTAGCTGGTTGGGCTTTCTCATTTTTGGTCGGTTTTCTTTTTCGCTTTTTCGTTATATCTCCTGGAGTTCAGGAAGGGAGAGTGTTTGACAATTTATTGCCCAATTGAGGAGAAGCACTTGACCCAGGCAATCATTATAGAGAAGTGAAGCAGTGCTCTGCTGATTCTGCCCTTTTGCTGTTTTTTGGTGTTTTTTTTTTTAACCATTTCCTCTCTGTTACTTTCTTCTTTTTTTTTTGCATTTTTTTTGGTTTTTGTTTTTTCTTTTCCGTTTTTTCTTCAGTTTTTCCTTACTCATTTCATTTGAATTACCTTTTTTCTTTCTTGTTCTTTTTGTCTTTTAACTTTTTCTTTTTTGTTATTTTCTTTTTTGGTGTTGCTTTTTTTCTTTCCTATTTTTTCTTTTTATCTTTGATGTTTTCCTCATTTATTTCAGTTGAATTTCTTTTTTTTTCTTTCTTTTTTCTTTTTGCTGGATTTCTTTTTCGTTTCTTTGTACCGCGAGGTTTTCTGATCTTTTTGTATTTGTTACTTTTTTTTCTCTTCAGTCCTCTTCTCTTTTCCCTGTCTTTTAGTTTTGGTTTTATTTTTGTTTCTGTAAGTTTATTTTCGCGTTCTATTTCCTTCGATTTCTCTTTCCTTTCCTCTCCTTTGATCATAGGTTGTTTTCTTGTTTTCTCTTTTTCTTTGCAGATAACATCAGTGCCGACTCCTCTCCCCGAAAAGTCATCCGGATGAGACAATAAATCGAAGTACCGTGGGCGAACCCACACAGAACATTTTCCACACACATTAAAACCCGTTCCGGTTTTCATAAGAGTAGGCAATCTTGTGCTAGTGGGAACGGGTGACAGAATTGACAATACTGCAAACACACGGGGATTGGATGCAAAAAAGCACATGAATGCTTATTTCATTTTACTGGAAATTAAAAAAAATCTGTTCTTTGGTCTGGCCTGTCTTCTCCTTTCCGTGTCTTTCTTTTCCCGTCTTTTCTCTGTTGTTTATTTTTTCATTTTCTTGTTTTGTTTATTTCTTTCCGTTTTTGCTTTTACTTTTCCCCTGAACTTCATTTTCTTTTTGTGTTTAAATCCAGGGTACGAGATAGCTCAGTGGTCAGAGCATTCGCTTTCCCCAAGCAGCATCGAGCATGGTTACAAGTTGGATTGGTGACCGTTTGCACGGCCTGGCTTTAGTACAGTCCCCCAGTTCACCCAGCTGTAAATGGGTAACTGCCCTCTTCAAGGTCAGGAAAGGTAAAGCAGCAAAGGAGAGGAGATGGGTGCTGCCCTCAATATGCTGGCCCGTAGAGAAGCTGAGGCCTCTGATGCCTCGCTTCCCTACGACCACATAGGTTATGGGACACCTTTACCTTTATCTTTTTCCTTTTTGTGATCTTTTCTGTCTTCTTTTCTTCTTTCTGTTTATTCTCTTTCCTGTTATTTCCCTTTCTTCCTTTGCCGTCTCTTTCCATTTTGTCTTTTCTTTCCTTTTCCACCGTATTAAATAATTCATCTCCTTGATCGACAACGAAAGATTGATAAAACAAAACAAAACGGAATTATAGCCTGAAAAATGGGTTTCAGGAATCAAACTTTTTACATAGAAATATCTTCAGACCAAAATGCATTTTGAGAAAGAGAGAGAAAGAGAGAGAGAGAGAGAGAGAGAGAGAGAGAGAGAGAGGAGAGAGAGAGGAGAGAGAGAGAGAGAGAGAGAGAGAGAGAGAGGAGAGAGAGAGAGAGAGAGAGAGAGAGAGAGAGAGAGAGAGAGAGAGAGAGAGAGAGAGAGAACATGAACATGAACATGAACATGAACATGAACATGAACAAGATTTATTCTTCAGGCCACCAGCCCCAAGAATGGGGTAAACAAAGCATAGCAAAGCAAAGCAAATAATGCAAAATAAAATGAAACCTCATGACATATATGGCAACTGCTAAACGTATCAAGTGAGAGAGAGAGAGAGAGAGAGAAGAGAGAGAGAGAGAGAGAGAGAGAGAGAGAGAGAGAGAGAGAGAGAGAGAGAGAGAGAGGAGAGAGAGAGAGAAGAGAGAGAGAGAGAGAGAGAGGAGACAGAGACGGAGACAGACAGGAATATACAGACAGACAGACACAGACAGTCAGACATACACAAAGACATATTGACAGAGACAGGCAGACAGACACAGACAGACACAGACAGACACAGACAGACACAGACAGACACAGACACAGACACACACACACACACACACACACACACACACACACACACACACACACACACACACACACACACACACACACACACACACACACAGAGAGTATCTATACAGAGTATAATCAGCGAGACATTTTGTAATATAACGTCAATACACATCATTACCGGGGTGTCACGTTGTTCCTAACTTCAACACAGACTATCATCAGGGTGATATTTTGTCCTTAACATCAATACAAACTTTTTTTTTTGCTGCCTCGTCTTCTGTGACGACCCTGTCCTGTTGTTCCCACGCCGCTCAGTTCAATCTCCGCACCACAGCCATACCCAGATTCGTTGTGTCTCATACCCGGGGTCAGGAGTCCACAGGGAGCCCATCAATATTAGGCCACCGCGGGGCCACCAGCCAGAGGGGCCCTGCACTTCTGCTGGGTCATTTTGGTGTTCGGTGGTGCCTGTTCTGAGCTAACATACGCAGAACACCACCTACTAAGCCCCCCTACTAACAACAGTATTAGCTCAGTCGCGAAGCCAGACTGAGGGAGTCACCCACCCGAGGTGGCAGCCACCACAACGTCCCTTCAACGACCGTCCCCCTGTAAACCTCCAACCCCAAAGGTTTTGACACAAGCTCACTACAGGCACAGAAGTGTATGGGTAAATCGAATCAGGTCGCCATGAGACCAGAGCGACGGGGCCACCGAATCAGAGGAAATCTTTATTATTGCATGACAATCAATGGTGATGAGGACGATGTAATGATGCTGCTGTGGAAGTGCATCCGTTTTGAGACTACTTGACAGGGTTGTACTCTACGCTTACTGCCATAATATACCCCGGCGTCAACCGGGCCGAGAGATACAGACACCTGCAATGTTGGTCAGGTAATTTGAGCAACACTCTCTAATTCGCATCCATAAAGTGGATGAAGCTCGACTGTGTGGTCCCAGTCTTCCCATTGTGCCCACGGCACACTTGCTCTGTGTAGGAGCCGGCCAGAGTCCGAAAAATCCCTTTGACTTTTATGGGAATCGAACTTGCAACCTTCCAGTCCGAAATCCAGGCGCTAACCACTGCACTATGGCGGCTGGTCAATACAAAGTATTATCAGTGTAGTGTTTTGTCCTTAACTTCAACACAAGTATCATCAAGGACATTGTCCTTAACATCAACACCGCTCATTATCAGGATGACATTTGTCCCTAACGCTTGCAAAAAGCAGAATGCTATCAGGCGACATTTTGTCCCTAACGTCATTACAAAGCAGAATATCATCAAGGTGACATTTTGTCCCCAACATCAACACACAATATCATCAAGTAACAATTTTTGTCCTTAACTTAAACACAGAACATCATCAGCAATAATTCTACCCCTAACACAGAGCACCATCACGGCTACATTGAATATCAAAACCATATTATTCTCCACCACACCTGCACCCCGTTTTGGGAGGCGGCGACACACACCACATTATTATTCATCAGGGGGACTTGCACCCTCTGTCTCGCCAGGGATTGCAGACGTGAGGTTCATGATAATCCCGAATGAGGAAGAAGATGGGGTCACGCTGACCCCGCCACAGATACCGGAAGAGCAAAGTCGCTGTGGTAAACAAGAGTGCTACCTGATTAGCATCATCATCATCATCAGGAATATTGTCTCCTCTTCCGCCTTCGTCAGTGGTATTCCAAATAAAATGATGAAGAAACATTAAAGGAATGAGGCAAAACGGGAAAATAAAAGGAAGGGAAATTAAGAGAGAGAGAGAGAGAGAAAGAGAAAGAAGAGAGAGAGAGGAGAGAGAGAGAGAGAGAGAGAGACAGAGACAGAGACAGAGAGAGAAAGAGAGAGAGACAGAAACAGAGAGAAAGAGAGAGGGAGAGTTGAGGGGGGGGGGGCAGGAAATAAAAATGCAAATGGAAGAAACATAAATAGAAAAAAAAGAAACTAAAAGGAAAGGAATAAAAGAAAAGGCGAAAAAACCCCACACATACAGAGAAAAGAAAACCAGAACAGAATAGAAAAGAAATGAACAGAAAACGACAAAAGAAAGGGAAAAAAAGACAAGAAAGAAATGAAAGAAAGACAATTACAGGAACAAAAAAAACCCAGGAGAAAAAGAAAAAAAAATATATGAGAGAAAAGAGAAAAGGCCCGAAGATAAAAGTAATGTATACAAAAAGAAAAAGAAACAAGTAAAAAAAAAAAAAGAGAATAAAAAAAACTAAGAAAATAGAAAAAAAAGAAGAAAACTTACAAAAGAAAAAAAAAATCAAGAAAACAACAACAAAAAAAGAAAAACAAGAAACAAAAGACAAAGACATAGAATAAAGAAAAAAAGACAAAAAAAGACAAAAGACACCGAAATAAAAGAAAAAAAGGAGAACATAATATAACTGAAAGAAGGGAACGGGAAAGGAAATCAGGGAGGGGAGGAAAAGAAAGAAAAAAAAAAAAGTTTCAGCAGCAGAGCACTCCTGCACATCTCTATTATGATTGCATGAGTCAAGGGGCTCGGTTCAATTTGGCTATAAATTGTCATACACTCTTCTATCCCAAAGAATAGCAGACAGAGAAAAAGGAATTAATGAGAAAATTCAACTCCCAACCAACCAAAACACACACACGCAAATAAAGCAAACGAGTAAATACATAAGACAAGAAAGAAAATTGATAAGTAAATAAGCAAGCAAACAAACAAAAAAACAAACAGTAACAAGAGAGGAAGAAGAAAAAAAGAAGAAAAAAAGAGAAAGGAAAGAATGATGATGATGATGATGATGATGATGATGATGATGATGATGTGATGTGATGATGATGATGTGATGATGATGATAGTGATGATGGATTATTGTTTGTTTACTTGCTTCTTTGTATGTTTGTTTAATTATTTACTTATTTGTTTTGTTTGCTTGCTTGCTTTTCGATAAATACTCATATCGTAATCCAAATCATTCTAAAGTATCTGTTTTGCCATGGCCCACACCATTTTCTTTTCATCTTATCTCCTCCACGTAAAAGGTAAAGGTGTCCATAACCTGGTGGTCGTAGGCGAGCGAGGATCAGAGACCTCAGCTTCTCTAGGGGCCAGTATATTGAGGGCGGCGCCCATCTCCTCTCCCTCGCTGCTTTACTTCCCTGACCTAAAGAAGACAGTACCCATTTACAGCTGGGTGAAGTGGGGGACTGTCTGAAGCCGAAGGCGCGCAAACGGTCACCCATCGATGGCAACCACACTCGATGCTGCTGAACCTTGGCTGGGGGAAAGCGAGTGCTCTGACCACTGAGTATCCCGTCTCCATGTTTGTTTTATCTTTTATGTGCTTATTTATTCATGTTTTGTCTTATTATTTGTTGATTTGTTTTCTTTGCTTATTTGCTTTTTGATGAAAACTCATACCAGGATTCAAATCATTCTGATATGTCAAGGTTTACCATGGCTTCACACTCTTTTCTTTCCACCTTCACCTCCTCCACGCACTCAACATAAATTTGTCTTTGCACCTACCCCACAACACATCCACCCCTTGATAGCTGAAGCTGCCTGGCCCACAGTTTAGGAGCTTCAGCCAACGAGAAGAAGCACTCTGGAAAATTAGAAGGCTGCAGGGAAAGAGAAGGAAATACGTAACAAGACAAGATACACTAGGACAGCAACAAAGCAGTGTGGACAGTTTAAAGCTTTATGTTTTCTGTAAATGCACCGGGGATCAAACTCAGGGCCCGTGTGGCACGACTCTGATTCTTTACACACTGTGCTCAAAGAGACATCTTTAGTGATTTTTTGTAGAATGGCTTTTCTTTCTAATCCTCTCTTCATCCTCACAGCCTTGCTTCTCTGTTGCCAATCGCATAACGTGCAGAAGTCTAACCTTCCAATCTCTGCATCCGTTCTCGATTGAGGGGGAATAGGGCAAAAGCCAGGGTAAATAGGATACAAAGCCAGGGTAAATAGGATAAAAAGCCGGGGTAAATAGGATACAAAGCCAGGGTAAATAGGATACAAAAGCCAGGGTAAATAAGATACAAAGCCAGGGTAAATAGGATACAAAGCCAGGGTAAATAGGATACAAAGCCAGGGTAAATAGGATACAAAGCCAGGGTAAATAGGATACAAAGCCAGGGTAAATAGGATAAAAGCCAGGGTAAATGGGATAAAAAGCCAGGTAAATAGACAAAACCAGGGTAAATAGGACAAAATCCAGGGTAAATAGGACAAAATCCAGGGTAAATAGGACAAAATCCAGGGTAAATAGGACAAAATCCAGGGTAAATAGGACAAAATCCAGGGTAAATAGGACAAATCCAGGGTAAATAGGACAAAATCCAGGGTAAATAGGACAAAATCCAGGGTAAATAGGACAAAATCCAGGGTTCATCCATCCAAAGCCTTTTTATGCCTTCTTGGCATGTAGGGCAGCAACAAAGGTTCTCCACTCCTGCCTGTCTTGGGCCAGTTTCTGAATGGTTCCCCAGGAGTGTTGGAGGGTCTTCAGCTCTGTTTCTATTGTCCGACGCCAGGTGTTCTTGGGTCGTCCTCGCCTGCGTTTTCCGTCTGGTGTCCAGTGGAGGGCTGTTCGGGCGATGTTCCCTTGTTCCCGTCGGCTGATGTGTCCTATCCATCTCCATCGTCTTTGCATAATGATGGTATCTATATTTTCTTGGTCGCAGCGGGCCAGGAGTTCTTGGTTGGAGAAAATCCAGGGTAAATAGGACAAAAATCCAGGGTAAATAGGATAAAAGCCAGGGTAAACAGGATAAAAGCCAGGGTAAATAGGATAAAACCCAGGGTAAATAGCACAAAGCCAGGGTAAATAGCACAAAAGCCAGGGTAAATAGGATAAAAAGCCAGAGTAAATAGCACAAGCCAGGGTAAATAGGATAAAAGCCAGGGTAAATAGGATAAAAGCCAGGGTAAATAGGATAAAAAGCCAGGGTAAATAGGACAAAAGCCAGGGTAAATAGCACAAAGCCAGGGTAAATAGGATAAACGCCAGGGTAAATAGCACAAAGCCAGGGTAAATAGCACAAAAGCCAGGGTAAATAGGATAAAAGCCAGGGTAAATAGGATAAAAGCCAGGGTAAATAGGACAAAAGCCAGGGTAAATAGGACAAAAGCCAGGGTAAATAGCACAAAAGCCAGGGTAAATAGCACAAAAGCCAGGGTAAATAGCACAAAAGCCAGGGTAAATAGCACAAAAGCCAGGGTAAATAGCACAAAAGCCAGGGTAAATAGCACAAAAGCCAGGGTAAATAGCACAAAAGCCAGGGTAAATAGCACAAAAGCCAAGGTAAATAGCACAAAAGCCAGGGTAAATAGCACAAAGCCAGGGTAAAAAAAGGACATACTTATGTTTCTTCCAACACAAACGTGCGAATATCTCATAAAGGTTCGATTTTCTACCTGTACATGTTGTAAGCTGAGGTAATCATTTTATTTTTTTTATTTGTTTGGAGTATAAGCAAACTGTGTATAACCCACTCAGTTGAACAACAAATAACAAAACTTGCGCCTCAGTTTCTGTCAACTTGAGTTAAGAGAAATGTTACAAAAATGGTTTGTGCGGTACAGGTACACACACACACACACACACACACACACACACACACACACACACACACACACACACACACACACACACACACACACCACACACACACCACACACACACAACACACACACACACCACCACACACACACACACACACACACACACGCACGCACGCACGCACATGCGCGCACGCACACGCACATACATACACACACACACACACACGACGCACACAAACACACACACACACACTCTCCTCTCTTTTTCTCTACCCAGGCACGCACGCACACACACACACATCACACATACAGAGTTTTTAATGTACATTTCCGTACCATTAAATTGATTAACGATTATTTAAATTTGAAAGTTTTTTGTTGTTGTGTCCAATAAGTCTGTGTAATACATATGGAAATAAAATATGAATCTGAGTCACACTTACACTTACTCTTGCTCTTACACTTACACCTACACACACACAAACACACACACACACACAGAAACAAATACACACACACAAACACACACAAACTACGCACACAGACACACACACACGCACACATACAAGCAAGCAAACAAACAAACAAACACACACATAAACAAAAACACACACACACACTATACACACATACACATACACACACACACACACACACACACACACACACACACACACACACACACACACACACACACACACACACAAACACACACACACAAACACAAACAACACACATATACACACACGTGTTGAAACTAACAGCATCATGACTTCGAGCAACAACAAGAACAGCAAGTGGTTAAAGCCGCATGCTTTCTGTATATCCACCTGGGTTTAAACTCCCAGCCCCTGGGATGTGAACCCGAAACTCTACAAGCCGTGTCAGATGAAATACTTCCGATGCTTCCTGCCGTTGAGTGCTTTTTCTTTCTCGTTCCTTCGCTCCCTGAGGCAATAGTTTTAGTCACATGGCATGATACACACACTAGTCTGTCTCCCACGCTCTTGCTTCCACTTCCTATGGAAAGAGCATAGTGTCAGCGATAGTGTCAGAGACCAGGTATGGAACAGGGTAGCCTGGTGGTTAGGGTGATGCACTCGTGATCTGTTGACCCGGGTTCGAATCTTATTCAAGAGGATTTTTCCTCTGGAGTTCATGTCAGTGCTGACTCCACTCTCCCCCAAAAAGTCCTTCGGATGAGACTATAAACTGAGGTCGCGTGTGCGAACGCAAGCAGAACATCTTGCGCACATGTTAAAACCCGTTCCGTTTTTCGAAAGAGTAGGCCATTGTGTACCGCTGGGAAAGGATGCACAAATTAAAAAAATTGTATATACACTGGGACTGGATGTAGAAAGTGCTTATCACTCACTCACTCAGTCCCATGTCCCAAAGGA
>CM060328.1:58682640-58685140 GCA_030674155.1 Stramonita haemastoma
ACAGAAGGGAGTGGCATTTTTGCTGTTGGGGAAAATAATCTGTTAAACAGAAAGACAAATTCAGTCCCTCTGAATGATAGATACACTCACAAACAACAACAAAAATCACATTCAACTCCTTTGGAGAAAAATCGGAAAAATTGTCATAAAGAAATCATCATTCTTTTATAATGTGTTTCAGCTATCTGATCTTATATTATTTCTGCCTTGCTTGTTTTTAGCTAGATACTGATAGATAATCAGTCAAATTTGTTGACGGTATGACATAATCAACGGCTTGATCAGAACAGATGGAAATCATCCGCACCTGACAGGTGCACCTCCAAAGTGTTTAGACGTATGTACACTTGATGTACACCGATTGTGCCATGCAATACAAACAAAACTGGAGAGTTTATATAAAACATTTTGGATTAACCAGAAACAAGAGTCCACAAAACTTAACTTGTATAATTTTGTGACTAAAGAATATAGACTAGAACCATATCTGATTAACTGTGAAAACAAAAACCATAGGAAAACATTTTGTAAATTTCGTACAAGTTGCCATGATTTAATGATAGAAAAAGGAAGATATAAGAATATACCAAGAGAGAACAGAACTTGTCAATACTGCAACAAAATAGAAGACGAGTTTCATTTACTTGATGAGTGTATCTTATATACTGAACAAAGGAAACAAATATTGGTAAATCTGAAATCTGATGTCAAAGAATATAAGAATGGTATAGACAAATTAAGCAATGTTTTAGTAACTGATAATCACAATAAATAATTCAAATTTCCTTTGTTGAAAAAATGAGAACAATTGTCAATAAATAGAATGCAACATGTTTTTATATGTGGTTTTGCTATCTGATTTATATTTTTTGCCTTGCAACTTTTCAGTATGCTGACCATGAAAGATTATGATAATATTTGTTTATTGTTGTGTCAATAAAGTCTGTGATCATGACAATAAATAATTCTGACATGATCATGATTCTATGCCATACTCTGCATCTGTATCAAAGTTCATTTTTCAACTATTTCACTCCGCTGCACACAAAACATGTTATGTACGTTCATCTACTGGTAGCATCTGCAATGATGTGGCAAGAATCATATCCAAAGTACACACATCACCACACACACCACACACACACACACACACCACACCACACACCCACACACACACACCACACACTCTCTCTCTCTCTCTCTCTCTCTCTTCTTTCCGCTGTCTCTCTCTGCCCTTTCTCTGTCCTCTCTGTCTCTCTCTTCTCTCTCTCTGTCTCTCTCTGTCTGTCTCTGTCTCTCTCTGTCTGTCTCTTCTCTGTCTCTTCTCTCTCTCTTCTTTTAAGATTGCAGGTGTGCGTGTTTTGTTATTAGAGTTAAGTGAGCAACAAAATTTTCTGAAGCTTATCAAAGAAAAAATCTGCTATACACTTCAACATCCATAAAATAAACAATCATATTATAAAAGGAAGTGAGAGTTTCTTTTTCTTATATCGTCTTCTTCACGTTTGTCTTTATAAAAACTGGTATGACATTTTTTTGCCATCTGATATTGCTAGTATCACAATCTTTGTGGAAGTTTATCAAAGACAGCTCTATTATACACTTCAACAACCATGAAATAAACACTTATATTATGAAAGGAAATGATAGTTACTTTTCTTGTATCATCTTCTTTACGTTTGTGTTGATAGAAAACTCATACGGCGTGTCATTGCCATCTGATGTTGCTAGTATCACAATCTGTAAACAAGATTATTTGCTTTTGCCTATATGCTTGAAACAGAGCGGTGGTCTTTATGAATAAATCTTGTTCTCAACTCTCCCCCTACCCCCTTCTGCAGATACACTTCGTTTCAATCTCTTCCTTTGTTCTGTCTCTCTCTGTCCTCTTGTACGTCTTATTCGTTACTTTGAATGGTTTACATGAGAAAAAAAATGAAAGAAAAATGTAGCTCAAAGGGCAAAAGAATCATTTTAAACTGTTGCACACACGCTTTTCCAAAGTTTCAAAGAAAAATATTCTCTCTCACACGAAAAATCATTTCTGTCTTGACATTTGCAGCAAAATCCCTTGTTGCAAAAAGTGAAGAGAAAGAAAAGACTCTGATCCCCGAAGATGGAATGTGGATACGTCAGAGGCAGGCAAAAAAGGCTGTATAGGCAACATCCCATCACTGGTCAGCCTGGAGCTTCAGCCTAAGAAAGAGAAACAAATGAAAAGGCTGAGTAAAAATGAACAACTAAAGTATACAGAACACACGCAGAACATCTTACGCACACGTTAAAACCTGTTCCGCTTTTCGGAAGAGTAGTGCATTGTGTGGCTGTAGGAACGGATGACAATTTTTTCAAAACTGCATGCACACGGGGATTGGATGTAAAAGAGCACATGAGTGCTTATTCCATTATCCTCGAAAGAAAAGAATAAAATAACTGAAAAATAAACAACACACTATTTTTACATTGAATAGCGGGTTTATTGTTCGCCGCCAATCATTTT
>CM060328.1:58692640-58700140 GCA_030674155.1 Stramonita haemastoma
CAAGGGTCTTCCTGCCCGCACGACTTTGACACAGCACGCAGGCAGACACTGGCGGAATTGGGCGAAAATAAGCGGAACTGGTCCCATTTGTTACCGACTCAGTGTGGAGGTACTGACTGATCGTGACAGCATTTCAGGACTGGAACAGTGTGACACTAACAGCCCAAACCCATGATGAAAACCAAAAGGAAAGAAAAGTACCACTTAAGTGGTTATGTTACGAGCGTTTGAGACACGTCAGTGGGTAGGCTTATACTATAAGAAACAATAAAAAATATAGGAGAGCTTGTTTTGAAAGTGGTTCAAACTTGAGACGCTGCTGATATGTTAGTGAATGAGTCAGAAAATTATTGTACAATCTTGTTCAAGACAGTCTTGTTCTAGACAGTCTTGTTCTAGACAGTCTTGTTCTAGACAGTCTTGTTCAAGACAGTCTTGTTCTAGACAATCTTGTTCAAGACAGTCTTGTTCTACACAATCTTGTTCAAGACAGTCTTGTTCTACACAATCTTGTTCTAGACAGTCTTGTTCTACACAATCTTGTTCAAGACAGTCTTGTTCTACACAATCTTGTTCTAGACAGTCTTGTTCTAACAATTTTTCTAGAACTCTCCTGGGCCAAAACAAGACAACACGAACTGTTTTGTTTTCAGATACATCACTTTAAAGAGAACCATAGGATGCCTGAGAAATGCACGAAACAAGCAAAAGGACGCACAACCTGCCTGAGGAACGGAACAGCCCACCATTTTCCAGCAGTGAAAACTAGCCTTGATAAAAAAGTGATGGAATCAATAATAATAATAATAATAATGATAATAATAATAATAATAATAATAATAATAATAATAATAATAATAATATAATAATAATATAATAATAATAATAATAATAATAATACATGAAATCTATATAGCGCTAAATCTTGTAATGCAAATAAACCAAAGCGCTAGTCATAAGCTTTACAAATCAAGTTTCAAATTCTGTATTTCCTGTCATCCCTTTAGGAATATGAAGGATTTGTACATAATATCAATGCACAAAATCATAACTGAACAATATACATGCACCATGTAACTGAATATTTGAACAATTACTATAGAACAACAATTATTTTTGTCTGTTTACACATATCAAACTCTTAGAACAAAGTTTACATGTTATTTCTGATGATATCAATCATTTTAACAACAGTGAGCAGCGACTTCTTATTTGATGAAGAAAGAAGTTGTGCATACTTCGAAATGTTTGGAAGTTTACCGAAATATTTTGGTTAACATTTTTTTTTATGAGTTTCGATAAAGGTAAAGGTGTCCCATAACCTATGTGATCGTAGGAGAGCGAGGCGTCAGAGACCTCAGCTTCTCTAGAAGCCAGCATATTGAGGGTGGCGCCCATCTCCTCTTCCTCGCTGCTTTACCTTCCCTGACCCTGACAGCTGGGTGGACTTGGGGACTGTATTGAAGCTAAGGTGCGCAAACGGTCACCCATCCAGTAATTGGTAACAGCGATCGATGCCGCTTAACCTTAGCTTGGGGAAAGCGAATGCTCTGACCACTGAGCTATCCCGTCCCCATCAACAGATGGATTGTTATTATTTGTGTGGCAACTAGAAGTTCTACCCCGACTGATTCAGTTTTACTTTGATTGACAAAATATGTGCACAAGTGGCATGCCCTAAAGAATTGCATACTACTGCAGTGGCTTTCTGTTTTCGTGGCCATATTTGGTAGAAAGTAAAAATGCCTGGTCTTCTCCTGTGCTTGTCACTCTGCAGGAGGTCTGCCTGCTGGCCTCAGCCGACACATTCCTGACTCCAGGGCAGCTCATTAAAAAGTTCATAGGAAAACTTTTAAAATCCGCTTGAAAAAGAGGCAGGGGAAAGGGCTAGGGAGACAGAAAATAAGCAAGGGACATATGTGTGTGTGTGTGTGTGCGTGTGTTTGTGCGCGCGCACGCATGCGTGTGTGCGTCGTGCGTGTGTGCGTGTGTATGTCTGGGGTGGGGGGCGGTAGGGGTCGGGGTGGGGGTGGGGATAGGGGTGGGGGAAAAGCAGAAAAAAGGGAGCAAAAGAAGAAAAAGAAACAATTTCTAGCACAGAAGTTGCAGAAAGGGGGACTACTCTCTGTTATTGAAAGAGCCCCCAGCATCTCCACAGGGCAGCAGTGACATTCATTCAACAGTAATAACTACATCCGGGTCAGGTAAACTGTGTCACAGCAGATGGAATTGGCCTAGTGCTAGACAACTGAAATGTAAAGATTTAAGTTAAGATTTGTCCAAAGAACAGCGTTTTCAATTACAAACATGTTTTCTTGTTCAGTGCTCTCTCGTATGTCTGTCTGTCTGTCTGTCTGGATGTCTGGATGTCTCCTTGCCTGTCTGCCTGTATGTCTCCTTCTGAATAAGTGTTTATGTAAAATCAATAAATGTCTGTTGTTTCATTGTTATATAGATCTACCTCTCCCAAAACATCGATCGATTGATCAGTTTTCTTTCTAGAGTACAGGTGACAGACTTATTAAGTATAACATACTTTTTTGCATCCGGCACTTGCCCTGAATATGAAATGTTTCCAGTAAAGACAAGTAACAATTTCGGTTATACCAGAGAGAGAGAGAGAGAGAGAGAGAGAGAGAGAGAGAGAGAGAGAGAGAGAGAGAGAGAGAGGAGAGAGAGAGAGAGAGAGAGGAGAGAGAGAGGGAGAGAGAGAGAGAGAAGAGACAGAGACAGAGACAGAGACAGAGAGAGAGAGAGAGAGAGAGAGAGAGGGAGAGAGAGAGAGGGAGAGAGAGAGAGAGAGAGAGAGAGGGAGGAGAGAGAGAGAGAGAAGAGAGAGAGAGAGAGAGAAGAGAGAGAGAGAGAGAGAGAAGACAGACAGACAGACAGACAGACAGACAGACAGACAGACAGACAGACAGACAGACAGAAGAGAGAGAGAGAGAGAGGGAGAGAGAGAGAGAGAGAGAAGAGAAGAGAGAGAGAGAGAGAGAGAGAGAGAGAGAGAGAGAGAGAGAGAAGAGAGAGAGAGAGAGAGAGAGAGAGAGAGAGAGAGAGGAGAGAGAGAGGAGAAGAGAGAGGAGAGAGAGAGAGAGAGAGAGAGAGAGAGAGAGAGAGAGAGAGAAGAGAGAGAGAGAGAGAGAGAGAGAGAGAGAGAGAGAACAACACACACATCACACACACACACACACACACACACACACACACACACACACACACACACACACACACAAAGAGGCAGAGACAGACATAGAGACAGACAGAGACAGAGAGACACAGAGAAACACAGAGACAGAGACAGAAGAGAGAGAGAGAGAGAGAAGAGAGAGAGAGAGAGAGAAGCAGAAGAGAGAGAGAGAGAGAGAGACGAGAGAAGAGAGAGAGAGACGAGACAGAAGACAGACAGACAGACAGACAGACAGACAGACAGACAGACAGACAGACAGGACAGACAGACGACAAGCAGACAGAAACACAGATAGACGGACAGCAGACAGAGATAGAGATAAGATAGACAGACAGACGGATAGAGACAAAAATAAAAAAGAAAACCATTAGACAATGAAAGAGACAGAAGACAGGAAGACACAAATTTGCTCTAACTTTTCTGTCGATGTCTACCGCGAGACTCGGAGAGCAACTGTCTCGAAACCTCTCTCTTTTGACAGCCACAGCCTACCATAGTGTTGGATGTTGGGTGGTATGTGTGTGTTGTGTATGTAGTGTGTGTGTGTGTGTGTGTGTGTGTGTGTGTGTGTGTTGTGTGTTGTTATGATGTGTGTGTATGTTGTGTGTGTTTGTGTTTGCGCGCACGCGCGCACAGTGTGTGTTTGCGTGTGTGTGTTTGCGTGGAAGTGTAAAGTGTGTGTTTGTGTGTATTTGTGTGAAAGTGTGTGTGTGTGTTGTGTGTGTTTGTGTGTTTTGTGTGTGTTTGTGTGTGTTTGTGTGTGTGTTGTGTATGTGTGTGTAAAGTGTGTATGTGTGTAATTTTGTGTGTGTGTGTGTGTGTGTGTGTGTGTGTGTGTGTGTGTGTGTGACTGTGAGGAAGGTTTCTTTCATGGTGTGGAGTGTGTGTGTCAATGGGGCGTTCGTGACAGCGCTCTGTGGGCAAACACTATCTTTTCTGTCTGCTTTATGCCCACAGTGTCTGATCTCTTTGTCTCGATCTCTTTGTCTTTATCTGTTTGTCCTCTATCTCTTTGTTTCTGTCTCTTTGTCTTTTTCTCTTTCTCTGTTTCTCTTTGTCTGTTCCCTTGTGAATGGGCTGAAAAAGCTTACATCAATAACTATTGTCTTGTCATTGTCTTTGTCTGTGTCTGTGTTTCTATCTGTTTTTCACTACCTGTTTGTTTTTGTCTCTTTGTCCTTTGTCTGTAGCTATTTATCTCTATATTTTTTCTTTTTCTCTTTGTCTACATATCTTTGTCTGTCTTTCTTTTTCTGTTGTTTTTGTCTCTCTCTCTCTATCTCTTTGTCACTATTTTTTTGTCACTATTCTCATCTATCTGTTATTAATAATTTTTCCTTTTTTTATCTAAAATCATGAACAGTAAAACTACGATCAAAGACAGCTTAGAGAGAACAGGAAGAAACCTGTCATACTATGGTGTAGAAGAAGCGGCATTATTGTATGCACAAATTTTACCAGTCATAACACATATACACACACATACTCACACACACACACACACACACACACACACACACACACACACACACACACACACACACACACACACACACACACACACACACACACACACACACACACACACACACACACACACACACAAACACACACGTTTTCAATCTCTCTCTCTCTCGCACCCACGCACGCGGGCACGCGCGCGTGCGCGCGCGCACACACACACACACACACACGCACACATACACACACATACACACACACACACTCACACACACACACACACACACACACACACACACACACCACACACACACACACACACACACACGCGCACACACACACACACATGCTATCTAATGCATACTCAGTGTAAGTGAATCAATCCGTTCATACCCCAGAAAAGAAAGGTCACCTCATCTGTTGTATCAAACTTTTCCATTGGCCGCCAGAGCTTTAGGTAACCGTATTACAGGAGCGGAGGAAAAGACATTGACGTCCATCCGAAGATTAGAGTGAGTGTACAAACTGACCCAAATCCTACATACGTGACCATGGTATACAAACATCGAAGTCAAAGAGATTTTCTTTTCTTTTGACTTCAAATTGAAAGCTAAAGAACACATACACACACAGAAAGACCGATGCATTTAGACAGACAGACAGGCAGACAGACAGGCAGGCAGACAGGCAGACATGCACACACAGACACGCACACACACTTACACACACACACACACACACACACACACACACACACACACACACACACACACACACACACACACACGCGCGCGCGCGCGCACACACACACACACACACACACACACACACACACACACACACACACACACACACACACACACACACACACGGCCCAGCCTTGCGCGCACGCACGCACGCACGCACAAACACCCTTACACACATACACACTCACTCACACACACACACACACACACACACACACACACACACACACACACACACGCACACACACCACACCACACACACACACACACACACAACCACTGTGTACGTAATGCTTTAGGAAAAGAATTGCAAGCAAAAAACCTCCATAGTTATTCAAAGGCAGTGCAGAAATAAAGGGTGGGCATGCACTGATACTTGTGCATGATAACAATATCCCGAGGAGAAAGAGAAAGTAGATAACTGATGACATTGGAGTTTCTCTCTCTGAAGATGCCTGCTTCCCACAGGGTCCAATTTCTTTCTTGATATGCAGGGAATTGACCATCCTCTCTGTCAAGTAAGTCAAGTCAAGTCAAAATGATTTTTATTGAGGGTAAAAAATTAAGTTTACACAACTTTTTTTTTTATCGTGCCCTCACTAAAAAATCAAGAAAATTGACTTCTGAAACAATCAAAGACAAATATCAACCTTGGTTGAAAACTAAAATAAAATATGAGGATTGTCATCCAAACAGAATCTCACAAGATAACAAACTCAAGACAGTAACATAAACTCAAGTCATACAGACAAAATAATAGAAATACAAAATAACATGGGTATGAATAACAACAAAGCAGCCAAATGTGTCGAACATAAGGGTGGACTTATAACTTGTCCATCAGAAGTTTCTTCAAAAGTTTCTTAAACATTTGTTTTGAAGGAACTGATTTTAGAAAGGGAGGCAGTTTATTCCACAATGTTCTTCCTGAATAAGCAAGGATTGATTTATAGAGATTATTATGGGGCCTGGGCAGAAAAAGTCTATGGGTAGGCCTATTTTTATTGACAGCAAATTTCTCCACGATTTTCCACGAACTCTGTCTGTATGTCTGTCCGTCTGTCTGTCTGTCTCTCTGTGTGTGTCTCTCTCTTAATTCTTTTTTAACGAGGATAATGGAATAAGCACTCGTCTGCTTTTCTACATCCAGTCTCCGTGTGTATGTAGTTTTGTAAATTTTGTCATCTGTTCCCACCGGCACACAAAGGCCTACTCTTTCGAAAAGGGAAACAAAATTTAACGTGTGCGCAAGATATTCTGTGTGCGTTCGCACACGGGGCCTCGGTTTATAGTCTCATCAGGACTTCTTGGGGGAGTGGAGTCAGCATGTTGTTAACTCCAGGGGAAAAATCACCTCGAACGGGATTCAAATCCGAGTTTTCAGATTGCGAGCGCAATGTTCTGACCACTAGGCTATCCCGTCCCGCAGAACAAACAGCTGGACTAGCGTTTGCCAAGACTGTATTATGTGTGTGTGTGTGTGTGTGTGTGTGTGTGTGTGTGTGTGTGTGTGTGTGTGGTGTGTGTGTGTGTGTGTGTGTTTCCTTTCTTTTTTTCTTTTCTTCTGGACTGTACTTTTACATAGTGTTATACAAGCCAAGGAGGTAAATCAATCAAGCAAAGTGAAACACTAAAACGTAAGGATGTGACAATTGACGTGTGGTACATTGGGAGTCTGGCAGCCCAACACTGTACCCAGAACAGTGAAAGGATAGGGCTGGCTCTCATCTCATCCATCTCACCGCTACACCTCTCAAGTGCTAGCTTCCAACCACCTGGCAAAGTGCTGCAAGTGAAGTTCACAGGCTGATGGGTGGGTATGAGGGAGAGTGATAGATAGCCTAGCCTACTGTTGGCACTGTCTAAACTGCCGGGATAGATATACAAACCTTCGTGTGTGGGAACCGGCCGGCACCTTGTGTGAAAAAGCCAACCTCTTGAAACTGAACAGCCAGCCTCTCTCTATGAAGTAAAGTTGTGCCACTTCATATTCTGTTTGTATTAGCTGTTGATTGTCACAAATCGTTCTCCTCTGAACAAATTGAGGCGTTATTCTGTTTCTCTTAGGTAGGTAAGGACTATAAATCGGTATTGGAAGACGCTAGA
>CM060328.1:58705140-58720140 GCA_030674155.1 Stramonita haemastoma
GTTTTATTCTAGAATTCTTTTCTTTTCTTTCCATCTTAGAGGTTCTTTTGAATGGGCATGAACTAGGTCTGTGTTTTCTATGGCTTTTGTTTCGGGAAGTTGTCGTCTTTTGTTGACATATTAAGGTGTACTGTTAAAGATATCATTTTGTCTGCTTTTTTTGGTTGAGGTTCATGTCTTGTTTTTGCTGGCAAACTTTTCTTTATTTGTTATGATTTCCGCCCCTTTGATTCTTAAATTATTCAGGTATTCTGAAATTGATAGTGTTGTGTGTATGTATGTATGTATGTATGTATGTATGTATGTATGTATGTATGTATGTATGTATGTATGTATGTATGTATGTATGTATGTATGTATGTATGTATGTATGTATGTATGTATGTATGTATGTATGTATGTATGTATGATGTATGCATGTGTGTTTGTATGTTTGTTTTGTTTGTTTTGTATGTAATTTTTGCTTTTTTGTTTTTTTAACATGATCGTAATATCTGATAAGGGCGGGGGATTAGATATAAAAATACACACCAGAGCCTACTCATTATCCTAAAAAATGAAATATTTGATTTGATTTGGTTTAATTTGAGGGGGCAGGAAGCAGGCTACAAAAGCACAGGACCACTCTTTCTTTCAGTTTGCATTGTAATTTGTCGATGTATCCAAGTCTTATGTCATTTTTTCGGATTCTTTTTATTAATTAGCTTGTCTGTATATTGGTTTGCTTGTCTGGTTTTAACAAAACATAATTAGGGAGAACTCTCTTTTGCTTCCGTGGTGTCTCTATTTCTATGAGAAAGAATAAGTATACCCTGTTTTGGATGTTTGTTTTTTTATCTATCGTCCAGAGTTTCAATGTTTATGAATGGTGGAATTTGGCGTTTACGGAACGTTTCTCCCCACCATATAGATAGCCACATTCCGACTTCGGGGATGATTTCCAAACACGACTTCAGCGTGCATGCTTTGTGTATTTTCTTATGATGTTTTTTGGTCCGTTTCTACCGGCACGCAAGGTGCTCGCGTGTGTCTGCACACAGGATCTCGGTTTATTGTCTCATAAAAAAACTTTTGGGGAAGTGGGGTCAGTTCTGATGTTAATCCAGGAGATTAATCCCCTCACACAGGGGCCTTGGTGGTACCTCAAACCTGAGACATCAGGTCACAAGCTCAACTCTGTCACCATGAGGCTATTCTGCCCCCCTCCCCCCCACCCCCCAACACACACGCATTCCTGGATGATGAAATAAAAACTAGTCACTTTTTGCATCCTAAACAGGGCCATAAAATTGTTTTGAATTGTAGGTAAAGCTTAAGGTAAAGGTGTACCATAACCTATGTGGTTGCAGGGGAGCGAGACATCAGAGACCTCACTTCTCTAGGGGCCAGCATGTTGAGGGCGGTGTACATCTCCTCTCCCTCGCTGCTTTACCTTCCTTGTCCCTAAAGAGAGCAGGTACCCTTTAACAACTGGAAGAACTGGGGGGACCTTACTGAAGCCAAGGTGCTCAAACGGTCACCCATCCACTTGGTAACCAGGTTTTTTTCTGCATGAAATTCGAGCTGTTCTTTCAGTGAGGGCACATTGCCACAAGAGTGGCGCCACTCTATATGTTTTCTATTTTTTGTGATTTCTACAAGCATTTACTGCTTATGATTTATTTAATTCTAAAGAACTTCACAAGGGACAAATCTCCTGTTGCCGTGGATTCTTTTACCTGACACTTGTTGTGTTGTCACCCGGGTTCTTTGTGTATTGGTTTCATCCAAATCGTACTTGCAGCCAGACCACCCTCAAGGTGAAGTGTGGACGGGGAAAATGTTGGGTTAAAACAGGGATCAAACCCGTGCCATCTGGATTTCTAGCCCTCTTAGTTCTGAACCGGGATTTTCCGGGATTGAATAATTGCCCCCCCCCCCCCCCCTGAATCCCGAACCAGGATTTGCCAGGATTTACACATAGTAGATTTCCATCACATAGTGACCATCACTAATTGCTACCACATGTCAAAGCTCCATCAGGCTAGAAGGAGAGATCCTGTTGAGAGTCTGGAAGAAATTATAGCTGCTGGTATGTACTTAGAAGGAGGAAAAGGCAAGCCAGCATGTGTGCCTGAACTGATTTCGTGATGGAATGCGAAATCTAGGGTTACTTTGTGTTCAGAGAATCCGAATGCATGAGGGCTAGACAGTGCGTTATGTGCAGACCACTGATCCACACAGTAGCTTCTCACGTCCTAGATTTGGGAGTGTGTAATCGACCATCAAGCCACACAATGTCTATCTGTCATCTAGCGCCACAGGCTTTTAGAGGAGATCATTATCATCATTGGCGTGTAGAATTGAATTAATCAACTGTTGAGACGCTACAGCGCATCCCACAAGTCTTCAAACTGAATTGCTTTTTATGTATTTCCACTTAACACAGATTTTACCCCCACTTTCAATGCACCTTACATTTCTGTTTACCTGTTAATGTGTCTGATGCAGCTCTTAAAATGCTTGCACGCCTAGAGAAAGTTTTCCCTATGTTTTTGAGATGATAAAGTACCTGCTATTGGATTTGGAATTAGCAGCTTTTTTATCTTGTTTCTGTTTTACCATTTTTATTTGTTTAACTAGGTGAAGTGGGTTCGTGAAAAAAAAAGATTAATTCCTCTATGCTCTTCTGGGAGTAGAATATTGAAATATAGCTTATGGGATCAGGACTTTGAAAATCTTCAAATCAGTTTGCAATTGTGCTGTGCGCCATAATCATTTTATAAATGTTTTTCGTCGCCCTTCACTCTCTCCAGTAGACATTATGCACTATTCACATATTTGAAAGACAAAAGCCATGGTTTTAATTTCACTTTTGTTTTTTAAAGCGAACATCGAATTCTTAAAAAGAAAAAATGTGATTTTTTTGCAGATGCATGCTTGTTTTCACATTCGGTTTGGTTAAGTCCATGATGGAGATGAAGACAGAGACAAAGAACGAGATCAGAGACAGAGACACATATACATAGGCAGACAGGCAGATATGGACAGACATAGAGTAACAGAGCCAGTGCTGTGTCCACTGAGCTACCCGTCCCAAGCATGCACACTATACCAAAATGAGTAGCTCTAAAGTTGCAATGAATTGGTTACTTAGCAAACGTACCAAAGCTGCAAAAGAAAAGCCCTAAACGCCTGATATACCAAAAAAGAAAAACGCAAAGAAGAGAATTTAAAATATAGCACAAATAAGCAACAATACGTGCATAACAGAATCCAGCAAACCATTGGGCCCTACAAAAACCTTCTAGCAATCATTAAGAAGCGTAAACTTAAATGGTACGGGCATGTTACAAAATCAAAAGTTCTTGCAAAAACAATACTGCAAGGCACTGTCCAAGGAGGAAGAAAAAGAGGGCAGAGCAAGGAAGAGATGGGAGGACAACATCAAGGCATGGACAGCTGAGATGACAAACAAATAAATAAGATAAACAATCTTAAAAGGACCAAACAAACAGGAAAATCAAAAGCAAGCAAGTCTACCTAATGGTAACTGTCTATAGTGATAGTTGGTTCCATTTGCGGAAGCCATCACAGGCCGTGAAGGGATGGGAACTTTACCCTTTCTTCCAGAAAGAATCTGACACGGACAGACAACAGCCAATGTGTCCGTCAGCACTAGACTGCGCTTCAAATCACTACGAAACATAAACCATGAACAGCCAGACTGATGGACTTTAACGTGTGTGTGTGTGTGTGTGTGTGTGTGTGTGTGTGTGTGTGTGTGTGTGTGTGTGTGTGTGTGGTGGAGATGAGAGAGAGAGAGAGAGAGAGAGAGAGAGAGAGAGAGAGAGAGAGAGAGAGAGAGGAGAGAGAGAGAGAGAGAGAGAGAGAGAGAGAGAGAGAGAGAGAGAGAGAGAGAGAGAGAGAGAGAGAGAAGAGACTTCAGACTTCAGACTTCAGACTTCAAATAATTTAATGTTCATAAGTCTTCAGCTCCTAAACCTTTTGCACTCTAAACTCATGCAATTTCCAGCGGTATACAGATTGCCTGGATTCTGAAAAGGAAACTACAAAGAGTAACATGATTGTACACATCGGCATACAAAATATGAATAATAATGTATTGAGTGATACAAATTAAGATATCATGATCGCTTGTGCATGTCTCGCTCAAATTTTTTGGCACACTCATAGTTGATCTTGTACGCATGCACCCCCCCCCCCCACATGTGCACCCATGCAGTTCGTGCGCGTGCTCAAACGCACACACACACACGCACGTACGCACACACGCACTCACACGCACACCGATCTGACCCGCACAGACACACCAATGCCGTCACACGACGCGCTTCAAATCACACGAACCAACAACCATGAACACTCAACGATGGCTTACTGGTAGGTTTGTGTCGAGGTGGTGTGGGTGTGTGGTGTAGTGGGTGGATGGTGTGTGAGAGAGAGAGAGAGAGAGAGAGAGAGAGAGAGAGAGAGAGAGAGAGAGAGAGAGAGAGAGAGAGAGAGAGAGAGAGAGAGAGAGAGAGAGAGAGAGAAGAGAGAGAGAGAGGTTTTTATTGTACTTCGGCCTTGGGCCACTATACAAAACATGTTTGGAGCAGGGGCAAAGTACATTCCTAACAGAAACCTTTGTAGCCATTTTGCAGTATCCAAATCTACAAGTAATCAAAATCACATTCAATTTGTTCCAGTTATCACCATCTTCATTGTGATCTTTAGAAAAGAGAGGGAATTATTTTTTTATATCGAGGATAACGGAATAAACACTCTTGTGCTTTTTTACATCCAGTACCGTGTGTATGCAGATTTGTAAATGTCATCTGTTCCCAACGGCACACAATGGTTACTCTTTCGAAAAGTGGAACAGGATTTAACGTGTGCGCAAGATGTTGTGCGTGCGTCCGCACACGGGAGAAAGGGAGAGAGAGTATGATATAAAGATTATAAGAAACAGTTAACCAAAATGTGGACTCAGTAGAAGAAACATAATGTAGTTTTAGCCAATATTTTTAGGATCAAGTTCAAAACCTTGTAGGGAAGAGAGGGAGGGGGTCGTGGTAGCCTGGTGGTTGGAGTGTTAAGCTCATAATCTGTCGGCGAATGTTCGAACCACTGCTGAACGTCTGTTCAAAGGAACATTCCCCCTGGAGTTGACATCTGTACTGACTCCACTCCCCAAAGTCCTTCAGATAAGAGCAGGGTCCCGTGTACGAACACACGCACATCTTGAACACACGTTAAAAACCGTTCTGCCTTTCAGAGGAGTCGAGCACTGTGTTCTAGTACAGAAGGAATTCAGTGATTACCACAAGAACCCCACAAGCAGCCTTGTGTTATTTCAAGATATCGTACTTTCTGGAGTCGGAATGCGGTGACCAGAATGGTAGTAGGCACAATGTTAATAAGCATGGTGAACGTGGGAGCCGTAGCAAAGAACCGAAGAAAAAACAACATAGTACACCACAGAAAAAATAATTCCAACCAGCCAGCCAATCCGCCAGACAATTTCAAATTTTCAAATTTTGTCTCCTTTCATCCCTTTAGGGATATAGAGGATTTTATATAACAGCAATAAAAAAAATTCATAACTGAACAACATACATGCGCCATGTAACTGAATATTTGAACAACTACTATAGAACCAACCAACCAACCAGCCAGGTAGTCAACCAAGCAACCAACTAACAGAATCATCACATTCATGTCTTAAACCCCCTCAAACCAGTAAACACGAAAGTGGACTAAAACAAGCAAACCCAGACAGGCACCTGTATCCTCAGAGACAGTTGGCAGCATCTGCAATGCCCATCACACGCTGGAAACGGATGGGGCCTTTGGTCTCTGTCTTCCATCACAGCTCAGAAATGATAGTATGTGGATGTGCCAGCAGCCGCAGGCATTTTTAAATGACATGAGGAGTAGAATGTATGTAGCAAAAAAAAAGCAAGAGCAATTTGTTCTTTTATTATTTCATACCTTTTTATTTACATCAGCCACCCCCCTTCGCTTCTCGTTTAATTCTCAATAACCACGCAGTTTCTTGATTTTTGTCCTGAGAGTCAGCTAAAACCAAGCCATAATTTCTGGACATTGTCTACAGCCTGGTGAGAATGCAGAAAGACAGAAAGTTATCCCAAACGGGCAACTTGTCAGCCAGATTTGAGTACCTGACAAGAAACGTTGAGGTGGCCTATTTCCAATACAGCCATCGGGAAGCAAGGTGACAGACCCATCAGTGCTCTAGAAGCCAGCAGCTCGAGAGCGGCGCCCATCTTCTACCCCTCGCTGTCTTACCTTCCCTGACATTAATAATAAGGGCAGGTATTTATTTATTGGGGGGCGGGATAGCTCAGTGGTCAGAGCACTCGCTTTCCCCAAGTCAAGTTAAGCACCGTTAAGCGTGGTTACCAGTTGGATGGGTGACCATTTGCACGCCTTGGCTTTAGTACAGTCCCCCAGCTCACCCATCTGTAAACGTGTACCAGCCCTCTTCAGGATCATGGGAGGTTAAGCAGCGAGGGAGAGGAGATGGGCGCCGCCCTCAATATGCTGTCCCCTAGAGAATCTGAGGTCTCTGATGCCTCGCTCACCTACGATCGCCTAGGTTATGGGACACCTTTACCTTTGTTATATTCATTTAAGGCTGGGTGAATTGGAGGGTTGGGGGAGGGGGTACTATACGAAGCCTAAGTGCACAATTACTCGTAAATGTAATGAAGACTGTCAAGTTTATCGTGTTTGGTTTCTCTTACGGCGAGCTAGCTCAGTATCTATTCTTGTCTTTTTGACAGAAACGTTTAATGCACGGAAAATTCTTCTATTTTCTGACGAAAAAAAACAATTCTTAAACTCTGTAATATTGCATTATTTATTATATAATTAAACATGGGCACATATTACACATTAATAGCTCACTTATCATATCAAAAGGATTCTCTACCTTTGGCAATGGTAAAGACCAACGTTTTAAAAAATATGGCTAACCAAACAAAACAAATAGAAAGATACACAAACAAAGAGACACAAAACTGCAACCTACTTTCAACACGCAAACCAACAAACCAGATGACATTCAACCGATAAAAGTAAAGAATTCAATCTTACTCCCCCCTCTCCCTGCTCTTCCCCCCCCCCCCCCCCCCGATACCACATCCCCAAGAACCAGCAGACAGGTAAAAGAAAAAGCAAACACACCGACACAGAAGCAGATTTCCATAGCGATAGCTGGCTTTTTCTGCAGAACCCATCAATTGTGGTAACAGATGGGGTCTTTACACCCTTCTTCTTTCAGAAGAAATAGCTAGGAAACAAGATCTGATACTTCCCGTGTTGCTGCCATATTGTTTTGACCTGATCAAATTCTGTTTCAACCAAACCTAAGTTGGTAGGTGTGCTCAAAACGTGATGCACACATGTCAAATCCTGTTCCGCTTTTCGTAAGAGTAGGCCATTGTGTGCCGGTGGGAACAGATGACAAGATTTACAAAACTGCACACATACGGGGACTGGATGTGAAAAAGCGAATGAGTGCTTATTCCATTATCCTGGATATCAAAGTTTTTTTTAAAGGTGTCTTTTTATTCTTTCATCTTTTAATTTCGCGGATAATTGAATAAGCACTCATGTCCTTTTTTTTTTTTTTACACCTTGTTCCCGTGTGTTTGCAGTTTTGTAAATGTTGTCATCCATTTCCACCGGCACACAATGGCCTACTCTTCTAGAAAAGAGGAACGGGTTTTAACGTGTGCGCAAGACGTTCTACGTGCGATCTCACACAGGACGCCGGTTTACAGTCTCATCCAAAGGATTATTTTTTGGAGGGGGGGGGGGGGGTGTAGTGGAATCGGCACTGATGTCAACTCCAGAGGAAAAAAAATTCTCTAATAAGATTCAAACCCGAGTCAGCAGATCATAAGCGCATCACTTAAGCCATCAGGCTATCTCGTTCCCCCTTCATCTTTCAGATTAGGCAAATTAAATTTAATTTAAATAAATTATATTCTGATACGTCATGCGTTACTGCTTGCTGTTTTCATCTGATCAAATTCTTTTTCACCTAGACGAGAGTGGGTGGGTGGGTGTGCCGGGAATAGGGGGCGTTTCCAATCAGCAGACGAGCAGCTAATAGCCGTAAGGAGAGCAGCAGTTTGGGGTGTGGTTTTTCAATAGTGTGTTTGATAGGTGGAGCGATTGGCCTACATAGCTAATCAATTGCAGAAGCTTTACCTCGTGTTAAACCGATAAACAAAACTCGGCAGATCGGAGAGAGAGAGAGAGAGAGAATGACAGAGACAGACAGACAGACAGAGACATACATAGAGACAGAGAGAGACAGACAGATAGATTTGTGAATATCAATACAAACTAATTACAATTATATTCATGAATCTTTTTTCTTATATAAGACTATAAAAACGCTTTATCAACCAGATTCGTATTGTATTCTGTCCAAAACATATTCAAAAAAAGTTTCTGAACACTTTGATAAGCTTTCTATTCCTATGATTTCTTTAAAGATTGTTTCATTTGTAAACTTTCAGAATATCACAAGTCTGTCTTTTGTGACCAGCATTTTGTTGAATAAGGTACGCAATATTCTAGAATACTTTCCGTTTACTTCAACTAGCACATCCTGTCATTAAGCGTTAAACTGGGGTATCTTTTTTCTGGGAGATTTTCTTTTAAAAATAGAAACGTTGAAGATATGGCAAGAGGACAGACAGAGTCATTACAAACTTGCCGCCTGTCAGCCCGATTTGTCAATGCTTCCCTTTTTTGGAAACGATGATTACTGTTTTATTCCCCATCCGCTGTCAGAGACTTCAAGGTTTTTCTAAAAAAGGGGGTGTATGATGCCTACTGTCATTTGTTCGTTTGGCAGAAGTATGATTATAATGCAGTGAAACGTTCATTGTCTGTCAATGTCTCTGACATGTGGTTAGGTGTGTGTGTGTGTGTGTGTGTGTGTGTGTGTGTGTGTTTGTCTGTGTGCCTGTGTGCCTGTGTGTCTGTGTGAGGAGACAGAAAGACAGAGACAGACAGAAGAAGAGACAGGCACAATTATATGCACACACACCCACGTAGGCACACACACGCACCCACGCACGCACACACACAGAGTATGCAGAATAATTTGAAGTACTATTGCAAACACACACACACACACACACACACACACATACACACTCACACACGCACACGCACAGGCACACACGCACGCACGCAAACACACACACACACACACACACACCACACACACACACACACACACACACACACGCACGCACGCACGCACGCACGCACGCACACGAACACACGCACACGAACACACGCACACACAATATACGATATTCCTTACGTGCTTAGGGTTTTAAAAGTTTCAGTTTTCTCTTCTTCTCTCTTTCACTCTCATATTTGGTTGGCTTCTTTTTTGTCGTTTCGTCCCTTCCTCTCATGAAGTTTATGTTTTTTAATCCTGTACATGTTACTCAAGTTGGTTCAATTCAAAAGTGATCTTAACAGTTTGGGGGGTCGCCATTAAAATGATTTTATTCAGCAGTGAGAAAACTTGTTTGCACAATTACTGTTCTTTTAATAAAATGATCCCGTCACCATGGTAGTATAAGCCAATTTTGGAAGTAATTATTTAGCATTTGAACTGGTGAATGTGTTAGGAAAGCAAATAGAAAAGTGACGCTGTTATCATAGCATGCATACACCATCTTCTTTTTATAGTACTAAAAGAGACCATGAGGTTTTATGTATAAGTTTGTGGAAGGAAATAAAATCCATTAAAATAAATCCGACGAGATTAATGGCTTGGGTATAGAACTCTTCCATCATGTCACAGTTATTAGCATGACTGTATACTGTATATAACACTTATAGTACACCAAAATATGTAATTACCACTTTTCCCAAAAGTAGAAGTGAGATAAGTTTTGTTGTTGAAATTATACTTACTTAATACTACCCCATATTCTTGGCTCTAGTTGTTACAACACCAGATCTTTCTGTTCAAGAATATCACTTTTATGCAAGGTTCAAATCAGTGTCCTGCCATGACATTTAAGATTAATATCTTCATTCCCAACTACCAGCATTAGAATGATAGGAATCGACATGGCTCTGAGAATGATAGGGCTTTAAGAATGACATGACTCTATGAATGACAGGGCTCTGAGAATGACAGGGCTCCGAGAAAGTTTTCCACAGATGCTCTTGCAGAGCGGAGCCCAGGAAGGAAGGAAGGAAGGAAGGAGACGGGGCAGACAGAGACTGGAACAGGCAGACACCGTCAATTAAGGGACCCATAACAAGATTTACCCCCAGACACAGATATTGGCACACTCTGCCGCCAAATGCGATAGACACTGCTTGTATCCTCATCATCACAGCGCCCTCAGGATAACCGCGGGGTGAGGATGTGGTGTCATGCAGTGTAATGCTAGACAAGGACCAAACTCACCACCCTGAATTCCATGCCTGACCCCGAGCCCTTTTTTCTCTGCAAGCTGAGGGGACTCCAGTGTTCACTGTCTGCTGACTTTTCAGGGAGTGTCAGTGAAGTTTGTTATTGCATTATGCACTACTTACTACACTGCTGTCTGCTGTGTGTGGTAAAAAAGTTCCGACGAATAAGAAGGAAGAGATTGTGTTTGGTGCCTGTTTTAAAGACTGCAATTTGTGATATTTCTGTATGTTGTCTGTTTGTCTGCTTGTCTCTGTCTGTCGGTCTGTCTACATGTCTGTTAGTGGATCTATCTGACTTTTTCTGTTTCTTGGATTCTCCCTCTTTATTTGTCTGTCTCAGTTGCTTTTTTAACTTCTCTTAACTGAGCTAATGTAATAAATGGTGGTTTTGTTGTAAATCAGTTGATATTTTTTTTGTTTTTCTTTCATTTTCGTCACTTCTTGATCAGCTTTCTTTGCTCTTCAGAATTCTGTTTCTCTCTGTTATTTCCAGAAGTTGGTGTTCTTTTCTTATCTTTCTGCCTCTCCACTTCTCTGCAGCTTGCTATTTCTGTTCTTATGTGGGTGCTTTGGTTTAAGCTATCTTTGGTTAGAAGCATGCTTCTTAATTTAAAAAAATGAGTTCGCGCATGCATTTAGTATCTTTTTCAATAAACGATAGTATCGCCAATAAGTTGTTTTTTTTTTCAAAGGTCTGCTTTAAAACACTGTCAGTTCTCTTTCACACGACATAACTAGACATTGAGACATCAGAATAGAAGCGAAAAGAATATAGCAGATTTTTAAATGAATCAGAAGCAGAATCCTCTTCCTGTACAGCAGTAAGTTCAGAGACCAACAACCACTCAGCATAGACATTGATGATAGGGAAAGAATCCACCATAAAGGCAGCCGTACTCCGACTTCAGAACATTTTCTCACTTTCAAAAGAGAGTGCAGGTTGTTATGTTAAGAGCTCTGTCATGGATGAAAGCAATCTCAACAGAACAGTTTACAAAGTAACAACATTTTAGTGCAGGCCTTTGCAGTTAGCTGACGTCAATAAGTGACACAGCCTTGGGCGTGGGCCAAATCGCAAGATATATAATTTTACTGAAATCTTTGAGCACAAGGATAGTGCGTTCTATACTTAATATGACGTGTTCTATTCTATAATTTCCTCCAACTAGGACCATTTGTCAACTGCCATAACGTCACAACAGCATTATCGTTTTATGACAAGCATGAACTCTCATTAAAGGAAAGAACTTAATTTCAGAGTCCTCTAGGGTGCATTAAGATTAATAGCTATCCTTTCAGAAAAATGAAACCTAGAAGTCAGATATGGAGAATGTCTACAGACACGAACAGTGAAGATAATGGAAGATGGCAGAAAGAGTCACGGTAAACTTGCCGCCTAAGAAACACGATCTATCACTGCTTCTTTGAGTGGTTACTTTCATATCCCCTTGTCTGGTGCTGGGTACTGGTGATGCATTTATGAGCGTGCTGTCTACTCTCCCAGTTCTTTTGGTAGAAATCTTTTGATGCAATGTGGCAGCTAGCCATCACTTTCTCTTCTGCATCTGTTTTACTCTCTATCGGTCTGTCTGTCTGTCAACACATCCCCCCCTCTCTCTTTCTCTCTCTCTCTCTGTCTCTTTCTGTTTATCTATTTGTCTGTCTCTGTCTGTCTTTCTTTCTCCCTTCCTCCCCCTTCCCTCTGTCTGTCTGTCTGTCTCTCTGTCTGTCTGTCTATTCCTCTGTCTGACTCTCTCTCTCTCTGTATCTGTATGTGTCTCTCTTTCTCACTCTATCTCCGAATCTGTCTCTGTATCTTTCTCTGTCTGTCTGTCTCTCTGTCTGTCTGTCTGTCTCTTTCCATCCCTGAAAGACATTCTTATGGAAGGTTTGAGGTTATCAAAACAAAAAGTCAAGGTTTTGTATTAAATTGTTTTCTTTTATTACTCGGTATATATTTTGTGTAAGTTTTTGTTTTGTTTTCTTGTTTTCTTCCAGAAAGTCGAAGCTGTGTTTACCTTTTCCTCTCCTTAAAATTGCTACTCTTCCTCTTCTTCTTCTGCTTCTCCTTCTTCTTCTTTAGAATTTATTTTCTTTTTCTCAATATCTTTACTACTGTATTAACCATTTTTAACTCATATATGGTCTGACCTAAAACCAAAACAAGGCATAAAAAAGCTTTGTTTGTTTGTCCGTCGTGTTCGACGATAGCTTCCAAAACAGCAGAGGAGGCAGCTGCTGTTTCGGAAACTGGGAAGAAATTTGATTATAGTGGAGATGCCTTGCCAGCAGTGTTTCCCCACTCTCTCGGCCAAGAGGGCGCAAGGACGGTCAGCATTGGAGATGTTCTCCGAAGGCCACCTAGCCCCCTGGGCTGCAGCACATAAAGGACTGTGCAGGTCAAGCCTCCTAGTCAGAGAGTCATAGTCGATCACTAAAAACTAAGCTGTAAAGTGGAATTCCATGAGTGAGAAAGCCACTGATCATACAGCCTCTCACTTTGTTGTTGCCCCCCAAATCAGGGGTTTAATCAAGAACTGTGATAAAGCCCAGGCGCTGAAGAGAGATTTACACATAAAGTTAAAATGCTTCTGCTTCTGTTAAAATCATTTTGTTTTTTATGACAGAAATGAATGATGCAAACTATTGTGGTTTAAAAAAAAAAAGTGAAAATCATAAAAGCAGCTGGATCAACATTCCCTAAATCTGCCAATCTGAAAAAGCAAATAAACCAAAAGAGAAAGAAAGAAAAAAAAAGCAACAGATACTTGTTACAGACACACACCTCCTCCCCCCTCCTCCATAGGAATATGACAGGAACAAACATAGAGTTAGCTACAGATAGAAGAAGCAAAAAACCACAAAAACTGAATCTGACATTATTTCAGCTAGACTGGGATTCACCAGACTTACGTTAGAGGGATCTGCCAGTAACATTAAGCTAAGATCGGTTTGCTGCATCACGCTGGGAATGTAGTCTACCTCCAGGTGAGAGACCCACATGGGTGGAAACTAACCCTTACAGCAGGCATCGGATTTGACAGAAGCAGCTGCTAGCTCACAGCAGGGCAGTGATATGACACCGTGCACGTGTGTATAACAAGCCTCCTACAATGTGTGGCTTTTCCCCCTGGAAACTAGGCTAGGTCGTTGTGAAATACATTGGTATGAGTTTCTTTTTGTGCAGCTAAAGTTCTTTCGTGATAAAGTCAGGATTTACTGGTTTAGAAAGTTTTGTTGCGATTAGGAGTATATCTGCACTATGACCATGGAAAGAAATGTATAAAATTGTGATAAAGAACTGAATATATGTAGAGCGAGCCCATTGTACATGGTTCTAAAATCTTCCCCCCAAAAGCCCTTCGGATGAAACTATAAACCCAGGTCCCGTGTGTGAACGCACGCAGAACTTCTTAAGCACACTTTAAAAACTAGTCCCCTTTTCGGAAGAGTAGGCCATTGTGTGCTGGTGGGGACAGATAAAAAAACCCTGACAAACCTGCATACGCATGGGGAATGAATGTAAAAAAGCGCGTGAGGAATTATTCCATTATCCTCAAAATATCAAAAAAGGAAAACATTCTTTCCACTTGTTTATGGTAAAGAATTTCAATTGATATGAGATAAAGTCATTCCTGATATTAGTTAAGCAAAATTCAATACTATAAAAAAAAAAACGTTTTGCATTTGATGACATTTGTTTTTATCGTTTACGCACTGCAAATTATTTGACCTAGATAATTGAACTATTTGCAACAAACAGAAAAAAGACACATACACCTCCCTGTTAGTGCTGCCTTCACAGAGACAGAACAAATCATCAAATTCCAAGACTAACCACAGGTCCTTAGCTGTCTTCACCAATTGTCCCTTTAGTATTTTTTGCTGCCAACAAATCTCCTGGCCTGGGGAAAAGTTGATATTGCTGTAGTCTGCAGCTTTACATATACTGCGATATTATCGTTTTGTAGGAGACCCCATTCTTTTTCCCCCTACCAATGTGTCTGAGGATGCTAATGTTGAGTGTGTTGTTTATTTCTCTGTGGGTACGTCTATCGGTTTTTTTTTAAATTTATTCTACCGGTTATTATGCAGTTGTCCCTCTTTCTTTCTGTTAGTCTGCAGTTGTCCCTCTTTCATTCTGTTAGTCTGCAGTTGTCCCTCTTTCATTCTGTTAGTCTGCAGTTGTCCCTCTTTCATTCTGTTAGTCTGCAGTTGTCCCTCTTTCATTCTGTTAGTCTGCAGTTGTCCCTCTTTCATTCTGTTAGTCTGCAGTTGTCCCTCTTTCATTCTGTTAGTCTGCAGTTGTCCCTCTTTCATTCTGTTAGTCTGCAGTTGTCCCTCTTTCATTCTGTTAGTCTGCAGTTGTCCCTCTTTCATTCTGTTAGTCTGCAGTTGTCGACCTGCAGTTGTCTCTCTCCTTCTGTCAGTTTGTTTTCTTCAACATCCATTGTGTGTCTTTCTTTGTTTGCATCTGTAATTTTGTCTCTGTCTGTCTGTCTGTCAGTCTCTGTCTGTCTGTCTGTC
>CM060328.1:58722640-58725140 GCA_030674155.1 Stramonita haemastoma
GTCAAAATAGTGATATATTGTCCATAAGATGTACGTGATAAACTTTTTAAAAAACAGAAACACTGCATGACTGCACTTATTGCATGATGATCAATGATGATGAGGATGATGTAATGATGCAGAGAGAAGAGAGGAGAGAGAGAGAGAGAGAGAGAGAGAGAGAGAGAGAGAGAGAGAAGAGAGAGAGAGAGAGAGAGAGAGAGAGAGAGAGAGAGAGAGAGAGAGAGAGAGAGAGAGAGAGAGAGAGAGATTTCAATTAGGCTATATGAGTGCATTTTTTAAGGAATTTTGCCAAGGAAAACAACATTAAAGAAATGTATTATGCTAGGAGTTTTTAACAAAAACTTACAAGAAAATCCATGTTTAATTAATGCAGCAATCAACGTTTCAGAATAGACATAAAAGAAGCATTTAAAAAATTAATTTGATGTCCACCACACTGGAAAGTGACATTATATGATTTGGACATTATTTGCCTTATCCATGGCTATCTTGAAGACTCTTGTAGGCCTCACACACAGAGATGTTCAGAGAGTGCATCTTAGACAAGGTGAACATGACAGGATCCACACCTCTCCACACTTTGCATGAGATCTTTGGTATATTCATAAAATCCACTCCACCATCCATAAGAAACCTAAGCTTCACGATGTATGGATGAGTTTTCTACGGTCTGACGGCCCGGGATCGAGCCACCACCGAAGCACCCGTTCAAGGGGATTTTTCCCTGTGTCAGCATCAGTACCAAACTGCCCCCCCCCCCAAAAAAAAAAAGTACGCCATTTGAGACTATAAACCAAAGTCTTGTGCAAACGCACACGCATCTTGCGAACGTTTTAAAATGCGTTGCATTTTTGGGGGAGAGTAGGCTATTGCGTGCCGGTGGAAACTAATGACAAATTTTACCATTGGTGTTGTGTTTAGACATCATCCCTGAAGTCGGAATGCAGCAGCTCTAATAGTGAGCATAAAAGGTGGCATACACAACAAATCTCACCATTGGTAAACCTTGGAGCTGACAGCAGAGGCAGAAATACACAATGATTTTTATTGTACAAAAGACGTTTGGAAAACATGCATATATTGGACATTAATTTATAATATCATCTAACATATCTGCAAGTATATTGAGTCAAAAGCACTGCTGATTGTAGGCAAACAAAATCCTTCGATCAGTTTCTTGAAGTTTGTTCCAATTGCCACTCTTAACTGCCAAAGGTGGAAGAGGTAACGCATCTGCCTAGAAAACAATAAACAAAAAAATCCGGGTCGGATGTGGCGGGGATGTGAACCCTGTTTGGGCCCAAAACTTTTCCCCCCATCCATTAGTCCGTGAGTGGTGGTATGGGTGCTAGTCTTTCGGACGAGACAATAAACTGAGGTCTCGTATATTACATAAAATTGTTTAGAGAACGTAAAAGAACCCATGGCAACAAGAGAGTTGTCCCTCGCAATATTCTGTAGAGAAAAGCCACTCTGATAGGAAAAGGAAATAATACAGTTGCCGACTGGAAAAAAGGCTGCTCTTGTGGTGACGCGCTCTGCCCGGGGAGAGCAGCCCAAATTTTATGCTTAGAAATCGTCCGTAACTTCAAGTGGTGTAAGAATATAAAATATAAAATGTAAAAAAAAATATTCCGTCCCATCATCAGTTGGACGCTGTACCTACTCGGTTATTCCGCCCCCAAGGTAATTCCCGGCTAGTTCTTACATCCCAGCTTCATTCTCTCCCTCCCACCCCCCTTTCACCTTAGAATGCTGCAGTGCACTAGTGTTGCGCACAACGCTATAGCTTCTGGGCTGTAAAAAAGAGGTCTACCACAAACTCTGAGGACAGCACAGGAACAGTAGAGGTTTACTCTATACCTATCCCGGTGCTAACTTCAGTCCCTTTGGGTCATCAAGTTGGCTGACAGTTTTCGCGAGCTGTAGACATTTGAGTGCCCACTGTCTGCTTACTAATCCGCCTGTGTGAGACACAATTTGCAGTCCGCAGTTTTTTTTATTTTAATTTTTTTAAACTCTATTATGTCATAGCTCCTCTGGTGATCATTCCCAATAGTGTTTGCTGCCTTGTCTGTCTTTAACTCTCTTTTTAATGATCGTCGTCTGTCTCATTCTATCTGTGTTTCTGTCTTCGTCTGTTTTGTCTTTGTCTGCTTCTGTCTGTCTGTCTGTCTGTCTGTCTGGCTTTTTTTTCCTTCATTCTTTCTGTCTTTTTCTGACAGTAGTGATGCTCTTACCCAACAAGTGCACATCCCTAAACCGTAACACAGCCTTGTGGTTTTGTTACTGTATTTTTTTGTCGGTGTCTATCTTTGCTTAACTATGAAAGGAGATTTTATGTGAACGATTTTACCAGGAACATTTTGTTTCTTACTATGTGTGTGTTTCTAAATATTTTCATGAAATATGCATTAGCAGATGACATCTTCAATTGTTGTCTCATATGAAATAATTCTACTATGACCAAGGACTCTAGGTGAATGGACTGGGGAAG
>CM060328.1:58730140-58755140 GCA_030674155.1 Stramonita haemastoma
TCTCTCTCTCTCTCTCTCTCTCTCTCTCTCTCTCTCTCTCTCTCTCTCTCTGAAGTAGTTACTTTGGTAGATTTACATCTTGTTCCAATGGTATGAATAATATCCTAGCACTCTGACAAAATTGAAGATTCATACCACACCTCACTATTTTCAGAAATGTCACGTTTTGATTCAGCAAAGAGAGAGATACCAGAAAACAGAAAGAAACGAAAAAACAGAAAAAGCAAAACAACGAAAATATTGGAAAGCGAAAAAAAAGGAGAGAAAAACACAACGGACAAAACGAACAGAAGAAAAAGGAATACAAACAGAAACTAAAAAGAGTAAAAAAATTAAACAAAACACATAATCATAAATGATAGAAAAAGACACAAAAAAAATTGCAAAGCAAAAAACAAAAGAAAGAAAGCAATAAATCAATCTCACAGGAATTAGAACCAAACAGACTCAGAGGAAAGACTCAGAAAAAATACTATGATTGATGTTGGATACACCTTGGCTTCCAAACTTCCTGCTTCCTGCCCTCACTCTGTCAATCCACAGAGGGGCACGGGGTAGCCTAGTGGTCAGCACATTGCGCTCGCAATTTGACGACCCGGGTTCGAATCCCGTTCGCAGGATCTTTCCTCTAGGAGTTAACATCAGGTGTTTGACTCCACTACCACCAAAAGTCCTTCGGATGAGGACTATAAACCGAGGCCCCGTGTGCGAAAGCACGCAGAACATCTTTGCGCGCACGTTAAATCCTGTTCCGCTTTTCGTAAGAATAGGCCATCGTGTGCTGGTGGGAACAGATGACAAGATTGACAAAAAACTGCATACACACAGGGACTGGATGTAAAAATACAGTACATGAGTGCTTATTCCTTCATCCTCGATAAAAAGAATAAAATAAATAAATAGAAAAATCAATCAATCAATCAATCAATCAATCAATCTATTATGCTAATCTTACCACCAACCAGGTGACACTTCATGGACAGCTGTCATGACTTAACGATGCTTCTCCTGTGTGATATCAAACACCAGAGAGAGAGAGGAGAGAGAGAGAGAGGAGAGAGAGAGGAGAGAGAGAGAGAGAGAGAGAGAGAGAGAGAGAGATGTGAGAGAGGAAGGAGAGTGAGAGAGGAGAGAAGAGAGAGAGACAGAGACAGAGACAGAGGACAGAGACAGAGACAGAAACAGACAGACAGAGACACAGACACAGAGACAGAGACAGACAGAGAAGAGAGACAGACAAGACAGACAAACAGAGACAGACAGAGACTGAGAGAGAGACTGAGATAGAGAGCGACAGAGACAGAAACAGACAGACAGAGGCAGACGCAGAGACAGACATATAGTCAGACAGAAACACACAGAACAGTGTGACACAGAGACAAAGACAGAGACGAAAAGAACTAAAAAAAAATGTTTATATGCGTGATTAACTTGAGAATCTGTGCAAAGAAAGCTAAAAACAATCTGGCAGACTTCAATGACAAGGACAAAAGGCACGATTTAGAAAGCACCGGAATCAGAATGCTGAAGATCCTTCTTTAGAGGGCATCATTTTCAGACACCACAGAATGGACACGCCAAGGTCTCTGGGATGTGGGTGAACCTGGTAATGGCGAATTCTTTTTGTTGACTGGCACAATTTTTTGTTGTTGTTTTGTTCGATTGTTTTCCTGAGCTTGTTTACTTATTGATGTTGTTTCGTGCTGTTAATGTTATTGTTGTTGCTGTTTCTGCGATAGTTATTGTGTTTTGTTTGGATTGTATGAACTGAAAACACGTCCGCATATGAAAGTAGCAAGTATCTGATGATGGGGACGGAATAACTCAGTGGTCAGAGCACTCGCTTTCCCCCATCCAATGTTAAGCAGCATCGACTGTGGTTACCAAGTGGAAGGGCGACCGTTTGCCCGCCTTGGCTTCGGTACAGTCCCCCAGTTCACCCAGCTGTAAATATGTACCTCCCCTCTTTAGGGTCAGGGGAGGTAACTCGGCGAGGGAGAGGAGATGGGTGTCTCCATGAACATGCTGGTCCCTGGAGAAGCTGAGGTCTGTGACACCTTGCTCCCCTAAGACTCATAGGTACGGGACACCTTTCCCGTTTACCTTTTAAAGTATCTCATAGCCCACACCTAATAATTCGTTTATAACAAACGTGGGTGTAAATGAAAGCCCCATATCAATATTCAACTAGGCAAATGGGACGGAAGAGCATAGTGGTCAGAAAATTGTGCTCGCAAACTGAGGGCCAGGGTTCGGACATCAAAAGTCCTGCGGATGAGACTATAGACATTTTGTGACATATTCTCGAAATGCGCGTTTTACTTGGAGGTGTGTATACGCGCTTGCTTACGTGCTGGTGGTCGTGTTTACGTGTGCTTTTTGTGTTGCACGTGTCGCAGAGGCCGTGCACTGTGCTTATATGTATTGTCGTGTATATTGTACAAGCGTTTGTTTCGATTGACTCGCTGTATTTAAAACCAGGCTGTCATCTTTGGGGCTGTCGTGTCACCACAAGAACACGGCAAAAGTGTGCATGTATACAGTAAAATCACTCTCTTGGTGCCGTGGGCTCTGTTACTGTTCGAAAGTCGGGGTAGGGCGGGACTCAAACTGACTTTCTTCACATTTTCTTGAAGCCCGTCTTATTCTTGGAGGTGTGTGGGCACGCACTTGCGTGCGCGCATTTGCTTTTTGTGTGTGCATTTTTGTGTGTGTGCATGTGGTGGCGACCCTGCACTTTGCTGGGGTGCCTCATAATTTTATGGTGTATTATCCTCACTTATTGTATGTAGTGCTTTCTATTGTTGCATGCGCTGTACTGGCTTTCGTTCCGAACAGACTCGCTATTTTCCAACCAGGCTGCCATCTTCGGGCTGGGGTTGCTTCTTCCAGAAATATGTCACATTCTTGGGGATAGGGGGTGGGGAGGGGGTATGCGTATGCGCGGGGTTTTTGTGGTGTGTGTCGGTTTTTTGGTTGATGATGTTTAACACAGACACAGCACAGACACAGAAAAACAACACACACACCACAATTTTTTTTTATGTTTTTGTGTGTTTAATTGTTATATTATTTTTAAAAAAATTTTATCAAGTAAACAAAAAAATAAAAGCCCCAAAAAAAAAAAGAAAAAAAAAAAAGGTAAAAAACCAACAAGACAACAACAAACAACTAAAGGGGAAAAAAAAAAAATCATGAAAAAAAATAACAAAAAAATTTACTGATACCCCAAAAAAAGTTTTTTCAGGGGCATGTCAAGGCCCCCTATTTTTGTCTTGGGGGGCTTCCAAATTCATGAAAGGGTTTTTTTTTCTTTTCTTTTTCCCCCCCTTTAGTCCCTCCCCTTTCTCTTTTTGCGGGCGTTTTTTCCTGTTGGGGGTTAATCTGGTTCCTTTTGCTGCCCTGCTTTATTTTTTTCCCCCAAGGCTTCTTCCCGCTTTTTTCTTGGGGGATTTGTTGCGGCTACAGTTTGAAAAAGATAAAAGCACATCAAAACCTGTACCGCAAAAAATACAGTAGTTCACAACATTCGCTATATTGGAATTTTGATAAAGATTCAGGTGGAGCTTCATGCTTTCAGAAAAGCAGGCACATACAACAGATAGTACAATACAAAGGTTGGACCAATGCCAGAAAGCAGACCAGAAATCACGCAGCAATGAGCACTGATGAAATTATTTCTCTCTTAATAAATATACTTGTGTGGGGCTCCAACCCCCATTTATCTCCAGTTATTTATTCTTTCATTATTTTGTTTTTATTTATTTATTTTTCCGCTATTTTTAGGCTTTTTGTTTTGTTTACCTACAATGTGAGATCTCTAACCTTTTGCTCCTTTTATCATTTCGAGAAAAATTTAAAACAAACACAAGAGGACTGTGATAGAGTTCAAGTTTATTTGAGTTGAAATTGGGAATCAAAAACTGCTGGGGAGATGCAGATGGAGTAGACTTTTAATGGGCTGGGAGTGCTATGACCTGGGTAATGGACATGTCCCTGACCTATGGCAAAGCAAAAGGCAAGAGGGAAATAAGGAAACAAGGCATACTAGTACAAGTTTCCCGCTATTTTATATTAGAAAATGAAAGATTGACATTTTTTCCTTGTACTTATCCAGTAAAATAAGGATAAACGGCACAATGCCTTTTCTAATTCACAAAAAGGTAAATGTGTTCCATAGCCTATGTGCTCGTTGGGGAGAGAGTTATCAGAAACCTCAGCTTCTCCAGGCCCAGCATGTTGAGGGCGGAGCCCATCTCCTCTCCCTCGCTGCTTTACCTTCCCTGTCCCTAAAGAGGGCAGGTACCCATTTACAATTGAGTTCTATGACCGCTGAGCTCTCCCGCTTTTACTAATACAAGTTTGTTAAGTAAGATATACACGTAATTTTTTTTGAAAAAAATACTTCAATTCCTTTCAATCCGATACTTTGCTACTGCCTTCACCTCCACCTTTCCAAATTTACCGCGATATTTTTTTTAAGTAATTTTTTTACAGCGGCAAATCCAGCGATCTAACAAATTTTCTTTAAAAGCTCTCTACAAGCACCGATAACTTCTATTCATATTATTTCGGTAACGGCTATTTTTTCTATTTAACACCATGACCCCAAGACACTGACACAGACACTGACACAGACACAGACACAGACACAGACATTGACATAGACACAGACACACAGACACACAGACACACAGACACAGGCACACACCGACACACACCGACACACACAGACAGACACACACAGACAGACACACAGACGCACACACACACGCACACACTTTCTACTCTACTATTTTCTGCAGTGCTGTCTCACAGAGTATTGCTCCAATGATTATTACATAATTCCTTATGACATCAGTGCCCCCCATTTCTGTTTTAAGTGTTAGAAAAAAATGCAAATGTACCCCCTGCCAAAAAATGGGCATTCTACAACCAGCACCCTTTACTTTTGTTTTTAAATACACTTATTTTTCTACAATGCACTTTTCTCATTCTATGTACAGAACACTTTACTGCTCCCACCCCCACCCCTGCCCCTCCTCTTTCCTAACTCTTTCGCTAAAATTAACTCTAGCATCCCTCCTCCCACTTACCCCGAAAAAATGTACATGCCTTGTGTCAACATACTCCCCCCCCCCCCCCGAAAATGCCCGGGGCTCTTTCAGTACAAAAAGCTTTCCCACTTTCTGGAAATGCTCTGCAAGAAATTTCCTCTTTTCTATCCTTCGGTTTCTTTCCGACTTCCCCTTCGGCTGTATTCTCTCGTGTATTTTCTACTACCGACCCAGTCTATTCTCGTGCTTTTTACCTTGGATATCTTTTCTCGTTCGAAAACTTAATCAACTGCCCTGTAATGGGAATGTGTCGGATGAGGCCAGCAAGGCATAGACCTCCTGCAGAGGAATAGCGTGGAAAAAGACCAGGCACTTTGCATTCTAGCCAATACGAGCGAACGAAGAAAAGTGTCTTCAGCATATACCATATATCTACCTGCCTTTTGTGTCCACAGGGGGATCATAGTTAGAGTTAAGGTTAGTGTAAAGGTTACTGTTAAAGAGTTAATAGCGGGTAAGGGTTGTCTGTCAGATGGTCTGTCTGAATGTTAGAAAAATGGACACAATAGGCACATAGACAAAATAGTAAGTAGCTATAGACACAATGGTATGTAGCTGACAGTATTATTATGGAGCTTTACATCAGAGTCCCTAGTTCCAGCAACAGCAGATTTTACTGTCAATTTTTGGTTTTTTCCTTGGCTAGAGTTCCGAGGTTTACCAATGGTGAGATTCTGTGTGAGCGACCGGTCAAATCGATTTCAAACACGAGACTTTTGGAAGTTGTATCCTTTACAAAAAACAAAAAAACTGAGCCCAAAATAAAACCTGTTAGAAAAAATATTAGCTTGATTTTTTCTACACCCATTGCTTGAAATATGCATCCATACCCTCGTAAATACCGCTTCCTCTCCTTTCCTTGTCTCTGCTTCGAACCTTATGTCTCCTCCACATAACTACCCATTTTATACACACAGACAGACACAGACACAAACACACCCACATTTTACACACACGCACACATACACACACAAACATACAGTCACACACAGACACACACACGCACACACAAAAACCCCCACACAGACACAGACAGACAGACAGACAGACAGACACAGACAGACAGACAGAGACAGACAGACAGACAGACAGACAGACAGGCAGATACACACACGCGCACGCGCGCCACCTGTGTGCATGCCGGGAGACCACCTGTGAGCATGTTGCTCCTACCGGCGCAATATGGTCTACTTTTCCGAACAGCAGAACGGGTTTTTAAGATGTGTGCAAGATGTTCTGCGTGTGTTCGCACACGGGGCCTCAGTTCATAGTCTCATCTTAATGACTGACATTCAGATCTTTTTTTTCTTCGTCGAAATGGGAAGAAAGAGCTAGGCTGGGAATCGAACCCAGAACCTCATGGTTTACTTGTTGGCAAGCAACCGTCTTAACCATCCCGAGACCCTTCCTAGGACTTTTTAGTACACATTTCTATTCCAGTCAAAAGAAATGACTATTTCATTGCTCGTTTGCAATTAAAACAAAATTGAGGTCTGACACTTTTGCTGCCCAAGGGCTACAAGTACATAGGTTATGGAACACATGGACCTATTTTCCAATAACGGTGAACAATTTGTTTCATTAAAAAAACAATCACAGAGCATTCATAGTGATTATCTAGGGGCAGATGCTCATCAAAACACTATCATTTCATTCGATTTCTTGGAAAAAAAACCAAGTACCAGTCCTGCAAGATATAATAGTAAAAACAGTTCTTCCAAAAATAACTATTTCATAAGATTTAAAAAAAACTATTTTTTTAAACGATATATTACCAGGTGATTTTTTCTAGCTGTGTTCCTGGGTTCGTGCTCTCAAGTTCTCCAATGCTGAAATTTTGTGAGTGCAACTTTTTGGTCACTATTAAGGTAGCCACATTCTGACTTCGGGGATGATTCTAAACACGACACTTGTGCATTTTTTTCAGATGTCAATCTGTCCCACCGGAACACAATGGCTTACACTTTTGAAGCGGTTTGTTTAACGTTGTGCAAGGGTGGGGGGGGGGGGGGGGGGCGGCGAGGGGGCGAAGTTTGGTTTATAGCCTCATTTAATTAAAGAACTTTTCGGAGACTTGAGTTGGCACTGACGTTGACTCTAGAGGAAACATCTCTTGAAAGAACGACTGGATGCTGGCAGCCAAAACCTGGTGCTGGGGGTGTTGTCCTCCTCCCCTTGTTGATCCTTACCTGCAGTCTGCAACTGCTTCCAGGCCCCTGGGATGCTTGGTACTTTGGTCTGGCGCCAGAACCCCTGAAAACAGCATCAACTAAGCATCTTGAGCAATCCGGAAGGTTTGCATGTTCAAAAAATCACAACAGTATCTTTTTAAAATAAATCAATGTTCTCTGAAGAAGAAAAAGTTCCAGCAGAACGGGGATCGAGTCCAGACTCTTTACTTTCTATGCAGGTTTGTAACCACTAGACCACCTATCCACCAATAGCAAGATGACTAAGGTGACACGTTTCTTCGTTACAGCTAGTTCAGAAATCTTCGGTAACAGGATTCAATATCTGCAGCAACACTATCCCCACTGTCTCGAAAGTTCTTTGGGTGAGACTATAAAGTGAGGCCGCATGTGCAATAACACGCAGAACATCTTGCTCACACGTTAGAAACCTGTTCCGATTTTGGAAGAGAAAAACTATTTCATGCCGGTAGGAAGGACGGCAACTTAAAAATATGTACACATACAGGTTTGGTATTTAGACACCATCCCCAAAGTCGGAATGCTGCTACCTTAATGGTGAGTAAAAACGGTCGCATAGGCAGAATCTCACTATTGGCGAACCTCGGAGCTGTAACCGAGGAGAGTAAAACAACAAAAAAATCTCAACAACGCTTGATAAAGGGTGGACATCTTTATATTATTCTATGGCATATTAAGATGCAGACTTGCCAAAACTTAAGATTTATCTATGTAGACACGTGCATTTATTTATTTATTTAGACATACAGTGGTGTAACTTAAAATAAAAAATAAATAAGATCAAATGTGTACCCTAAAGATCTGTAAATTTCACCTGCTTTTGGTGGAGCAAAAACGCCCAGTGAGCATCTATCTACAGCTTCACAGTAGCAGCGAGTTATTTAAAAACCAAAACTTCAAAAAAGATACAATATGGTTACGGGGGGCGCGATAGCCTGGTGGTTAAGCTGTTGTGCTTGTGATTCGACAGCCTGGGGTTGAGCCACCACCCAGTTACCTGTTCAATGGCATTTTCTCCCTAATGGTAACACAAGTACTGACTACTTCCCTGAAAGTCATTTGCATGCGATTATAAACCGTTGTCCCATGTGTGAACACGCGCAGAAAATCCTTCGGCGATGTTAAAACCTATTTAGCTTTTTGGCAGAGTAGGCCATCGCGTGCCAAAATAAATCTTCAAACAAAAAATAACGCAAACATAATGGCGTCTTTAGGCATCCCGAAGTCGAGATGCAGCTAAATGGATTGCGAAGAGTTTACCTAACAGAAAAATCTCACCATTGGTTCACCTCGGAGCTCTAAACAAGGAACAAAAAATAATACTTACGCTTGTGAGTTCTTGATAATGTTGTTCAGCAACCATGATTGACTGGATACTTTCTGCTGCCAAGATGTTTAAAGACACACGCCCAGAACTGTGATTCGATCCCCATGACAACTGTCGACACCAATGCCAGACTTCTGAGGATTCAGAGCAAGAATGGAGTGACCCAGAAGGTCGGGAAGTGCTTTAAGAAAATGTTTGGGGGCGTGAGGTGTCCCTTCCCCTCGTGAGCACGGTATGCGAGGGTAGGCAGGCTGTGCCGTTTTAGGACACCCACATCTTTGTTCCACGCTGCTCTAGGTGGGCTCCATTTGTAACCACTGCGGAAAAGGTTGATCGGATACTGACGGGAGTACTCAACCCTGTGGTCAGTGAGCCTTGCAGAGAACTTCCGGGACAAAGTTCGATTCGAGCTCAGAAACTAGGAAGGACTGGGTGACTTTTGTGGACATTGAGCACACACACGTTGACAGATCATAATCTGTATCGACTCGCCAGGAGAGTGTGCAAGACAGGGTTGCATGTTCGGATCCTCTGCAACCCTACCTCTTTCCACTGTCGGTTCTGTGTCGACTAGCAGATGTCCACAAGGACCACAGCCCCGCCTGCTCTCATCGCCTTTGCTCCCTGAAGTGTTGCAGAGATGGGAGGTCATATAGATGCCACTCTGATACCAACGCCCCCAAACTCCTACCTACATTGCTGCTAAGCCCAGTGGAAGATGAAGACGGGTGACATCTATATCCTGGATCCCTGGGCAAGGGACCAGGCTGTGCACTAGTCTGCCCTTCAGGGATTTGATGTAGCACTTTCTCCTATCCCCGATTCTAAACCCTTCCCATCGATCTGACATCTGTCTACTGAGTCATGGGGATCTTGGACAAGTTCAGGGTCATGTGCTCCAACATCGTGGCGATGGCGTCTCCATGATCTCTAGTGAGAAGGATCACTATCACCAGCGAAGATCTGGTGCCAAGACCATGAACACAGCTATCAGTATGCAGTATACATTAACCCTTTTACACACAAACACACACACACATACGCACGCGCGCGCACGCACACGCACACACATGCGCACGCACACACACACAAACACACACACGCGCGCGCGCACACACACAGAGAGACGAGGACTGGATGTAAAAAGGCACATGAGCGCTTATTCCACTATCCTCGATATAAAAGAATAAAAGAGAAAAAGAGAATACGAAAAGGGACGAGAGTGGCCTATTCCTTAATGTTGCTCCCTTAGTCTGCTCTCGACCATAAACTGAAGTCCCATTTCAGAACACAAGTTGAACATCTTGTGAACACTTCAAAACCCATTCCACAATTTGGAAGAGTAGGCCGTTTGTGCCGGTAAGACCGACAGAAATATCTGGGGAAAAAATCATACACACTAGTGTGCTTAGAGTTCATCCTCAAAGTGGGAACGCAGCTATCTGAATGGTTATCAAAAATATTTGTGCAAAAATCTCACCATTAGCGAACCTGGGAGCTTTAGCCAAGAAATGGGAGAGATTAAAAAAATTATTCGGGGGAGCTTTTAGGTTTACGACATTTTAAGAACGCATCTGATGTGTAAAGGTAAAGCATCCAAATAACGTTTACGGTAGTGAGAGCATAATACGTAGTAGAGAGCAGTATACGGTAGTAGAGAGCAGTATACGGTAGTAAGAGCAGTATACGTAGTAGTAGAGCAGTATACGGTAGTAGAGAGCAGTATACGGTAGTAGAGAGCAGTATACGGTAGTAGAGAACACACAAAATACTATGAAATACTGAATTCTGAAATGTACAAGACATCCAGTCTTTTTCCACATTGGTTTCGTAGCAGTATGAAAAGGGTATCAATGTTTTTACTTTCGATTAAAAACCTTTCTTTGAAAAATATTGGCGAGAGAGAGAGAGAGAGAGAGAGAGAGAGAGAGAGAGAGAGAGAGAGAGAGAGAGAGAGAGAGAGAGAGAGAGAGAGAGAGAGAGAGAGAGAGAGAGAGAGAGAAGAGATGATGAGAGAAGAGAGAGACAGAGACAGAGAGACAGAGATAGAGACAGAGGCAGAGAGAGAGACCAGAGAGAGACGAGAGAGAATTAATGATCATTTTCACGGTCGATGAAAAAACATTCACATTATTCTTTCATCCCGCCTAGCCCTGATTAGGAACTTAACAACCCCCGCCAAAAAACCAACCAAACAAAAAACAAACAAAAAACCCAACAAAAACAAAACAACCCATAACAAACCAAACACTTAGCAACCCACTCCCTTCCAAAACAAAACCAGCACCAACAACAAAACTTCAACTCATGGTTTAAAGAAAGCAGATAGGTATATATTCGAAGAGAGAGTGTGTGTGTGAGCGCGCGCGTGCGTGTGTGTGTTGTGTACGCGCGCGCGTGCGTGTGTGAGTGTTTTTAGGGTTCGACATTTTAAGAACGCATCTGATGTGTAAAGGTAAAGGCATCCCATAACGTATATGGTAGTAGAGAGCATATGCGCACGCGTGCGGAGAGAGAGAGAGAGAGAGAGAGAGAGAGAGAGAGAGAGAGAGAGAGAGAGAGAGAGAGAGAGAGAGAGAGAAGACAGACAGACAGACAGACAGACAGACAGACAGACAGACAGACATGCAGGCAGGGAGAGACAGTAGTGTATTCCCGCACACGCGCGCGCGTGTATGTATGTGTGTGTGTATGTGTGCGTGTGCGCGCGCGAATCCTTCACAAGTTCTTCGCATGATACTATAAACAGAGGATACTTACGCAAATACTCACAAAACATATGTACATGTTGGAGCCTGTTTATATTTTTGAAAGAGTAGGCTAATCGTTGGGGTAAGAGTGGATGAGAACAAAATTCTTCAAAAGCTCAGACAACACCTGTTGTCGGCCATATGAGCGAAAATGCATTGTGTTGCCGTATAGGGCCTAAGAAGTCAGGCCCAGCGCATCCGACTTCGGCATAGGAGAGATTTGTTGTCGCTTAAGTCTTTCTTGGAAAAATGGTAGGAGAATGGACCAAGGAGCATGAAAAAAAAATCTTACCAGTTCATCTTGCGAGAGGACGGAAGAACAAGGATAGCGCGAGTTGCCAGGATCTGCACATCTTCTGCTATGGGCATCATCAGGATGGAAGCTTTGCGTCGATGTCATCTGCTATGGGCATTTTCAGGATGGCAGCTTGGTTGTCTTCAGGATTTGGCCAGCCTGAAACAAAACGCGTGATACGTGTCTTCAGTTCTCTTGCGCCGATTTCCAGCTTTTGTTTTATTTTATGTTCAAAGCCCTACTGACCACGAAAGCATATCTGGGCTGTCAATTCATTCAGTTTCTTTGGCTCTAGCTCAATTCATTCAGTTTCGTTGGCCTTTGACTCATGTTCAAAACCAACACGACCTTATTCCCTCAAGTATCCCACATCGTCAATTCGAAAAATAAATGAATTGAGAAAATATGTTAAATTACTTTAGGCGGATAAAATCAGGCTGTGCTGAGGACGCCAGCCATTGTGCTCGATTCATCAACCCAAAAGTACACAAAAGAAAGGAATAACGCTCCAAAGCAGATTACTAAAACCTGCACTTATCCCGAAAGTTCTTTGGGTGAAACAATAAACTGAGGTCCCGTGTGAGAGCGCAGGCAGAACCTCTTTCGCTCACATTTAAACCTGTTCCACCTTTCGTAATAGGCCATTGCGTGCAAGAAGGAACAGAATTGATAAACCAGCATGCACACGGGGACTGGATGAGTAGCCCACCTTTGCAATCATCCCAAGATTCAAATCTGCTCCAAGTTATAAAAAAATATCAGCTAGATAGTAATAAAAACCGAAAAATATTTTATTTTGAATTGGAGTAGTTTATTCTCTCTCCCTCCCCCCCCCCCCCCCCCCCGCGCCTTCTTTTAATAGTTAAGGAAAATGGAAGACTTAAAAAAGAGAAGACTGTCAATGTAAGAAAAAACATTTACGTATTGAATATTGGACCAACAGCAAGGCGTGAAGTGTCACCAGGCCTAGTCAGGTACCACTCAGTTTTCAAATCGACTCTTGCTAATACATAAATATATGTAGAACCAGATTTTTAAAAAAAAACCTCTTTAAAAATATCTACCAGTCCAACTATTACTCTTAATTACAAGAAAAATATAAATTCTTGATGACAGTGATAAAAAATACACGTACCGCTTCTTTAGTCTTCACCGACCAGTACGTTGAATGTCAAGTCTTCAGAGGTCTTGTTTTTCTCTCTCCAATGGTCTGCACTGCAGCTAGGGGGCTGTGTGAAATGACACCTTGCAAACTGCCCTGCACCCCCCAGTCCACACATACATGAGCACTTTTCACGCAGAAAGCAAAACTACTTACAGTTCAATCCGCAAGTTAAAAAAAAAAAGAAAAAACAAAACAAGCAAAACGAAGAAGCACAAAAAAGAGCGGAAAAAGAAGCTGGTTTTGGCAGTAACTTTGCATGCTGCTTTTTGTGACGTTTCTGATCTCTTCTATCTCTGCTTTTAACTTTCTCTATCTCTCTATTTTTCTGTTTGTCTGTCTACCTGTTCATCTATCTATTTTTCTACCTGTCCGTCTATCTGTTCGTTTATCAGTTCTCTCTCTCTCCTCTCTCTCTCTCTCTCTCTCTCTCTCTCTCTCTCTCCTCTCTCTCTCTCTCTCTCTCCTCTCCTCTCTCTCTCTCTCTCTCTCTCTCTCTCTGCCTACTCCACTTCCACAAAAAATCCGTTGGATGACACTATAAAACAAGGTCCCGTGGGTGAACGCACACAGAACATCTTGCGCACACGTTAAAACCCGTTCCCCAGACAACATTACGATATTACTGAAAAAATTGCCAGCTATTTATATCGTAGTGAAGAAATTAAATGTCACAAATCACAGAGTTGAAAATACCATATCCTGGTCGAAGCATTTAGAGTTGACGGGTGTAAATATTGCAACAAAGAAGGACTAAACATTTTTTCTTACCTCTACTGGTTAGGAGACTTATTTCATTTATTTCCACCAATTACGTCTCTGCCCTTTGGGATTCAGCAAGCAAAGACATTCTAAGACCATTGCTTAGTATTCAAAAGAGTAGTTAAATTGATCATTAATAAATGTTCTCCTTTGACAGATTGTAAATATAAAGAAACACCTTTTCAAGACATAGTATCTTATATAATAAAGCTCTCTTTAAGCGTAAGGTAAAAGGTAAAAAGTTGAAGGTGTCCCATTACCTATGTGGTTGTAAAGGAGCGAAGGCGTCAGAGACCTCAGATTCTCCAGGGTCCAGTATATTGAGGGCGGCGCCCATCTTCTCTCCCTCGCTGCTTTACCCTCCCTGACCCTAAAGAGGGCAGGTACCCATTTACAGCTGGGTGAACTGGGGGACTTTCTGAGTCCAAAGTGCACAAAAGTTCACCCGTCCACTTGATAGCCACGATCGGTGCTGCTTAACCATAGCTTGATTAAAGCGAGTGCTCTTGCCACTGAGCTAACACGTCCCCATTTTATATGGGTAGCAAAAGCATATTTCCCTATATACAAGCATTAGGAATTATTTATCTTTTAATAACTTGCGTTTGCTATGCATCTTTATTCTCATGACTGATTGTCGGGAACAATTATGCTTTTTATGTGTTTTTTTTTTAGTATTTAATAAGAATATATGACAACGTGAAACGTTCACAATGGATATACTAAGTGACTACAAAAACATAGTGGTTTTAATCAAAACACATCACATTTGTGGGAGAGAAAAAGATAGAAAGAAGAGCAAAAGAAGAATAAGAAAGCACAAAAGACCCACAAAACACTAATCAGTCAACCAGCCAACCAACCAATCAACAAATCAACCAGCCAACCAATCCACTGACCAGCCAACCGACCAACTAGCCCGCCAACCAACCAACCAACTGGCCAACTAGCCAACAAATCAGCCGACCAACCGACTAACCAACCAACCAGCCAAAGAACCAATCGATAAAGAAAACACCCAAACTATGTCTATTCACAATGCTCTATTTCGTGTAATGCATTCAGGTTTAGATGATTCCTGGTACGGGCAGTTTGGTCAGCCAGTGTGTACGTACAGCTTCTGCCGCCCACCAGTTTTTAGACACCAGTTTCGATAACATAGGCTTCTCTTGCTCTTCTTTTTTTAAAAAATCTTTATATCCAGGATAATGGAATAGGCACAATCTTGTTGCATGACGTACATGGGGGAGGGAGAAAGAAAGAAAGAAAGAAAGAAAGAAAGAAAGAAAGAGAGAGAGAGAGAGAGAGAGAGAGAGAGAGAGAGAGAGAGAGAGAGAGAGAGAGAGAGAGAGAGAGAGAGAGAGCTACAGACAGACAGACAGACAGACACAAGCACACACACAGACACACAGACAAGCAGGCAGATATACAAAGACAAACACAGATACAGCCATTGAGTCCTCAATACGTTTTGTGTTTTTAACTTCTGGAATGTGGCCCACAAAACCTCCCCCCACCTAAAAAATAATGCCTACGATTATTACACAGACAAAAATGGCTCACATGAATATTGTATTTCATGCAACGTGAGGTAAAACTGTCAAGTTTGTCAACCAAGTCTTTGAAGTGGGCAATACACGTTTCTTACACACTGTCATACATCACAGTTTTTCCCCTCCAGAAAAAATGCTGTCATCGTTTATAGGGTATCTTAGATGCTTTGTTGATGTATATATGTTAGTTTCTTTTTGTTGTCATTTCGGTTTTTTTCGTTATTGTTGCTGTCTTTGTTTTCAATGTTCTTTATTTCATGGAGGTAATATTTGCATCAAAGCTTGCTGTAAAACCGACGCTATGGGGCATGTTTTTAAACACACAAGTTAAGGGAATTCATGGGTAGTTAATGTGAATGTCAACATACGCCTACGAACATATTCAGCTAGTTCAAGGTACAATACAAAACAAGAAAAAATAACACAACAATACCATATCTATTTTTGCACAAAAAGCATACATATGGAAGGAAGGTGGCAGGATGGTTAAGACGTTCGCCTGCCAATATTATGTAAACCGTGAGTTTCTGGGTTCGTACTCAGCCTCGCCCTTTCTTCCCAGTTTGACAAAAAAATCGAACTGAATGTCAAAGTCATTCGGAAGGGACTATAAACCGAGACCCCGTGTGCGAACGCACGCAGAATATCTTGCGCACACGTTAAAACCCCGTTCCGCCTTTCGGAAGAGCAGGCCATCGCGTGCCGGTAGGAGCGGATGACAAAATTATATAAAAAAAACCCAGCATGCACACAGGTGTCGTGTTTAGACACCATCCCTTAGGGGAAAAAATAATGGGTAGGCGCTGCACTTATGGCGACACGCTCTTCCCGGGGAGAGCAGCCCGAATTTCACGCAGAAAAATCTGCTGTGACATAAAGTGGTATAAATAAAATAAAAAACAACAACAAATACTTGCTTGTAGATATGGACCTGGCTGATGAATACACACACATCCTGTTAGCAGGAAGTACAATCTATATTTTGTGTCGAGGGTTTGAATTCTTTAACGTATATTACCCTAAAATATGTGTGTGTGTATGCGTGTGTGTATGCGTGTGTGTGTGTGTGTGCGTGTGCGTGCGTGTGCGTGTGTGTGAGTGTGTGTGCGCGTGCTTGCGTGCATGCGCGCACGTGTGTATGAGTGTGCGCGCGCGTGTGTACAGCTCGCAAGTTTAAGCATTGTAAGGCAGTGCTGAGGACTCCTAACAATTGTCTTGTTTTATTTTGTTTGTGTGTCTATTCTTTGATTTCGTGACACAACTAAATTGGTCTAGTTAATTACAAAAGCAAGACAAAGCCAACAGAGATTGAAAGTTCAGAGAACCAACAAAAACAAAAATAATTATCTAAACATACAAACAGAAAAAGCAGATTATCGTGGGTAGTCAGTGATATGTATTGAAGTATAAAACATCAAAAAACAGGCTTACCAATATTAAAAAAAAAACCCAACAAAACATACAGACAAAAATGAAAATCTCGTTTTCCAAAACATTTACAAACTTAGCCATTCCAAAAAAAAATCTTTGTTTTAAGATCTACACAGCTTTATATTTCTTTCCTTGTTATCAAAGGTTGTCACCAAAAATTTTTTGGAAAACTTTTGATCCAGGTAATCTGCCTAAAACAAAAGCTAAAGTAAAAAAACAACAACAACAACACAAAATAAACACTGCCAAATGTTTTTTACCTGGTCAAAACGTTACTCTGCCTCTGTCTCTCTCTCTCTATCTCCGTCTCTCTCTGTGTCTGTCTCACTCTCTATGTGTCTCTCTCTGTGTCTCTATGTCTCTCTCTCTCTGTCTCCCTCTGTCTATGTATCTCTCTATATCTCTCTCTGTCTCCCTTTGTCTCTATGTGTCTATCTCTGCCTCTCTCTATGTGTGTCTCTCTGTCTCTCTATGTCTCTCTATCTGTCTCTCTCTGGTCTCTCTCTGTGTCTTTCTGTCTGTCTCTCTCTAACTCTCTCTCTCTCTCTGTGTCTCTCTCTGTCTCTATGCTTCTATCTGTGTTTGTCTCTGTCTGTCTGTTTGTATGTCTGTCTATCTCTGTCTTTCTGTCCGTCTGTCTGTCCGTCTGTCTGTCTGTATGTCTGTCTGTCTGTCTGTCTGTCTGTCTGTCTCCCCTCCCCCACTGTGTCAGATTTCTCAGGCATGTTACCTCTGTCAGACAGTATAGAAAATGGCTGGCTTGAAATAAGCCTGTCAAAACTTTGTGTTCGGGTCAGGAGTTTTCCGATAGATGAAGATGAATATGCCAATCGTTGAACTGTGTCTTGTCTGAAGCCAATAGTAAGCTGCTGGCTTTAGGGTCGAGAGAATTCAGGGCTTCTTTCGCAGTCTTTTTCTGGCAGTGTGTATTATATGCATGGTTGAAAATAAGTTGAAGGTCTCAGAACTATGTGGGGCTTCTTTGAACGCTTATATAAGTCTAAGCATGATGTTGTCATTGTTCTCTCTTCTCTCTCTCTCTCTCTCCTCTCCTCTCTCTCTCTCTCTCTCTCTCTCTCTCTCTCTCTCTCCTCTCTCCTCTCTCCTCTCCTCTCTCTCTCTCTCTCTCCATCTCTCTCTCTCTCTCTTCCCCCTCCTCCCCCTTCTCTCTCTCTCTCCCACCTGAGGCTGGTCAGTTTTGTTAATATTACCTCGGTTTCTTCTCTGTGTTAATAAAGTCAAAACCATGACACATATGGGAAGCTTTCAGTCAAATACCCCCACCCCACCCCTAAAAAAGAAAACAGTTAAAGTTAAAAGAACAGAACATGTGCTATCACACTGTGTGCCCTGGTCACAAGGGTTAGCAAAATTGGTGAAGGTGTCCCATTACCTAGGCGGTCGTTGGGGAGCGAGGCATCAGAGACCTCAGCTTCTCTAGGGGCCAGCCCAGCATATTGATGGCGGCGCCCATCTCCTCTCCCTCGCTGCTTTACCTTCCCTGACCCTAAAGAGGGCAGGTACCCATTGACAGCTGGGTGAACTGGGGGGGGGGGGGGACTGTACTGAAACCAAGACGCGCAAACGGTCACCCATCTAAATGGTAATCACGCTCGACGCTGCTTAACTTGACTGGGGGAAAGCGAGCGCTCTGACCACTCCCGCAACAGTGTGTCATGTCTGTCCACTGTTTTATCCCTTCTAGACGTTTTAGAAAAATGGCTGGCTTGGAATGGGTCTGTCAAAAGTTTGTTTCCAGATCACCAGTTTTCTGACAGAGAAGAGATGATATCCCTCTTTTGAACTGTGTCTTGTCTGAAGCCATTAGTGTGCTGAGGATCGGGGGAGGGTGTGAGAGAGAGAGAGAGAGAGAGAGAGAGAGAGAGAGAAGAGAGAGAGAGAGAGAGAGAGAGAGAGAGAGAGGAGAGAGAGAGAGAGAGAGAGAGGAGAGAGAGAGAGAGAGAAAATAAGAGAGAAAGGGATAATATAAAAATATATATATATATATATATAAAATGAGAGAGAAGAAGAGAGAGAGAGAGAGAGAGAGAGAGAGAGAGAGAGAGAGAGAGAGAGAGAAGAGAGAGAGAGAGAGAGAGAGAGAGAGAGAGAGAGAGAGAGAGAGAGAGAGACAGACAGACAGACAGACAGACAGACAGACAGACAGACAGACAGACAGACAGACAGACAGACAGACAGAGGAGAGAGAGAGATGGGGGGGGGGGGGGGGTCTTTCTGCGGTTTATTTCCTGCCAGCGAGTGCTATATTAATAGTTGAACATATCTGAGAAGTTCTAAAAGTGTGGCATCAATAAAATGAACCTAAAAAAAAATCAGTTTCGTTTTTTCTCTGCTTCTGTTTTTGGTTTCAGTCTGTCTTTTCTGTGTGTCTCTCTCACTGCGTATGCCTAAGTTTTTGTTTTGATGTGAATATCACCTTACAAAGAGCAGTCTTTGTCAGAAGTTTGTGATTCAAGTCATTCTACTTCCTATGACTGGCGTTGTAATCTGCTATAAGGGTTTTTTTTTCTCGTTTGACCTTTCTGTTTCTTATGTGACGATCACCACCATACTAGTTTAAAGTTATGGGTGTGTGGTTTATTCTGTGGGAAAGGGGAGAAAGCAGTAGAAAAAGAATCATATTATAATGAATGAAAAGTGATGGTGTCTGCATTGTTCTTTTTTTTTTGGAATCCGTATTATGAAAGGGCTCGCTTTCCCCTAGCCAAGGTTAAGCAGCGTCGAGCGTGGTTGCCAATTGAATGGGTGACCGTTTGCGCGCCTTGGCTTCAGTACAGTCCCCCAGTTCACCAAACTGTAAATGGGTACATGCCTTCTTTAGGGTCAGGGAAGGTAAAGCAGCGAGGGAGAGGAGATGGGTGCCGCCTCAATTGCCCTAGAGAAGCTGAGCTCTGATGCTTCGCTTCCCTACGACCACATAGGTTATGGGACAAGTTTACCTTTTTTATTTTTACCTATCATGAAAAACTATATTGCTATACCCGTAAAAAGTAACTTATCACATTTTTATGTAACGAAATTGCCCATTGATCAAAGTCGAAGCCGCTTTGCAAATACCTGATGAAAAAGTAAACAAATTTTTTTCGGTTCAAGACAAATTCTTTTGCAAGCACTTGAAATGAGATTTTAGCGAAACAAAACAGACTAAAGAATGAAAATAAATGAGATAAAAAAAGATGTAATCAAGGAGGAGTATCAAAGACAAACAAGAAATAAAGTTAAATGAGGAAGAAAAGAAAGAAAGGAAAAGAAGAAAAAAAAAGTAGGAAAGAAAAAAAGACAAAGGAACAAAGAAAGAAAAAAAGCAAAAAAAAAACAGAAACGAAATACCTGTATCAAAATATACATGAACATAAAACATATCCTCAACTAAAAAAAAAGAAAAACAACTATACATATACGAACTACAACCCCCCCCCCCCCCAAAACTTATGTTATCTGTCGCTGTTTCGCTGATATTAACATGTCCAAAACCAGGACATATACATCTTCAGGGATCGTACCTGTCTATCAAAATTGTTAATTAACTATAAATACACCTCCAGACGAAAGCACCCTCACCGTGTTAATTAAAATCCTAGTCAGGACTCCTCAATATTTTCCATGCCAGCTACCAATTAAAATGAAAAAATGTTCAAGGAAACATCAAGCAGCTGTCATACTGTGAATCCAGAATGTATCCTAAATGTGGTTTGGAGTTTAAAACTCATCTCAGGGAAGGAGGAGAGACGGTTTTAGGAGGAGGAGGAAACACATGCTGAGAAAGGATTACGTAACAACTCAGTAGTGATAGAAAGTAGAGAGAGGAGGGAGGAGGAGGAGAGAGAGCGAGACGACAGAAGAGAAGAGAGAGAGTAGAGAGAGTAAGAGAAGAGTAGAAGAAAGAGAGAAGATGAGAGAGAGATAGATGATAAAGAGAGATAGTAAGAAAAGAAAGTAAAAGACAACAGACAGACATCTCTCCGACAACCGACATGAGTACAAACGCAGAGCAACATGCAGAAGACAGGACAGTCAGACAGAGAGGGAGGGAGGAGGGAGAGAGAGACTGGTATGACGCGTGACCACAACTAGACACAACGAGATCGAGACAGCACCAAAACACACAACACACTCACACACCACACAAGCAACACATGTCAAACAACAATAAATAAATAAATAATATATATAGCTATTATCATCATATATATTATTTATATATATGTATAATATTATAGTTAAAGTATAGTCTCTCTCTCTCTCTCTCTCTCTCTCTCTCTCTCTCTTCTCTCTCTCTCATCTCTCTCTCTCTCTCTCTCTCTCTCTCTCTTCTCTCTCTCTCTCTCTTTCAGACAACAGTGCGCCAAGCCTCTCAGGCATTTTATTTCTGGCACACATTCAGAAAAAAAATACTGGCTTGGAATTGGTCTGTCCAAACTTTGTTTCACGAGTTTTCCGATAGAGTAGATGGCTACCAATAATATGTCTCAACTCTATCTTGCGCGAAGCCAATTGAAGGCTGAAGGCTTGGGGGGTTGGAGAAATTATAGCTATTTCTGCAGTCCCTTTCTGGCATTGTGCATGAAACGCGTGGATGGAAATATCTTGGACGTTTCCAAAGTGTGGCATCAATGAAAGCTTGTGAATTTGATACTTGCCTACTGTCATCAACCCTTTTTGTTTTTTTAGTTTCTTTAGTTAGTGTATATATATATATATTATATATATATTTTATATATATATATATATATATATTATAATATATATATTATATATATTTATATATTATGTATTATATATATTTGTGTGTGTTGTGTGTGTGTGTGTGTGTGTGTGTGTGGTGTGTGTGTGTGTGTGTTGTGTTGTGTGTGTGTGTGTGTGTGTGTGTGTGTGTGTGTGTGTGTGTGTGTGTGTGTGTGTGTGTGTGTGTGTGTGTGTGTGTGTGTGTGTGTGTGTGTGTGTTGGCTTTCCCCCAAAGCCAATGTTAAACAGCATCGAGCGTGGTTACCAAGTGGATGGTGACTGTTTGTGCACCTTAGCTTCAGTACAGTTCCCCCAGTTCACCCAGCTGTAAATAGGTGCCTGCTCTCTTGAGGTTCAGGGAGGTAAATCAGCGAGGGAGAGGAGATGGGCGCCGCCCTCAATATGCCGGCTCCTGGGAAAGCTGCGGTCTCTGACACCTCCCTTCCCTACGACCATATGGTTTCGGGACATCTTTACCTTTTAACACAAGTCTCACTAGTTTAAAGCATAACGAGCAACATGCATGCTATCCTAGGCTGGTTAGAAAACATGAAGAAAGCATTTAGAGCGCCCATGCTAATGCTCATCGGCTTCAGTTATAGTGTTGATGAAGCCATACTGGTATATTTGTTTCCTCAGCGGAGATATAATATTATGAATTATAAATGATGCCCGGAAATAGATATAGAAATAGATATATAGAAATAGATATAAATTTGCGCAGGAAATTGATATTCCAGACTTTCGGTCAATAGGTCTGTTCGACTGCTTGTCCGTCTGTCTGTATGTCCTGTCTGTCTCTCTTTATCTCTGTCTTTCTTTTTGTCTGTCTTTCTCTCTCTCTTTCTCTTAGTCTCTGTATCTCTATCTGTCTCTATCTGTCTGTCCGTATGTCGGGCTGTCAGCTGTCTGTCTGTCTGTCTGTCTGTCTGTCTGTCTGTCTGTCTGTCGTCTGTCTGTCTGTCTGTCTGTTGTCTGTCTGTCTGTCTGTCTGTCTCTGTGACTGAAAAGAGAACAACAAAACAAATATACAGACACACCGATAACAACCAGCAGGCCAAGGCAAACAACAGACAGACAGACACACAGAAAACACAGACAGAAAGACAGACAAACAGAGAATGAGACCAAAATGGAAATAAGATAGAGATCAAAGCAAGGATGAGCAAACTGTGGGAACGCCCTGAGAGAATGGCGGATTTGCATAAACATGCAGGGCCATAGGAGGCGCTTCGTGACCATCACTCTCCGATGCTGGGGTGACCTTTCCACACATGCTAATGCACCCACCGTCTGGTTTTACTCTCCCTGCCGGGCCCCCTGCATCCCTGGACACACTGGAATCACACTGGGTGCCCAATCTCGCATGTGCAAACACAGGCTGTGTCCCAAACCCACTGTATTCACGGCCCTCGTTGTGGAAGTGTTATACCGCCCGAATAGCCCGTTATTATCAAGGTTATATTACACATGGGCAAAGCTCTGTGTGGAAGGTTGTATATGTTTTAAGCCTCACTGTATTATATTGTGTTGTATTGTACTGTGTTGTATTGTATTGTAATAGTTTATGTTGTATTGCATTATATTGTATTGTATCGTACTCTATTAGATTGGATTAGAATGGAGACCCCATCAGACCTAAACATATTCGTCATTTTTCGAACACCGTTATATCAACAGTAGCTCCGAACCACAATTGGCGTACGCCAAAGATTTCTGCTATCTCCCACCCTCTTCAACGTCTGCTTAGAGAGAATAATGGCTTACGCACTTGAAACCCATGGTGGAACAATCAGCAATAGAGGCAGGACAACTACAAACTTACGTTTGCCGACGACATCGACAACCTAGCTGGACAAGAGCAAGAACTGGTCAGCCTGGTAAATCCCCTTGATGAAGCTTCTTCAGCATATGGCGTGGTCATTAGCGCAGAGAATATCCAGTTGATGACAAAAAGTGCCAATGGCATCAGCACTGACATCATATGCGGCAAGAAAATTTCAATATATGGGAGCTAAAGTATCGGAAGAAGGATCAAAGCATGAAGTTCTCTTCTGAAAAGCCCAGACCACAGCTGCAATGACCAAACTGAAAGTCCTCTGCAACAACAAGAACATCGTCTTCAGCTTTAAGATCAGACTGCTGTATTCTCTGGTCATGTCCCTATTCTGTACCCATGTGAAACATGGACCATACATAACAGCAGACATTGAAGGAAGGCAACAGGAGGTAGAGATGAGATGCTTTCGCAAACTTCTTGATATCTCATACGGAGATCCCATTACTTATGAGGAAATTAAAACCAGAATCGAAAACGCCATCGGACCATACGAGGAGCTCCTGACTTTAGCGAGAAAATGCAAACTGGAGTGGTACAGGCACAATACACGAACATCTGGACTGGCCAAGACTGTCCTACAGGGAACAGTACAAGGAGGGAGACGAAGAGGCAGACAGAGAAAACGATGGGAAGACAACATCAGAGAGTGAACTGGACTGGGTGGAACGACTTGCTATGGAAAACTGAAAACTGCTAGCGTGGAGGAAGCTGGTTGCAAATCTTCAGTGTTGCATCAACGGTCTACTAGACTACGGGATAGGTGACGGTGAAAGAAGAGAACATTTTATGAAAGTAATTTTTCAAATGTGTCTTCCGCTGATTTTTGTTTTCTCTGTCGGTCTGTTTGTCTGTCTCTATATGTCTGTCTGTTTGTCGGCCTCAGTCAGTCGTGCTTCCTTGCAGGTACTTTTATTTATTTATTTATTTTTTTCAACTTCCTTCCCCTCCAAAAAATCAGAACTAGAAAATGATTTCCAAAATTGCAGTTCTTAAACATCTAATCTCTGTAAATATAATAACCTACAATTCTTCCAAGATTATAGAAAAATGATCAGAAAGGTTATCAGCGCCAATTTACTTAATTTCCGAAAACCACCTACTTTTTGAAATTTAAATAAGTAACAAAGAGGGCATAACCATAAAAAGCAACTACTTATCTGCACACACAACGTCTTCTTTGTTATGCGTGGTGCGTTCAAACCGATTATTATAATTGAAATACATAAAGCTATAACAGAACTTAAGCTGCGACAGAGGAAATCAGGGAGATTAATAAAAGCCTAAATCAATAAAGAAAATAATAATAATAAAAAAGCTAAACGGATTTTGCAACCGACAATTGTGTGTGTGTGTGTGTGTGTGTGTGTGTGTGTGTGTGTGTGTGTGTGTGTGTGTGTGTGTTGTGTGTGTTTTGTGTGTGTGTGTGTGTGTGTGTGTTTGTGTGTGTGTTGTGTGTGTGTGTGTGTGTGTGTGTGTGTGTGTGTGTGTTGTGTGTCTGTGTGTGTCTGTGTGTGTATGTAACGAAAACTTGGCGCCATCCCTTGAAAAAGGAATCATTCACCCTAACTCTTATGATAACTGTCGGTAGTTTGCACTTCACACAAATAATTAAACACACTTTGTTCTAAAATAAAGTTTATAAAGATACATCCTAAAATGATGACATCAACAGTGTTGTAACTAAAGAAGTTCAAGTAAGTGTTGCTGTGAAAAAGTAGACACACTTTCTTTCTCACGCTTAAAACTAACAATTATTATTGGCCCGTAGATGCTAATGGCTGTAGCGAAAAAGTGGGACGGGCTAGAG
>CM060328.1:58762640-58765140 GCA_030674155.1 Stramonita haemastoma
CTCTCTCTCTCTCTCTCTCTCCTCAGCTTTATTCCTGCATAGATGCAGTTTTGCATGCTTTGTTGACAATGTATGCAAGAATACACACATACATACATATAATTTTGCCTATTCTAAGTCAAGCATATCATGCTAAAATGCGTGCACATCTATAGACATTTGCATGAAAACAGATGCAAACAACACCCCATGCACACATGCGTACACAAAACAGAGGTGTTTCCACCACACACACACACAATACACAATACACACACACACATACACACATTCATACACACACAAACACACACACAGCCATATACATACATACAAATACACAGACACAGACACACAGACACACAGACACACACACGCACGCACACACGCACACACACACACACGCACGCACGACACACACACACACATAACAAAAAGAAATAAAAACGTTACTTGGAAAAGAAACTATTTCCGTTCAAATATCTTTCCTGACATATTTGATCTTTTTTTGTTTTTGTTTCTTTGCTCACGTCATATCTCTTTTTGTATTTGCTTTCCCCATCTCCCCTCTTTTTTTTGAGATGTTGATAATACAAGCACGTATAAATTACTTACTCCTGGGCAACAACAACGGATAATTACTTCATCAACTTCGATCCTGATAGCTGCGGGGGGCTGTGGATACAGAAGGTGGGGAGGGATGTGGTCAAAGGGGAGTGGTTGAGGGGAGGGGGGGGGGGGTAGACACACAGACAGAGACAGACACCTGAACTTTCTGCAACCAGCCTCGTCCACTGCTCACGTTGCATTTCCCTCATGGTAATGTCAGCTATCTGTTCTTGGTGCTGTTTTTGTCCTCCTGCAGTTTCCATGTTTTCAGCGGTAATCATCCTGAGATGAGAAACCTGCTCTTGCTCTATGTAGGACCAGGCATGTTTGTAGCAGGGTAATTTTGGTTGTAGGCTCCTAGTCTTAGTGGCTTCAAGGCAGTCTGGCACACACTGCTGGCAGTAGACTTTGGGGTTCCCCCTGCTACATCCAGACTTGATGGGTACAGCAGAGTCAATCCTGGTGTAGTTCTGATGGATCTGACATCGTGGGTAGAGCAGGATAGGTACCTCACTGAAGCCGTCACTCTGCAGACAGAAACAATAGCAATTGCAGCAGCAACAGTTACAGAGGTAAAGGTAAAGGTAAAGGTGACCCATAACCTGTGTGGTCGTAGGGTAGCGAGGCGTCAGAGGCCTCAGCTTCTCTAAGGGCTAGCAAGTTGAGGCAGTGCCCATGTCTTCTCCATCGCTGCTTTACCTTCCCTGACCACTAAAGAGGGCAGGTACCTATTTACAGCTGGGTCAACTGGGGGGACTGTACTAAAGCCAAGGCAGCAAACGGTCACCCATCCAACTGGTAACCACGCTCGACGCTGCTTAACCTGGCTGGGGGAAATGGAGCGTTCTGACCACTGAGCTATCCCGTCCCCAGTTACAGATTCAGCAGAAACCATTAAATACACTTCTAAACTCTGTACAAGCTAAACAAAAATCAAACCAAACAAAAGAAAATGTCAGAAACGTAATTATCAATTTATGTCACCTGTCCTACAAGTATCAATTTTAAGCAAACAAAGAATTAAAAAGAATTGTTGAAAACAAAAACAAACAATCCTAAACATGTAATGTTTTTAACACACACACACACACACACACACACACACACACACACACACACACACACACACACAACACACACACACACACACCACACACACACACACAACACACACACACACACACACACACACAACACACACACACACACACACACACACACACACACACACACACACACACACAGAACACACACACACAACACACACACACTGTCCCAGTGAAAAAAAATCATTTTTCTATCTACATTTGATTTTCTTTTATTCCCTTTTCTTTACTTCTCTGTCAGTTTGATTGCTGTGCTGATAATTCTGTTTTTGCCATTTTCCTCTTTTCCTCTTGGCACTGCTTAGACCTATAATTATGCTACAGACGCTGCAGTGGGCGGGGCTTAAATACGGAAGGGGGAGGGATGTGATCAAAGGGAGATGAAGCATTACCTGGGGAGGCAGGAGGCAGGTGACTCACACCAGCTGAGCATTTCCCGCTGACCCCGTTCCCCTGCAGATATTGATGATTTCCATCAAGTGTAAAGGAAAACTGCCAACTGCAAAGCTCCTGCCAGTAATGTGTGTTGCTTTTTCAATAGCGACACGTAAATCTGCCCCTTACTACATACACACACGCGCGCGCGCGCACACACACACACACACACACGCGCGCGCACCACGCGCTGCACGCACGCACGCACACACACACACACCCGCATGCACGACACACGCACACACACACAAATCACACATACACACACATTCTCATACACACACGCACGCAAGCACATACACATACATACACACACAAAGCATTTATCTCACTGTCTCTTTTATATCTGTCTCTCTGTCTTGTCTTGTCTG
>CM060328.1:58770140-58807640 GCA_030674155.1 Stramonita haemastoma
AACAAAAAACAGATGAACAACCTCTTCATTTTTCCTCACGTCAGGCTTGTGTCACTAAATATCTTTTATGGCTCGTAGACTGAGCATTTTCTGTCTTGAAACTTCTTTTTTTCCAATTTTTCATCTTCTGTTCTCTGATATAAGCAAAACAAGAAAAAGATTCCCTGCACTGCCCTGCTTTGCCCTACCAAACCCTACACTACCCTGCCTTACCCTACACTACCCTACCTACACTACCCTGCCTTACCCTACACCACCCTACCCTACACTACCCTGCCTTACCCTACACTACCCTACCCTACACTACCCTGCCTTACCCTACACTACCCTACCCTACACTACCCTACCCTACCCTACACTTCCCTGCCCTACCCTACCCTACCCTACCCTACCCTACCCTGCCCTACCCTACCCTACCCTACCCTACACTACACTACCCTACCCTACCCTACCCTACACTACCCTACCCTACCCTACACTACCTTACCCTACCCTACACTACCCTGCCCTACCCTACCCTACCCTACCCTACCCTACACTACCCTGCCCTACCCTATCCTACCCACCAACCTGCACCTACCTCTACCGCTACCGTACCCTACATTCCTGCCCTAAACCTAACCCTACCCTACCCTACACTACCTGCCCTACCTTAACCCTACATACGTGCCCTGCCCTACCATATCTTTCCTTACCCTATCCTACCCACACCCAACCCTGCCTACCTACCCTACCCTACCCAACCCTTCCCTACCCTGCCTACACTACCCTACCCTACCCTACCCTACACTTCCTTGCTCTACCCTACCCTACCCTACCCTACACTAACCTGCCGTCTACCCCACCCTACTATACCGTGCCCTGCCCTACCATATCTTACCTTACCCTATCCTACCCCACCCAACCCTGCTAACCTACCTTACCCTACCTACCAACCCTTCCCTTACCCTGCCCTACTACTACCCTACCTACCCTACCCTACCTTCCTTGCTCTACCCTACCCTACCCTACCTACCCTACACTAACCTGCCCTGCCCTACCACCCTACTATACCTGACCTGCCCTACCATATCCTACCTTACCTGACCCTACCCTACCCTGCCCTACCCTACCTTGCCCTATCTACCCCACCAACCCCGCCCCCTACCCTACCCCACCCATCCCTGCCCTACCCTACTATACCCTGCCATACCTACCGTACCCTACCGTACCCTACTCTACCCTACCCTGCCCTGCTTTACCCTGCTCTGCCCTGTCCTGCCCCTCTCAAATGTCTTATTTTGTGAAAGATGTAACAGAGATGAGGGTTAGGTCAATGCACTCTTTCATGGTCAAGTAGCCCATTCACACAAAATGACAAACGTGCATACATGATTATTAATGTATGTAAGTGTGTACCATACATTCACCAATATCTGTGTTCGTGTATATAATCATGCCAAAGAATATGCTGATATAAATTATTGGCGTTTGAATGCACTCCCTCCTAACATCCAAAGAATAAAAATACAAAGGAAAATGCAGCTTTATCGACCATCTATCTTTTCGCGGACACACACACACACACACACACACACACACACACACACACACACACACACACACACACACACACACACACACACACACACACACACACACACACACATGCACACACACATACATACACGGGGGGACGGATAGCCTAGAGGTCAGAGCATTGCGCTCGCAATTTGACGACCCGGGTTCGAGTCCGGTCGAGGAGATTTTTCTCCTGGAGTTAACATCAGTGCTGACTCCACTCTCCCCAAAAGTCCCTCGGATGAGACTTTATACCGAGGTCCGTATGCGAACGCACGCAGAACATCTTGCTCACACGTTAAATCCTGTTCCGCTTTTCGTAAGAGTAGGTCATCGTGTGCCGGTGGGAACAGATGACAATATTTACAAAACTGCATACACACGGGGACCGGATGAAAAAAAGCACATGATTGCTTATTCCGTTATCCTCGATATAAAAGAATAAATAAATATAAAAGAATAAATAAATACACGTTCGCGCGCGTGCGCCCACTCGGGAACGTATGTGCATGTCTGCGCATCGCCTACACACACAATAATGCATAATTATGCACACGCACAAAACATATAATGGCAAATAATAACAAATCCAGTGACATCAACCAATAAAACAAAACAAAAGCAACATGATTAAAAAAACAAAATGACCTCCCCTGCCAAAAACAACAACAAAAAACCCCAACCTAAATACAAAGAAAGCATTTTACCACAATGATCCAAGAAATCTGATAAAATAATAAAAGAAAGCAGACAAACGAAACACACACAAACGAAAACCCAAAGAGACTAACAAAACTATACTCACATTAAACTCCAACATTAAAAACAAAACACCATAAAATACACAATGGCAACACCATGTTACTTGTTCCATTCCTCAGTCACGATATCTTACAAGTTCATCAAAAACTAGTTAAAGGCTCACAGAGAGTCAAGCAATCAATAAATAGGAACAGATCAATCTTTATCGAAACTAGGCCATGCAAAATAAAGAGGCCAAAACAAGAAGAGATTGCAAAGAAGATAAATGAGGAGGAGGGGGGTAGAAGAGGAGGAAAGGGGAGATGAGGGGTGGTGGTGGTAGAAGTAAATGAGGAAGTAGAAGAGGGCAGGGGAGACAAGAAGGGGAATAACAAGAAGAAGAAGGAAGGGGAGATTATCCTTGCTTCTCTGCATTTATTGATGGCAGAAGACATAGAAGTAGCCACATATTGACATTTTAGATCATAGACTACGATAATTGTAGCAACGAAGGTTGTAGACACTAAAGAAAATAAGACACAGAGCAGGAAAAGCATTTATCAAAAATGTAGAAAATGCTTTTATGTGTGATTTTACTAGGGGAGGGGGGGGGGGGGTACGAATAAGTTTGCTGTTTAAAGTTTTTTATTCTGATGTCGTTTGTCATCTTGATTGTTTCAGATAAACTGCCATTTTATGTATGTGTGCATGTGTGCATGCATGCATGTGTGAAGTAAGAGAGGAAGTGCCAGAAAGAAAATGAAACGAAGAAAATCCATGATTGAAGAGAGTTACAAAAAAAGATATTAAAAGAGAAAAAAAACCAGAGAACGAGAGAAGGATCAAAGACAGAACAATGAAACTCGGACGGAGCAAAAGATCATGAAAAAAACGTTTTTGTCCTCAACGTATTATTCAACAATATATTTTTGTAGATATAGAAACTAAGAAGACCACAGGAGATGTAACAGATAGGCATAAGAAAGAAATATAAAGACTACAAAAGCAAAAACGAAACCCTGAAAATGTAAGCAGAAGATATAAAACTGTATGCACGCTCACGCATTATTTGTCAAAGCAAATGCTGCCATTGTGCAAATTCCGGTAAGCTGCCATGATGTTTCTGATGTCAGGATGCAGACACCAGCTACATTTTTGTGGCTTTCATATTGGAGTACATTTTGCTGTCTCCCCGTTTTTCTTATGCCATTTATCACCTTCAATGTTTTTCGTATTTTTTCGTATTTTTATTTGTGTTTTCAGCGATACGAAATTTAGAAAAAGCCCCTTGAATGAAAAAAGTGCACCTTTGTCTTTTCTCTCTCTCTCTCTCTCTCTCTCTCTCTCTCTCTCTCTCTCTTCTCTCTCTCTCTCTCTCTCTCTCTCTCTCTCTCTCTCTCTCTCTCTCTCTCTCTCTCTCTCTCTCTTGTTCTATGTATGTATGTATGTATGTATGTATGTATGTATGTATGTATGTATGTATGTATGCATGTATGTATGATGTATGTTGTGTATGTATGCTATGTATGTATGTATGGATGGATGGTATGATGTATGATGTATGTATGATGATGTAATGTGGATGATGGCATGGATTAGATGCATGCATGCATGCATGTATTTGTTTCTGTGTCTATGTGTGTGAGTGCATGCGTGTGTGTTTTTGCGTGTGTGTTTGTGTGTGTGTCTATGCATGTGTTTGTGTGTGTGTGTATGTGTGTGTGTGTGGTAAGAAAACAATCACAGCAATAAAGGATCAGGAAAAGTAAATATTGAATACAATTAGAAAAAAAAAATATAGACAGAAATTTTGCTAAAAAGATTGAAAGAATTAAAGAAAGAGCAATGAAAAAAAGAAATAAGAGGAGAAACATACCTTAACCGTTTTTCTTCACAAAGGTGATATTAAAAAAAAGAAAAGTCATTAAAAAGTAGACAAGAAAGAGATCACATCTTGTCAGGAGAGAAGATATATCAAGTTAAGCATAAAAAAGGAGATATAAAGAATACAACCGCAGAACAAAAAGGTGAACAACCTGAAAAAACGCAGAAGATACAATAATTTATGTACGCTCACGCAGTATTTGTCAAAGAAAAGACTGCAGTTCCAAAATGATATTAAGATAAACTGCATCTTATTTCTTATGGTAAGATAGGAACACCAGCTACATTTCTATGGCTTTTTATAGTACGAGTGTGTTTGCTGTCTACAAGCTTTTTCTTATTTATTTGTCATCTTGATTGTTTTTTCCATTAAGAGAACACAAGAAGGTGATTTTATCCTCAGGTTTTAACACCCAAAAGCACAGTCCTTTGAATATATAAAAAAAACTTGCGCTAAGTCACTAGCGTCCAGTCAATCAAATGTAACCATATATATATATATATATATATATATATATATATATATATATATATATATATATATATATATATATATATATATATATATATATATATATATATATGTTGTATATAAGCAATTTCAAGTACATGCAGGAGGATGTATGCATACGTATGTGAGTCTGCTTGCTAGCGTAAGTAGTAAGTCTGTCGGAATGAAAGGTTGTAGTGTGTGCGAAACAATACGTAGTATTACATATAATAATAATGAATTATATACAATACGATACACCAGAACATAGTGCAGGGCCACCGCCACTTGCACACAACACATACACACAACACCAACCGCGCGCGCCGCGCGCGCGCGCCCGCCCGCGCACACACACACATACACACACACAAAACGCATACACAAACACTAGTGTGCGTACACACGAGCGCGCACATATACCCCTAAGGATAAGTATATTCATCATTGTTTTAGAGCAATGAATGTATTGTAAAATACACAATAACAGCTTTCCGATAGACTTGCTATATTCAAGCCAGGCTGCCCTCTTTGAGTGTTGTGGTTTCGCCACAAGAAAGGCGCCACCCATATCAAAGTTGCTAGTAAAGTATGTATGCATAGAGAACTTTCGTGGTGCCGTGGGCTCTGTCACTGTGAAAAAGTCAGGGTAGGTCGGGAATCAAACCGGCACTTTGCCACATCTTCTCAATCTGTGCCTTATTATTTGGGGTGATCATGTGCGCATGGGTGCGCGCTCTCGTGTTTGTGTGTGCGTTTCTTTGTGTGTGCATATTGGAGTAGAACATGATTCAAACTGGTGCTTTATTCCATTATCTCGAAATCAAAGAAAAAGACAAAAAAAACAAAAACACACAAATAAGAAATAAACAACAGCAGTGAACTCTTCACGTGTAATGCTCAACAAGTTTTTCTATCAGAGTCAGTGCAAGATGTTTCTCCATGATGCACGTGAAACCTGAACTATACTGCCTTCACCCACACATACGGGTCAGGAGATGAGCAGTGCACACGGTGCGGACACCTCACCTCACCTCACCTCACTTCACTCTACATCCGACCAGGGCCAACACCACTTCGTGTCTCTGCAGCACACTAAGTTAAAATACCATCACTTTGCTGCAAGCGTCGCCATTTTAGGGGCTGTTTTGACCCTGAGGCTACAGGTAAAATGATGTTTGTTTTTGTGTAGTATTATGGTGTTTTTTTGTTTTTTATCTTGCTACTCGCTACTTATAAGGGGGCGGATAGCTCAGTGGTCAGAGGCTCGCTTTTCCCAAGTTAAGCAGCGTTCGAGCGTGGTTACAAGTTGGATGGGTGACCGTTTGCGCGCCTTAGCTTCAGTACAGTTCCCCAGTTCACCCAGCTGTAAATGGGTACCTGCTCTCTTTAGGGCCAGGGAAGGTAAAGCAGCGAGGGAGAGGAGATGGGGCCGCCCTCAATATGCTGGCCCCTAGAGAAGCTGATGTCTCTGACACCTCCTCCCCAACGACCACTAGGTTATGAGACACCTTTACCTTGTTTTTTATTTTTTAAAAACTTATTTGTGTTGGTACTTTTTTGAGGGAATGGGGATTGTGTGCGTCAAGCCAAGTAATTCAAAATTCTCTTTTAAATGCTAAAGATTATGTTTACACACCTTTTTTTCATCCTGCCCTCACCTTGTTTGTATGTGGTGGTGTGTGGTGTGTGTGTGTGTGTGGTGTGTGGTGGTGTGTGTGGTGTGTGCGTACATGTGTGTGCGTACGTGTGTGTGCGTAGTGTGTGTGCGTACGTGTGTGTGCGCGTGCGCGTGTGCGTGTTTTTCTTGGGGGGGGGGGGGTAAATGTGCATCTTGGCAGACTTTGAGGTCCCATGGTGATTCTTGCATATTACTTGTATTCCATCATTAGGTCAGCTACATCTGACTCGGGGAATGGAGTAAACACGTGTATGCTTCGTGAACTATCCACATATGTATACCTTGCAAGAGTAAAAAAGTTAAACTTAACTCGTGATGCCACTTTCAGTCAACTCCTATCACTGAATCATACAAAGCGTCCATTGTGGCGCTATGAGGTGATCACCGCAACTAACCATCTCCTGCTGCTGTGTCTGAAATTCAATGAAATATAATCTGCTGGCTTCTTCAGACATAATCACATCACACACATAAACACATCATTAAGAATTACAGAATTTTGCTTTCAAGATTTCCATAGCAATAGCAGTAAAGCACAATAAATGTGTTCCTGTTGCATTTTGTAAATGCAAAGTTTTTATAATTTTTTCTGTATGGGGCAACATGGTCCTTCGCTTATCCTTGCTAGAATATTCAAACTTTGTTTTTCTTCACATAGGAGCCTTGTGTCAAGATGGCTGACAAACAGAAACCACCACCACCTATCACCACCACCCCACCGCCACCACCGCCACCACAGAAACCACAGCCAAGGATCAACTTTACCTTCCTGAAAGGACAGCAAGCAGAAAAGACCTGAGGTGCAGATACAAATGTCAGTGCTTGGGTGTGACATGACATGACTACATGACATGACAGTATGGAGGGCACTCGGCTATGTCCAGGCACTGACCGGGTCATCAGTGAGACAGCTGCAGAATCAGGCCACCCTGCATCTTCTCCAGGGGTCAGGAAGTCTACGCCGAAACGTGAAACTAGCACATGACCTAGTTCCAATTCTGTTAAAGATATTTTTTCATCCCCACTCAAGATTCAAGATTAAAGCTTTTTTTTTTCGAAAATTTCAAATTCTAAATTGAAAACACTAAACCCTGAGGGTGCAAGTTGCAATGTTATCTCATAAGAGGAAGACTTGTAATCAACGAAAATACTTGAAGAGAGAACAACATGAAACTCCACACAGGCCACACAGAACATTGCCCTTGCAAGACTAACAGCCAGACTAGAGATGTGCAACAGCCCTGTTCCACCACACAACACTCAGAAAGAAGCATCTGGCCTGACCGCCCCCCCCCCCCCCCCCTGTGGCCAAGAAGCTATACGGCGACTTGGAGGACCTGCAGCGTACTGCTTCCTTTACTGCAGACACAGGGCTGTCTGTTCACTGAGGGACTGCAAAGAAAAGCGGGACTTCCACCATCAACTGACTGTGAGTACGATAAATATTATTGTAAACGCTTGATACGCTAAGCATCGTGTGTCTGTGTCTGTCTTTCTCTCTCATCCTTTTTTCACACCCCCTCTCTTCTTCTTATTCTTTCTCTTTTTCTCTGGCTTGTCACTTCAGACTTTTTTGTTTTTCCCCTCGTATTCCGGAATTTTGTTTGTCCTTGTAACCTGTCGTCTTCTGCCTTCCCCATCCCCCCTCCCCTCTCTCTCTCTCCCCTCTCTCTCTCTCTCTCTCTCTTCGATCTTTCACTGCCTCCCTCCCTCTCTCTCTTTTCCTCACTCCTCTCACTCCTCCCTCTCCCTCCCCCGTCTCTCCATCCCCCTCTCTGTCTGTGTCTGTCTGTCTGTCTCTCTCGCTCTCTCCCTCTGTTGATAGTTGCTTCATAACTTTTTTTCCTCCGTATTCCGGCATTTGTTTTATTTCGTTTTTTGTTTGTCGTTTATTGTAACATGTTTTGAGGCAGTTTATTATTTTTTGCGTTTTTTTTGTGTGCTAAAGACGATCTTCCCCTCCCTCTCTTTTTCTCACAGTCTGTCTGTCTGTCTGTCTGTCAGATCTTCTGTCTGTCTGTCTGTGTCTGTCTGTCTGTGTCTGTCTTCGTCTCTCATTATATATATATATATAATATGAATTGTGTGTCGTTACTCAAGCTAGAGCTCCGAGGTTCACCAATGGTGAGATTTTTGCGTATGCGACCGTTTTTGCCCACCTTTAATGAAGCCGTATTGTGACCTCGGGAAAACGTGTATATATGTATGTATGTCTGTGTGTCGGTATGCATGCATGCATGCATGCATGATGTATGATGTATGTATGTATGTATGTATGATGTATGTATGTATGTATGTATGTATGTATGTATGTATGTATGTATGTATGTATGTTATGTATGTATGTATGTGTCTAGGTAGGTAGTAGTAGTATTAGTTGTAGTTTTATGTTATTGTATGTTGTATTATGTATGTGTCTATGTATGTGTGTGTCTATATGTATGTTGTCTATGTATGTATGTATGTATGTATGTATGTATGTATGTATGTATGTATGTATGTATGTATGTATGTGTGATGTATGATGTGCATGTGTGTGTGTTGTGTGTGATGTGTGTGTCTATGTATGTTGTCATATGTAGTGTCTAGTAGTTCTATGTATTATGCTATGTATGTATGTATTATGTTTATTATTGTAGTATGTTGTAGTATATTATGTATGTTGAGATATATGTGTGTGTTGTGTTGTGTTGTGTGGTATTGTGTGCTGCTTACAGACACTTACTCACTTGACTCCTCACCACACAATCCATGACCTGCATGACTCTCACTGGTTAGGCCCGTGTTGGTCAATAAAAGGGCAGGGAATGGAGACACATGAAATGCAAAGAAGTCTTCTGCTTCGACCTCTTTCTCAGACAAGCAACTAGTGGTGTTTTGCTATAGGAGCGAAAAAATTCTGCGCTGCCGTTAAGCGCCTGACAAGTCAGACTCCGCGAATCCGATTTCGGCATACAACGAAGCCCGGAAGGTTTTTTGAGATCTGGGACTGCAGGAAAATATCGGATCTTCTTTTTCATGGAACGCTCAGACAGCAAGTTCTGATGTCTGTCATAGGAGCGAAAACGCGTTGAGTTGCCGTTAAACCCTGGCAGGTCAGGCCTAGCGCATCTGACTTCGGCATGCAACAAAGCCCGGAATTTTTTGTTTTTGATCTGGGACTACAGGAAAATTCGGATCGTTCTATTTTTCTGCGTCAAACGGTCAGATAGCAACTACGGTTGTCTGTCATAGGAGCGAAAACGCGTTGCGCTGCCGTTAAGCGTCTGACAAGTCAGGCCCAGTGCATCTGACTGCTTCGGTCTTGTGATTGGGGATATCATTCTGTCCCAGAGACTCGTTTTCATGGAGGTTCCTGCATGCTTCCTGATCACACAGAGTTGAGCCACAGAGCTCGGGTTACAATATTTCAATACACTGGCGTGAGTCCACTTAACCGTTCGCCTCCGGAAGCACAGCGCGCGCAGTGAGCAGTCTCAGTAGGCCTACTGCATGCAGTCTTCCACAGTGGAAAGTCTACAGAGGTCAGTCAGTATGCACACAGCCACCGACCACACTACTGCCGCCTTGCAACAACCGATTTCACAGGCATGACCAGAAACACAACACAACCGACTGTAAGAGTTCTGGACGATGGTCACCACACAAAAAAGGGACACCTGTCTCACCTGCACATTTCCTCCCTTTCACCTTCTCCTATCCCGTCGTCTTTGGGCACTCAACCCCGAAGATTTTGCAACCAGCTTCCTCCTCCTCAAGTCCTCGCGCACGCGCAAATTTTTGCTTTTTCCCGTCGCAAGTCGAGGCCAGTCCAGTCCACTCGGTCGCGTTCGTTTGCTGGACTTTGGACTGACCGCCCGGTCAGCTTACCGTCAAAGGATCACTGGGCACGACATTCTGATTGCATCCTCCATACTTGCTAAATGATAAAGCAGATGAATAAAATAAAAAACAAAACATAGAATAGGGAATAAAATTAATTAAATAAAAACTAAAACATTTTCATTAAACGAGCCATAGAATAGGAAATAAGTGTACAGAGGTAGAATAGAAATATAAAAAAATAAGCCATAGAAAAACTAAAAAGATAGGCAACTAAAATTAAATGCAAGGGATGACAGGAGCGCAATCTGGGTGACAGTGATCCTGGTGTCGGTAAACACCACCACCTACTGCGATCTTGGTGTCCGTAACCACCACCACCTACTGCGATCTTGGTGTACGTAAACACCAGCACCTACTGCGATCTTGGTGTACGTAAACACCACCACCACCTACAGTGATCCTGGTGTCCGTAAACACCACCACCTACAGTGATCCTGGTGTCCGTAAACACCACCACCTACAGTGATCTTGGTGTCCGTAAACACCACCACCTACTGCGATCTTGGTGTACGTAAACACCAGCACCTACTGCGATCTTGGTGTACGTAAACACCAGCACCTACTGCGATCTTGGTGTACGTAAACACCACCACCTACTGTGATCTTGGTGTACGTAAACACCAGCACCTACAGTGATCCTGGTGTCCGTAAACACCACCACCTACTGCGATCTTGGTGTACGTAAACACCAGCACCTATAGCGATCTTGGTGTCCGTAAACACCAGCACCTACTGTGATCTTGGTGTACGTAAACACCAGCACCTACAGTGATCCTGGTGTCCGTAAACACCACCACCTACTGCGATCTTGGTGTACGTAAACACCACCACCTATAGCGATCTTGGTGTCCGTAAACACCAGCACCTACAGTGATCCTGGTGTCCGTAAACACCACCACCTACTGCGATCTTGGTGTACGTAAACACCAGCACCTATAGCGATCTTGGTGTCCGTAAACACCAGCACCTACTGTGATCTTGGTGTACGTAAACACCAGCACCTACAGTGATCCTGGTGTCCGTAAACACCACCACCTACTGCGATCTTGGTGTACGTAAACACCACCACCTATAGCGATCTTAATGCATGTAAAACACACCACCTACAGTAATCCTGGTGTATGTAAACACCACCTACAGTGATCTTGGTGTCCGTAAGCACCACCACCTGCAGTGATCTTGGTGTGGGAAAACACCACCACCTACACAGGCTTTGAGGCAGTGGTCACGAGGGATTGGGATTTTGTCACCTCTCACATGTTCACAGCATTTCCATAGTCTCCTTCCTTCCCATACTTTATTCCACGCGGGTCCTAATCTGGTAAGTGGTCGTGTGGGTCATCTGAGAGTCCTCTTCTGTGGTGAGTCATGTGGATTATCTGAGTCTTCTCCTAAAAGCCTTCATGTGGATCACCTAGGAGCCGTCTCCTCAAAACTTGAGGCCATCATCTGGAAAGCTGTCAACATATGCTCAGAACATGTAAGTATATAAGTAGTGTACAGCTGTAGTGGAAACCTGACTTCATCAAACGCTTGGGACGTGTAAGTATATGAGAAGTGCACAGCTATAGTGGAGCGAAGATCTTAGACATGATTTAGGTATGGGGTGTTTAGCTAAGTCTTTGAGTGAAATGTAGCTGGCTTCTGGTGAAGCACAATGAGTCACTAAGATTTTTTTAAACTGCAAAGACTCTGTGTACGTGTGTTTTGGTTTGCTTACTTATTGTGTTGAAAATTTGCTTTCGTGCTTTGAATTTATTTAGAAAAAAAATGTGCAGAAATAACGTACTTAGTCTACTTTAAAACTTAAAAAATATTTTAGGAAGGAATGGACAGAAATCGTGTGCTTAATAAATTCATTTTGGAATGTATTTACTCGCACTCACACACACACATACACACACACATTCACACACACACATTCACACACACACATACACACACACACTCACACACACATTCACACACACACTCACACACACACTCACACACACATTCACACACTCACACACACATTCACACACACACACACACACACACACACACACACACACACACACACACACACACACACACACACACTCTCTCTCTCTCTCTCTCTCTCTTCCTCTCTCTCTCTCTTTCTCTTTCTCTCTCGCACAAACACACACACACACTCACACACTCACTTTCTCTCTCTCTCTCTCTCTCTCTCTCTCTCTCTCACACACACACACACACACACACACCACACACACACACACACACACATACACACACACACACGCACGCACGCACGCACGCACGCACGCACACGCACGCACGCACGCACGCACACGCACGCACGCACACGCACTCACACACACACACACACACACACACACACACACACACACACACACACACACACACGTGCGCCCACACACGCACACACACGCGCGCGCGCTCACACTCACACACACACACGCACACACACTCTCTCTCTCTCTCTGTGTTTTGCTGATGATGACTTTCTGTTTTCAGGGGCTGTGGGTGTGGAATCAAGGACTAGTGACCTGACCTGACATGTGTGAGGGCAGCCATCATGACCTGCATTTTTACAAGGGGAAAGCATCGGTATCAGCAAGGCCCATACACAAGATAGTCGTTAGGGTGGACATGAGGGACGGGACACAAATGAGCAAGGACAACATCAGACAACAAACCAAATCATCAATGACTACATCGAAGACAACACGGCAAATCATCGAGAACAACATCGAAGATAATAATAATAATAATAATAATAATAATAATAATAATAATAATAATAATAATAATAATAATAATATACATGGAACTTATATAGCGCTATATCTTGTAAAAACAAATCAAAGCGCTTGCAATCGACCCATACATCACACAAGCAATCAATAGCAATCTATGGTCCTAGCAAATTCAAACGTACTCACACACGCACACACACACGCACGCGCACAAAGGCTATACACTTTGGCAGGTAGATGTCGAAGGCGGGGGCGGACAAGAGATGGAAACAGATGGGAAAAAAATCTTAGGTTTGAAATAAGTGTCTTGAGGTTGGATTTAAGTGTTGTAAGTAGGCTTTTGCCGGAGGGAGAGAGAATCAGCATCTGTTACATAGACATGGAAAACTTGGATGTCGTGCGTAAACATGCGCGCGTACACGTCATGCGCGTGTGTGTGGTTTTGCTTAATGAATCTATTGAAATAGTTTGAAAACGTTTTGTTCTAAGATGTCGATGCGTTAAGATTGGTTGCAGTTTGTGATTTTTATTTTCAATGATTCAAAGTGGTTAATTTGGAAAATGCTATCGCCTGATATAGCATGCTTATGGGGCAATAATAGGGGAAAAAATTGTTACTTTTGAATAGTTTTTTTGTTAAAAAAAAAGAATTACATCGTAATCTTGCAGTTTTGTTATGCCCCTTGGTGCGTGTAGGACTGTTAATGATTTGGGGTTCGTGATATTTGACAGATTTTTTTTTAACGAATCGGATGAAAAGATAGGCTGAGACAATACCTTTAGACTGACGTAATCTTTATTGCATACTGACGGGAAATGATTGACAGCTTGGTCTTCATACTTTGGTGCAGGTTTTTTGCTTCGTTTGTTTTCGTTTTTTTAAAAACTCAAATTAAATGATTGATTAAAGTAAATCAGTTCTTGTTTGAACGTCTCATTGAGACAGAAAGAACTAGCAGTATGATGCGATTACAAAAACTTCTTAGATTTGTTGCAAAGAAATATACTCTTGTAGTAGTCAACTTTTTACAGCTTTCTACTTAAAAGTAATATACACCAGAATTGATGCTCTTTTTTCATGCGTATAGGACCGGTAATGCTTTACCGTGCATTTTGATAGTTTTTGATTTAAAGAAATGGATAGCGGAAACTACTACCTATGTTTCTGCTCGAAAGACAGTAAAAGGATTATTAATTCTTTGAGTCTTTTCATCAACCAGGACTGAAATATTGTATAGTGCTTTTTTGTGGCATCTTTTGTTTTTAACTTAAAAAATAATTCAACACATTGATTAAAAATATTTTTCGTACATGCCACATTGTTGCGTGTGAGACCGGAAGTAATTTCTGTTTGTTACTAGATCTACGAGGTTTTATTTATTTATTTTTTTAATGAATCGGATTTCACATGTTGAGAAAAATATGCTGGTCGTCAACATTCCTTGTATAACTTCAGATAATCGGTAATGTTTTTATTATTTTAATTCATGACTTGGGTCATTTTTTTCTAAGAATACTTGTCATTATGTACCTCCTGGTGCACCATCAATCCTTGAAGGACTTGTATTTTGTGGTGTTTGAGTAGTGTTTTTTCGTCTTTGTTAATTTTTTTCCAAACATAGCTATGTAGTTTGTAGAAGCAGCAGTAGTAGTGGTAGTAGTAGTAGTAGTAGTAGTAGTAGTAGTAGTAGTAGTAGTGTAGGGAGTAGTAGTAGTGAGTAGTAGTGTAGTAGTAGTAGTAGTAGTAGTAGTAGTAGTAGAGTAGTAGTATAGTATAGTAGTAGTAAGAGAGTAGTAGTAGTAGTAGTAGTAGTAGTAGTAGTAGAGAGAGTAGTAAGTAGAGAGTAGTAGTAGTAGTAGTAGTAGTAGTAGTAGAGTAGAGAGTAGTAGTAGTAAGAGTAGTAGTGTAGTAGTAGTAGTAGTAGTAGTGAGTAGTAGTAGAGAGAGTTAGTAGTAGTAGTAGTAGTAGTAGTAGTAGTAGTATGTAGTAGTATAGTAGTAGTAGTAGTAGTAGTGATAAGAGTATGTAGTAGTAGTAGTGTAGATATAGAGTAAGAGAGTAGTAGTAGTAGTAGTAGTAGTAGTAGTAGTAGTAGTAGTAGTAGTAGTAGTGTAGTAGTAGTAGTAGGATAGTAGTAGAGAGTAGGTAGTATGAGGTAGTAGGTAGTGTGTGTAGTAGAGAGAGAGAGAGTGTAGAGTAGAGAGAGAGGAGAGAGAGAGAGAGAAGGAGAGAGGAGAGAGAGGAGAGAGAGAGAGAGAGAGAGAGAGAGAGAGAGAGAGAGGAGGCGGCGGTGGTGTTATGGTAGTAGAATCAAGTTTCACCGTATTATGAACAGGGCTACACGATGATCTACCTGTGATACATTATTCCGAAATGCACGTAGTATAAAGAAATAATTATGCAAGTGGAATTAAATGACTGATTAAAATATTTTCTTTTTTGTTGAAGATTTTTTTCCAAACATTACAAAACACGAGTTTGTATAAATTTTCTTTCATTATTTTAATGATAATGGAATAAGCGCTCGTATACATTTATATATCCAGTCCCCTTATTTATACGGCTTTTTTTCAATTTTGTCATCTGTTCGCACTGCTGCACAATGGCATACTCTCCCGAAAATACGAGCAGGCTTTTTTACGTGTGCGCAAGGTGTTATGCGTAGTGTGTGTATGTGTGTGTCTGTGTATGTCTGTGTCTCTGTGTCTCTGTGTGTGTGTGTGTGTGTGTCTGTGTGTGTCTCTGTCTGTGTCTGTCTGTGTGTCTGTGTGTGTCTGTGAATGTGTGTTTGTGAGTCTGTGTGTAGGGGAAAGGGGGTGGTAGTGAAGAGGGGACATAACTTTTGGTAGGACATGTACTTTAAGGGAAAGGGGTGTTGGGAGGAGGGGGTAGAGTACAGCTGTTTGGATCAGTGGGGATAGGAAAATAAAGGGGGGGGGGGGGGGGGGGTCGCTGATAGATTTTTTTCATGGGATTCAATTTTTCAATTTCGGCGTATACCTTTTTAAAAAAAATATTGGATGGGCTATTTTGGATGTTATCCTTTTCGTCTAAAAATTGAGAACAATTGTTTAAATAATGTCAGATATTTAATGACTTGACCAAAAACTATAAATTTATTATAAAAAAATATCCGAGCACCAGAATCCATCAAATACTGTTGACGTTGATAGGACTGGCATTTAGAAAAAAACAACTGATAAAACGACTTTGCGTTCCCTGGCTATGCTCAACTTTTAATCCGCTGAGGATCTTTACCATTGTGTCTAAAGCTACCCACCATAGAGTCTGCCTGTTCTTGTGTCCACATGCATGCATGAAGACTAGACAGACCAGCCAACGGACTGACAACCCTTACCCCAGTATTAACCTTTAACACTAACCCTAACCCTTTACAACTAACCTTTACAGTTACTCTAACCTTGGCCCGTCTTGTGGATACAAAATGGCAGGTAGATTCCTTGGTAGATGCAGACACTATGGCAAAAGATTCTCGTAAGGTTAGGGAGGTTGTAGAACTTTTTCGTAGTCGTCGTACTCGGACAACAATTTTGTCTGTCATGAGCAAAAAATTAATGCACTGCGTGGCCGTTAAACACCTGACAAGGCAAGCCAAGTGCATATGATTTCGACGTAGGAGAGAATCGCTATCATTTGTCTTTTTTCCCTTTTTTTGAAAAAAATCGTAGGAAAATAGACCAAAAGGTAAAAGATGAGACAAAAGATGACAGGAGAACAGGGATAAGGCAGAAACATAAGGATAGAAATGAGTTCCTAGCACAGAATTTCCAGAATGTGGGGACACTATCTATACTGACCCCCCCCCCCCAAAATTTCGGGGGTGGGGGAGGGGGCGGTGGCTTGAAGGAAAGATTGGGGGTTAGAATTTTAAGAAGATATTAGGGAGCGGGAGGGTGTGCTTAGGATGTTTAGGTCTGAGAGTACGTATGGGGACTGAATGTGGAATGCTGATAGTCGATAGGTTGTCATTGTAAATTGGGGTGGGGGGCAGTTTAGGAAACATATTTTAAAATACTTAAAACAAAATTACGGGGTGCAGATTTTTTTTTAAAAAATGCACTATTTTACTATCAGGAATGGCGGAGTGATGAAATGAGAGGATGGGGGAGGGAGGAAACAGAATGGGGGGAAGTAGGGGAGAGGTGGGGGATGTATTATAGGACAGGGGTGTTTAAAAGGAGGGGTAGAAAGTATGTTTAGGTCGGTAGGAATGAAAGCAGGAGACTGTGTGTGTGTGTGTGTGACTTTGTGTGTGTGTGTGTGTGTGTTGTAACTTTGTGGTGTGCGACTTGTGTGTGTGTGTGTGTGTGTGTGTGTGTAACTTTGTGTGTGTGTGTGTGTGTGTGTGTGTGTGTGCGTGTTGTGTGTGTGTGTGTGTGTGTGGTGTGTGTGTGTGACGTTTGCGCGCGCGCTTGTGTTGTGTCGTGTTGTGTGTGTGTGTGTGTGTGTGTGTATGTGCGCGCACGCCCGGTGTGTGTGTGTGGTTGTGTTCTCCATTTCATTGATTTCGAAGATAACGGAATAGTACTCCAGAGCTTTTTTAATGTAGTCCGTGTACATGCGTGTTGGCACATTTTGTCATCCTTCCCACATTCTTAAAATATTAAGACGATAGTGGAATAAGCACTCGAGCGTTTTTTTACATACGTGTCTGTGTGCACGCGACTTTGCGTTTTAAATCATATCATAGGTTCCAGCCGACGAGAGAGAGGGGAGGGGATGGAGGGATGGAGGGATGGAGGGAGGGAGGGAGGGATGGAGGGAGGGAGGGAGGGAGGGGAGGGAGAGAGAGAGAGAGAGAGAGAGAGAGAGAGAGAGAGAGAGAGAGAGAGAGAGAGAGAGAGAAGAGAGATTTTTCTTTGCACACTACGTTTTCTGTTCTATTTCAAAGAGGTTGAATGCAAGAAATACAATTGTATATTTTTCGTTAAAACAATAGACTGACAGTAAGAAATACAATAGTGCTTTTTTTCGATTTTTATGAGATCGTTTTTTTTATTTTTAAAGATGAAATTGTATGCAAAAATGTAATTGTATATTTTTTGATTTTTTTGTGAGATTGAACGAAGTAAAACAATAGTATTTAAATTTTCTTTTCTGAAATTGAATGCAAGAAATACAATGTTTTTTGCTTTTTATGACATTGAATGGAAAAGAAAAATAGTATTTTTTAAAAATAGATTGAATGCAAGAGATACAATACTATGGTTTTTGTTTTTATGAGATTGAATGCAGGAATTACAATAGTATTTATTTTTTTTTTTTATTTTATTATGGCATTGCATGCAAGGAATACAATAGCATGTTATGTAATTGATTTTTCATGAAATTAAATGTAAGAAATACAATAGAAGTTTTTTTCAAATTGAATGCCTGAAATACAATAGTATTGTTCCTTTTTTTTATAAGATTAATGAAAGAAATACAATACTATTTTTTTGTTTTTATGAGATTGAATGCAAAGAAATACAATTGCATATATTTTTATGAGATTGAATACAAGATACAATAGTATATATATTTTTTATTTTATCAGATTGAATACAAGAGATACAATAGTTTTGGTTTTTTTTTTTATCAGATTGAATACAAGAGATCAATAGTATGTTTTTATATTTTATCAGATTGAATGCAAGAGAAACAATAGTGCTTTTTTATTTTACCAGACAGAATGCAAGAGATACAAAAGTATGTTTTTTTTATATCAGATTGAATGCAAGACATACAGTAGTGTTTTTTGATGAATTGATTGCAAGAATTAGAAACACAATACTTTGATTTTTGTCTTTTATGTGATTGAATCCAAGAAATGCAATAGTATTTTTCGTGATTTACTTGATTTTGATTGAATGCAAGAAAATGTTTGTTATTGTATTTATGAGTTGAATGCAGAAATACAATGTATTCGTTTTATGAATGAATGCAAGAATACAATAGTATGTTTCTGTTTTTATGAGATATAATGCAAGAAGTACAATAGTAATTTTAAAAAATTCTTTTTCTAAGACTGAACGTAAAAAATACTACAGTGAATTTTTCGATTTTGATGAGACGAATACAAGAAACACAATAAATAGTGTATTTTCCTTTTTAAATGTTTTAAAATTATTATTTTTTTTTACTAGATCTAGATTGAATGCAAGAAATCTAACAGTATAATTTTCCCTTTTTTTGATTGAATGCAAAAAAGAACACCAATTTTTGTTTTTATGAGGTTGAGTGAAAGAAAAATTATATATTAGATATGCTTAATTTTTTTATGAGATTGAGTGCAGGAAAAATAGTATGTCTTTTTTCTTTTTTATGTGACTGAATACAATAGTATGTTTGTCTTTTTGAGATGAGTGCAAGAGATACAAATGTATATTTTTGTTTTTATGTGATTGAACATGAGTACAATAGTTTTTTGTTTTTATATGAGATTGAATGCAAAAAAATGGTATGTTCTGAATTTTTTTTTCAAGAAGAAATTAAATGCAAAAGATACAATAGTAGTTTTTTCTAGATTGAATGCAAAAAATACAATAGTAGCATGTTTTTTTTAAATAGATTGAATGGAAGAAAAACAATGGTATTTTGTTTTGTTTTTATGAGATTGAATGCAAGAAAGACAATAGTTTGTTTTGGTTTGTTATGAAATTAAATGTAAGAATACGATAGCTTGCTTTTTATTTTTAGCAGATTGAATGCAAGAGATACAATAGTACGTTTTTTTCATGAATTGAATGCAAGAAATACAACAGTAAGGTTTTTATGAGATCGAATGCAAGAAATAAAATAGTAGGTTTTGTTTTTATATGATTTAATGCAAGAAATAATAGCATGTTTTTTGTTTTTTATGAGACTGATCACAAGAAATACAACACTGTTTTTTTATGAGATTAAATTGCAAGAAATATATATTTTTCTTGTTTTCTAATCAGCTAAGACTGATTGCAAGAAATACAATAGGTTTTTTTGTGTTATGAAATTGAATGCAAAAAATATAATAGTATGTTTTTGTTTTATGAGATTGAATGCAAAACATACAATAAGCTTTTTTTGTTTCTAATGATATTGAATGCAGAAAATATAACAGTATGTTTTATGGATACCAGAATATAATTCTTTTTTTATGATATTGAATACAAGAAGTACAAAAGTTGATTTTTTAATGAAATTAAATGCAGGAAATACAATAGTTTGTTTATTTTTTATTAGATTGAATGTGAGAGATACAATTGTACGTGTTTTTTTCATGAATTGAATGCAAGAAATACAACAGTATGATTTTTGTTTTTTAGTTGCTTGAATCCAAGATATACAATAGTATTTTTTCTGTGATTATGTGATTGCATGCAAGAAATAAAATGTATGGTTTTGTATTTTTATGACATTGAATAAAAGTAATACATAGTATGCTTTTATTTTTAATGAGATTGAATGCAAGAATTACAAAAGCATGTTTTTGTTTTTAAATAAGTTGATCGCAAGAAATTCAACATTTTGCTTTTTTATGAGATTGAAATCCAGAAATATAATAGTGTTTATATGAGATATAATGCAAGAAATTATTTTGTTTTTTCTGAAGATTAACTGTAAGGAATACAATAGTTTTTTTTTGTTTTTATGTGATTGAATACAAGAAACACAGTAGGATGTTTTTATGAGATTGACTGCAACAATATAATAGTATGTTTTCGGTTTTTTGCTATTGAATGCAATAAATGTATTAGGATTTTTGTTCTTATAAGATTGAATACAAGAGACACAATAGTATGTTTCTAAACATTTTTTTATGAGATCGAATGCAAGAAATACAATAGTATGATTTTTTTTTATCAGATCGAATGCAAGAAATACAATAGCATGATTTTTTTTATCAGATCGAATGCAAGAAATACAATAGTAGGTGTTTTGCTTTTCATGAGATTGAAAGCAGGAAACGAAACATGTATTGTATTTTTTTATGAGATTGAATGGATGAAATACAATAGCATGTTTTTATGAGATGTAATGTAAGAAATACAATAGTACAATTTTTTTTCTTTTTTTTTCTAGGATTAAATGCAAGAAATGCTATAGTGGATTGTTTTATTTTTTATGAGATTGAATGCAAGAAATACGATTGTATGTTTTTATTTTGGTTTTCTTTAAATTGAATGCAAGAAATACAAAGGTATATTTTTGTTTTGAGATTAAATGCAAGAAAGATAAGTCAGTCTTTTGGTTTCTTATGAAATTAAATGTAAAAAATACAACGGTATGCTTTTATAAGATTGTATGCAAGAAATTCAATAGTAAGTTTTATTTATCAGATTGAATGCAAGAGATACAATTGCATGGTTTTTTTTTCATGATCTGAATGCAAGAAATACAATAGTATTTTTTTTTGATTGAATGCAAGAAATAAAATGTATGTTTTTGTATTTGAGATTGAATCCAAGAAATACAATATTATGCCTTTTTATGAGATTGAATGCAAGAAATACAATAGTATGGGTTTTTTTCGGGGTTTTTTTGGGATCGAATATAAGAAATACAATAGTAGTTGTTTTTTAATTAAAAAAAAAGAAATTGAATATAAGCAATACAATTGTAGATTTTGTTTTATGAAATTGCATGCTAGATATTCAACCGCCCGGTTTTTTATGAGATTTTTTTTAATCGCAGGAAATACAACATTATGCTTTTTTGTTTTTTATGAGTTAAAATTCAAGAAAAATGTTTTTCATGAGATAAAATGCAAGAAAAACAGTTTTTTTCTTGAGATAAAATGCAAGAAAAATAATAGTATGTTTTTCATGAGATAAAATGCAAGAAAAGCCATAGTATGTTTTTCATGAAATACAATGCAACAAAAAAATTATTTTTTCTTTTTTCTAAGATTGAATGCAAGAGCTACAATAGTGGTAGTTTTGTGTTTTTTATGAGATTGAATGCTAAACAGTAGTATGTTCTTTTGGTTTTTAGGAGATTGAATGCAATAAATACAATAGTTTGATTTTATGAGATAATTATGATGCAAGAAATACAATAGTATGTTTTTTTCTTTTTTTTTAAGATTGAGTGCAAGAAATACAGTAGTAGGTTTTTTTCTGTTTTCTAAGATCGATTGCAAAAATACAGTAGTAGTTTTTTTCCCCCTGTTTTCTAAGATTGAGTGCACGAAATACAGTTGTAGCTTTTTTTGTTTTTTTATGAGATTGAGTGCAAGAAACACAGTAGTAGGTTTTTTGTAGTTTTTTTTTTATAGATTGAATACAAGAAATAGAAGAGTATTTTTTTTTGTTTTTTTCATGAGATTGAATGCAGGAAATACATTAGTATGACTTTTGCTTTTTAAATAAGATTGAATGTTTTGAATACAATAGCACAGAGTGTATCTTATACAGTCTCTGACATTAGTATGATTTTTGTTTTTATGAGATTGAATGCAAAAAATACGAAAGTAGGGTTTTTTATTTTTAAGAGATGAAGTACAAGAAATAAACAGTAAGGTTTTTTAAGACTGAAAGCAGGAAATAAAAGATTAAATTTTCCGCTGTTTTTAAAAATATCTTTTAGATTGTATACAAGAAATACAATAGTGTATTTTCGTTCTATTATGTGATAGAATGCGAGAAAAAGCAATAGTAGGCCTATATTTATTCGGTTTTTTATACGCTTGAAATAAGAAAAGTACAATCCAATTAGTTTAGGTCTCACAAAATTTTGGTTTAATCTCAGTTGAAAAAAATCAAGGCTTCGATAGCCTTTGATATTGGCAGGGGTGCTATTTTAGTGGTGTAGTAAGTATATGTGGTAGAAAGTGTCTTTCATTGTTTGTTTGTTTTTTATTGAAATGGCATCCAATGCAATACAAATGGGGTCAGGTTTTATTGTGTTGTATTGTAAAGCATTGTACTGTATACCACTTTATTACAGCAGATTTTTCTGAGTAAAATTTGGGCTGCTCTTCCCAGGGTGAGCGCTTCGCCTCAAGTGCATCGCCACTTATCATTTACTTCCCTGTCATCAAATGTATTTGTTTCCCAACCGAGTGGGTTTTTTTCTACAGAATTTTGCCAAGGACAACCCTCTTGTTGCTGTGGGTTCTTTTACATGCGCTAAATAATGTGTAACACACGGGACCTCGGTTCATGGTCTCATTCGAAAGACTAGCATCGAGACCACCACTCATGGCTAGTGGATGGGGGGGGGGGGGGGGGGGGGGGGAGTTTTGTCCCAAACGGGAACTGAACCACAGGCTTGCTTTTGCATTGAAGTAACGTTAGTGTTATTGGTGGCAGATCTGTGTATTGATTTTCTGCTAACTAGCAGGTCGATGACAGATTTTACACGGATACAGCTTATGGAAAGATTTGTGCTGTAGTCTAATAGTCCGTTAAGTGTGCCTGTGTGGGGGGCTTATCGGTTTTTGCTTGACTACCCAACTGACTTTCTTCCCTGAGAAAAACACAAGCTTTGTACAACTCCCTCTTTAAAACTGACTGTGTTTTCTGGCTGTAAAAATAGCATGGCTGGAATTTTTTTCTTTCACTTCTGTGTTTTAAAAGCATATTGACATCTTTTAAGGTAACTGTGTTTTCTGGCTGTAAAGATAACATGGCTGGAATTAAACTTTTTGTCACGTGTTTTTTTTTAAAAGATTGGAATGAACACGTTATTGTGGTCTGAAATATGTCAAATAATGGTGAGAGAATTAAAAAAGCGAATGTCAGTGGGTTGGTCATTGTCACTTGCTGGTCAGAGCACTGGAAAAGCCCACCTCCCCCTTCAGCCAAAACAGAAGCTGGAGTTAGGGTTGGGTAGCCGGCTCGCAGCTGTAGTAATATAGTTAAAACAATTCAGAGTGACAAGGAATTGCTGTCAAAACTTGAGAACAAAATATAAGACCAAACAAAAAATTTAGCAAGGTCTTTGTTCAAAGTTCTTTTCATGAATGACGGAGTGTTTGCAAGTGTGAGTGTGTGCACGAGATCTTGAATGCATAATTATGCACTTTTGTCTGTCTGTCTGTATCTTTCTGTTTCTATCTCTGTACTGTCTGTCTGTCTGTCTGTCTGTCTGTCTGTCTGTCTGTCTGTCTGTCTTCTGTCTCTCTCTCTCTCTCTCTCTCTCTCTCTCTCTCTCTCTCTCTCTCTCTCTCTCTCTCTCTCTCTCTCTCTCTCTCTCTCTCCTCTCTCTCTCTCTCTCTCTCTGCTTGTGGCGACAGGACAGCCCCGAAGAGGGACATCTGGCTTGAGTCTAGCAAGTCCGTTGGAAAAAAAAGTGAACGCAATAATATATAGTATTACACTAAATAATAGACAATAAACAATATAATGCCATACAACACATTGCAGGGACGCTGCCACACACACACGCACGCACGCACGCACGCACGCACGCACACACACACACACACACAGAAAGTTGCACAGACAGACAAAAGCGCAGGTATGCCGACCCCAAGAAAAAAGCGCTATGAAGATGATGTGACAAGAGGCCGCTTTGAATCCCGCTCTACCCCGACTTTTGCGCAGTAAAAGATCCTATGGCACCATAAGAGTATAGCACTGTATACACACACAATTTACTAGCATATTTGATATGCGTGGCGCAGTTCTTGTAGCAATACCACAACCACAAAGAGGACAGCCTGGCTTGGATGTAGCAAGTTTGTCGGAACGAAAGCTTGCGCAGTGTAGGCTATAATAAGTAGTAGTACACACAGTAATAATGGTAATATACAATAACTATGATACCAGTCAGCACAGTGCAGGGCCGCTGTCACATGCACACGCACTAAAAACACCACACACATAATCACGAGAACGCCTGCGCATACACCCTCCCCCCAAAAAAAAAATAAATGCGCAGGGGGAAGATGTGAAAAAAGGTCGGTTTGAGTCCCGTCCTACCGTGACTTGCGCAGTAATTGAGCCCAGGGCACCAGGGCTCTACTATATGCATACACACTTTTATTAGCATTTTTTTTATATATAGATGGTGGTGTTCTTGTAGCGACACTACAGCCTCGAAGAGGGAATCCTGGCTAGAATACAGTACGTCTGTCGGAACAAAAGCTGGTGGAGTGTCCTCAACAATACAATCATAATACTACACAATTATCCAATTTTGTCAATATTTGCCGTCCGTTTCCACCGGAACACAGTGATCTACTCTTTTGGAACGTGGAGCGGGATTTTAATGTGTACACAATATGTTCTACGTGTGTTCGCACACGAGACCTCGTTTTGTAGTCTCATCCTAAGGACTTTTTGAGTTAAGGTATGCTTGAAAGTGGGGAGTCAGGCTAAGTCCTGTGAATATATTTTTTCCATCCCATAAAGGGCACTTGCATTGTACAACACATTGAAAAAATCGAACTGAATGTCAAAGTCATTCGGATGAGACTGTAAACCGAGGTGCCGTGTGAGAACGCACGCAGAACATCTTGCGCACACGTTAAAATCCCGTTCCACCTTTCGGAAGAGCAGGCCATCGTGTGCCGATAGGAGCGGATGACAAAATAATTTAAAAAAAACAGCATGCACACAAGTGTCGTGTTTAGACACCATCCCTGAGGGGAAAAAATAATGGGTAGGCGCTGCACTTGTGGCGATGCGCTCTCCCCGGGGAGAGCAGCCCGAATTTCACGCAGAGAAATCTGCTGTGACATAAAGTGGTGAAAAATAAAAATTACAAAAAAAACAACGCTGACATGCACACAATAATTATGGCACGAATGATCAGCTAGAGAAACAAATCTACCTATTCTATCTATCCCTTAGTCTGGCGACCGTGGGGGCACCCCTGAAGACTTGGTAACCAGTTTCCTCCATTTCACTCTCTGTTCTGCCTTTCTCAAAGTTTGGTTGAGCTCTAGGCCTGTCCATTTGCTGATGTTGTCCTCCCATCTCTTCCTTGGTCTGAGAGAAACAAAACATGAACAAAACTGATTGAGGATGAATAGGACTGGAAGATTGGGAGGGAAGGGATAGCCTGGTGGTCAGAGTGATGCGCTCGTAATCTGCTGACCTTCGAATCTTGGTTCGAATCTTGTTCAAGAAGATTTTTCTCATTAGTGTTAAAATCAGTGCTGACTACACTCCCCTCAAAAGTCCGATTACAGTTTCAACCGAAGTCCCGTGTGCGAACTCACGCAGAACATCTTGCACACACTTTAAAACCCGTTCCACTTTTTGGAAGAGAAGGCCACTGTGTGACAGTGGATACCCATGACAAAATTGAAAAAAAACTGCATACACACGGGTACTAGATGTAAAAAGCACATGAGGGCTTATTCCATTTTCCTCGAAATAAAAAGATTAAATGAATTCAATTATATGGAAGGAAGTGATTTACACATGGTGAGAATCTCTTTTATATCTGTTTGTATTTTTTCCTGCATAAATTGTTGGCATCAGCAATGAAGATAGAAGCAGGATGAAAAAATCATGAGACTGCAGTCAACTTTATTTCTTTACATTCACATGTACGTGACAGCACACCCAGCCATGAAGATATTCTGCACAGAATATACATAGTGTGTGTTTCTTTCTTTCATTCTTTTTATCTCTCCCTACCCCTGTCTTCCCATCTTTTCCTAGGTTTTTTTTTGTTATTCGTGTCTCTGTTTGTTCCGTCTGTGTCTCTCTTCTCTGTCGTCTGTCTGTCTAGGTCTTTGTCTCTCTTTCACACACACACACACACACTCACGCACACATATATATATTTATATATACAAGCTGGTGAAACAAAGCAAGGAATATAGATAAAAAACAAATACAGCAAAGACCTGAAGTAAACAGGCAGACAAACAAAAACCCAGAAAAAGAAAAAAAAATACAGAAAATAAAGAAACGAATAAAAGGAAAGACAGATGTTGAAAAAACGAACTAGCTGAAAAACAATGCAAAATGTATATGTGCAGGCATACACATCACATAATGTATTTGAGAGAGAGAGAGAGAGAGAGAGAGAGAGAGAGAGAGAGAGAGAGAGAGAGGAGAGAGAGAGAGAGAGAGAGACAGACAGACAGACAGACAGACAGACAGACAGACAGACAGACAGACAGACAGACAGACAGAGACAGAGACAGACAGACAGACAGACAGACCGAGAGACAGAAACAGACAGATACAGAGACTAAGACAGAGAGATCGAGAGACAGACACTCACAGACAGACAGACAGATATGCAGACGAATACACGGAGACAGACATACAAACAGATAGGCAGACAGATGTGAGACAGAGGCGAAGACCAATCCACAAGGGGTTGGGGGGGGGGGGGGGGGAGGGCGGGGAGAAGGGAAGGAGGGCGATATTTTTCTGCATGAAAGTTAATACACATGCTTGTCTGCTACACGCATTCACAAGCATCACATGCGCACACAAAAAAGAACCCTCACGCTCAAAAATGAGGAGTCTTTGTGTTTCTTATATAACACAGCTGTGACACTGATTGTCTTTTATGGTTTGGAGATCGAAGCTGAGGCTTTTTTCCTCTCTGTCTCCTAATCTCTTTTTACATCATTTATCATCGTCGAGTTTTGCACCACAGGCACAAGGAAGATATAACTTTCCCTGCCAAAAATAAAAAGAGATTAATGGGACAAGGACGATCTGGATTATACAAATCCATGTGCTGTTTGTCTGTCTGTGTGTCTGTCTATCTGTCCGTCTGTCTGTCCATGTCTCTGTCTCTCACTCTCACACACACTCAGAAACACACACACATACACACACACACACACTCTCTCTCTCTCTCTCTCTGTATCATTAAAGTTATATAGTATTAAGCTCCATAAACAGAATTATGCTTGTGGATTTTTCCTGTTTTTTATGAATTTGCGTTTACAAGTTTGTACTGTTATAAGAAGGCTGGATGTGAAAAAAAGCAATTGTCACACTTATTCCTTCAACTTCACCTTTGAGATAGTCTAGTGGTTAGAACATTGCGCAATCTGACAACCCGGGTTTGAATCCTGTTCAAGAGGATTTTTCCCCTGGAGTTAACATCAGTGCAGACTCCACTCTCCCAAAAGTCCTTCAGATGATACTATAAACCGATGTCTTATGTGAAACTCCACGCAGACCATCTAGCGCACACTAACGTGTTCTTTTCGAAAGAGTAGGCCATTGTTTGACAGTGGCAAAAAATGACACAATTCACAAAACTGCATACACACGGGGACTGGATGTAAAAAAAAGCACAGAAGTGCTAATTCCATTATCAAAGAAATACAAGAATAAATAAATACGTAGCTAACTAACTAACTAACTAGCTAACTAACTAATTAACTAGCTAACTAACTAACAAACTAGCTAGCTAGCTAGCTAACTAACTAACTAACTAACTAACTAACTAACTAACTAACTAACTAACTAACTAACAAACTAGCTAGCTAGCTAACTAACTAACTAACTAACTAACTAACTAACTAGCTAACAAACTAGCTAGCTAAGTAAGTAAGTAAGTAAGTAAGTAAGTAAGTAAGTAAGTAAGTAAGTAAGTAACTAACTAACTAACTATAACTAACTAGCTAGCTAACAAACTAGCTAGCTAACTAACTAACTAAGTAACTAAGTAACTAACTAAGTAACGAACGAACTAACTAACTAACTAACTAACTAACTAACTAACTAACTAACTAACTAACTAACTAACTAACAAACTAGCTAGCTAACTAGCTACTAACTAACTAACTAACTAACTAACTAACTAACTAACTAACTAACTAGCTAGCTAGCTAAGTAACTAATCAAGTAACTAATCAACTAACTAGCCAACTAACTAGTTTATTATCTAAATAAATAAGTAAATAATCAAATAAGTAAATGCCTAAATGAATAAATAAATGAATAGATAAGAAAATTGATAAAAAAATGAACGATTCAATCAATCAATCAATCAATCAATCAATCAATCAATCAATCAATCAATCAATCAATCAATCAATCAATCAACCAATCAATCAATCAATCAATCAGAGTAATAGTGTTAGAAGTATACAAAGCACTGATGAACAGATGAGGGAGAGAGGCAGGGGGCGGGAGGAGAGGATGGAGGAGGAGGGAGGAGGAGGGAGGAGGAGGGAGGGAGGAAGGGAAGGAGGTAAGTGCTTCCCACCTTGCTCAGCCCTTCCTATTGACCCGATTCCTCCTGAAGCATTGAGGGCAGGCACCAAGAGCAGGGCACTCTGCCAACTATGGCGTTCCTCTTCATGACGGATTTGAAGACGTACAGGGGAATGTACTCCTGGCTGTTTACCTCAGCACACAGTGATTACTGTCTGTCTCTCTGTCTGTCTCTCTGTTTTACTGTCTCTGTCTCTATCCCAGTCTTTGTCTGACTGCCTGGCTGTCTCTGTCTGTCAGTCAGTCTGTGAATCTGTGGGTCTGCGAATCTGTGACTGTCTGTCTGTCTCTGTCTCTGTCTCTGTGTCTGTCTCTGTCTCTGTCTCTGTCTGTCTGTCTGTCTGTCTGTCTGTCTGTCTGTCTGTCTGTCTGTCTGTCTGTCTGTCTGTCTGTCTCTCTCTCTCTCTCTCTCTCTCTCTCTCTCTCTCTCTCTCTCTCTCTCTCTCTCTCTCTCTCTCTCTCTCTCTCTCTCTCTCTCTCTCTCTCTCTCTCTCTCCTGTTCTTGTTTTCCCATAACCAGATCAATTGCAGAAATAAAAAGGAAAAAAATCGATATAGCTCTGAAGGAAGGCCTGAAAGAAAGAAAGAAAGAAGGAAAGAAAGAAAGAAGGAAGGAAAAAAGAAAACAAAAAGAAAGAAAAAATAGTGAAACGAGGGCACAAAATTAAGACAACTAGGAGGACAGCAAGAAAATCAAACCGATAGAAAATGCTAAAAGGAAGGAAAGGAACAGAAATAAAAACATTCCAAAGACCAAACAAAAACACACAAACAACTCAAAAATGCAATTTGGTAGAGAGACAGGCCTCGTTTCTCTCTCTCTCTCTCAGTGAAAGAAGAAGAGAGAAGAGAGAGAGAGAGAGAGAGAGAGAGAGAGAGAGGAGAGAGAGAGAGAGAGAGAGAGAGAGAGAGAGAGAGAGAGAGAGAGAGAGAGAGAGAGAGAGAGAGAGAGAGAGAGAGAGAGAGAGAGAGAGAGAGAGAGAGGAGGAGAGAGAGGAGGGGGAGGAGAGAGAGAGGAGAGAGAGGAGAGAGAGAGAGAGAGAGAGAGAACACTGAACACTGAACACTGAAAAGTTTTATTGTACATCGGCCTTAGGCCATTATACAAAACATGTTTGAGGCAGGGGGAAGGTAAACATCATAGTAGTAAACTATTCCATCCATTCATCATTTCCAGTTCTGCAAGTACATGAGTCACATTCAATGCCCTCTATTTAACATCAACCCCATCATCATTTTTATCAAGTATATAATCACTGCCATCAGCATCGTCATTATCCATATCTACAGCTGCAGCAAGTATATCAATATCGCCATCATTACTGTCATCATCTACGTCATCATTGTCAAAATCATTCTCTTCGTCATCTGCACTAACATCCTCCTCTTCAACCTATATAATTATCATCGTCACGGTTATCATCTTCAGTGTCTACACAATAGTCACGATCATAATCCTCGTCTTCTTCATCACTGTTTCCATCGTCATCTTTAACTTCTTCATCACAGTCACCATTACCACAGTCACTTTCCACACCTACACCATCGTTACCATCATCACCTTTAGTAACCACATCATCATACCATCATCACCATTAGTGATCACATCATCATTACCATCATCATCATCATCATCAGTATTCATATCCTGATAACCATCAGCACCTCCTTCAACGGTTCTACTATCTACATCCTCCTCTATAATCACCATCTTCCGCACTTACATCACCATCAGTATCATCTTCAGAATTAACATCACCATCATCTTCAACAATTACATTAACATCTTCTTCAGCATTTACATCACCATCGTTTCCAACATTTACGTCACCATCACTAATCTCTTCAACATTTAAATCACCATCATCTTCGGCATTTACATCACCATCACCTTTATCCCCCACATTTACATCACCATCATCTTCAGCATTTTCACCACCATCACCATCCTCTTCAACATTTACATCACCATAATCGTCATCTTCAGCATTTCCATCACCATCATCTTCAGCATTTCCATCACCATCATCTTCAGCATTTCCATCACCATCAACTTCAGCATTTACATCACCATTATTTTCAACGTTTACATCACCATCATCTTCAGCATTTACATCACCATCATCTTCAGCATTTACATCACTCTCATCTTCAGCTTTTACATCACCATCATCTTCAGTATTTACATCACCATCATCTTCAGTATTTACATCACCATCATCTTCAGCATTTACAACACCAGCACCATCATCTTCAGCATTTACATCACCAGCATCTTCAGCATTTACATCACAAGCGCCATTATCTTCAGCATTTACATCACCATCATCTTCAGCATTTACATCACCAGCATCTTCAGCATTTACATCACCAGCATCTTCAGCATTTTCATCTTCATCATCTTCAGCATTTACATCACCATCATCTTCAGCATTTACATCACCATCATCTTCAGCATTTACATCACCATCATCTTCAGCATTTACATCACCATCATCTTCAGCATTTACATCACCATCATCTTCAGCATTTGCATCAACACCATCTTCAGCATTTACAACACCATCATCTTCAGCATTTACATCATCATCATCTTCAGCATTTACATCACCATCATCTTCAGCATTCACATCACTAGCATCTTCAGCATTTACCTCACCATCATCTTCAGCATTTACATCACCAGCATCTTCAGCATTTATATCACCAGCATCTTCAGCATTTACATCACAATCACCATCATCTTCAGCATTTACATCACAATCACCATCATCTTCAACATTTACACCACCAGCACTATCATCTTCAACATTAACATCACAATCACCATCATCTTCAACATTTACATCACCATCGTCTTCAGCATTTACATCACCAGCATCTTCAGCATTTACAACACCAGCACCATCATCTTCAGCATTTACATCACCAGCATCTTCAACATTTACATCACCAGCATCTTCAACATTAACATCACCAGCATCTTCAACATTTACATCATCAGCATCTTCAGCATTTACATCACCATCACCAGCATCTTCAACATTTACATCACCAGCATCTTCAGCACTTACATCTCTAGCATCATCAGCATTTGCCTCACCATCATCTTTAGCATTTACATCACAATCACCATCATCTTCAACATTTACATCGCCAGTACCATCCTCTTCAACATTTACATCACCATCACCATCATCTTCAACATTTACATCACCATCATCTTCAGCATTCACATCACCAGCACTATCATCTTAAACATTCACACCACCTTCATCTTCAACATTTACATCACCAGCACCATCATCTTCAACATTTACGTCACCATCACCATCACCATCATTTTTAACATTCACATCACCATCACCTTCAACATTTATATCACCAGCACCATCATCTTCAGCATTTATAACACCATCATCTTCAACATTTGCACCACCAGCACCATCATCTTCAACGTTTACATCACCAACACCATCATCTTTACCATTTACACCACCAGCATCATAAATATGTCCACCACTATGCCCACCATCATTACCTGGTTACTATTATCAGAATGACCATCCCGCTGCACAACAGCCCACATGAAAATGGATTCTGATACAGCTCGATCTGTCTATGTCGGCCTCCCTCAACAGAACACTCACATATCATTATACATTGTTACAAAACATAATAAGGGCAAGGAACATCCAGTGTTTCAATCGCAATTAAAAAAAGAATCAAACAAAATTGTCATATTGACATCATCATCCTTGCAGTATCAAAATCACCACCAACGCATTTGGGAATCAACAAAAGTATTAGGCCAAGCCCAAGAATAGCAAATTTAAATGACACACCTCTTTCGTCTATTGACTGAATGGAAAACATACCGGGAAACACCATGCATCTGATGGGGATTTTTCACTTCCAACAAAACATGTAGAGAACATTGAGCTAAATCACCAAGGAACTTAGCTCTAAGATCAGAGTACATGGGGCAGTCAAACAAAAAGTGCATTTCATTTTCAGTCATTGACTTACAAAAAGGACAGGTTTTATCTTGCAAAGAGTCACTATACCGATGAATATTTGCATTTAAAGGCAGGACGTTAAATCTAACCTGGGCAATAGCTACCCTGAAGCAATAAGTATCAACATCGTGTATGTATTTTTCACTTTCAAAAATCATTTTAAAGGATCTATAACTTTCATATCTATCCCGATCTCTAACTGTAGAAGTCCATTCCTGAATAGAAATATCAATAAGTCTCTGTTTAAACTGATTTAAAAATGCTTTGGTATCTCCGACACCTTGTTGCAACCAGACAAAATGGAATCCTGTTTCACATAAAATTTCCCTGATTTTAGATACCCAACAAATTTTCCCATTTCTATCTAGATCAAGAAGCATTTCATATGCTTTATAGGGTAACCTTTCATTTACCATTTGAATAAGTCTGAACCAATATCTTAAGACTGCTACACAAGAATTTACATAGAGAGGGTATCTTCCCAGATCACCATAAACCATCTTGTTAGGAGTTCTGACTGGGACACCTAAAAATCTTTTGCAAGCTAACATGTGAACTTTCTCTAAATGATCTAGCTTATACAACCCCCAGATTTCAGATGAATAGAGTAAAACAGATTGTACTTTAGCATCAAATATTTTGAAAAAAGTATAGGCAGTCATTTCTTTATATTTCTGAAACGCTCTGTTTAATTGAATGGCTGCCTTTTTGCCTTTAACTATCAGATGTTCAGTACCTTTCTTCATACTAGTCATTGTTGTGAAATTAAACCCTAAGTAACAATAATTATTTACAACATCCAGCTTTCTTCCATCAAACACCCATTGTTCACGTCGCCCTAAATAACCCCCTTTTCTGAAAACCATAATTTTAGTTTTATCAGTATTTACGTTCAATTTCATTTCTTCACAACATTTATGTAATACATTTAGCTGATTTTGTAAGCCGTGTGGACTTGATGACAATAAGGCCACATCATCAGCAAAAAGCAATATAAATAATTCCAAAAAGTCTGGTAGAATCTGGATACCATGTTTACCTTTGGCATTCATATGGTCAGATAACTGATTTATAAATACAGAAAACAAAGTTGGGCTTAACACGCAGCCTTGCCGTACTCCAACAGGACAATGAAAAAATTCTGTAAACTCATCATTCGCACGTACACATGACAACAATGAAGAATACATTGATTTTAAGCACATCATAAACCTCCCTTTCACACCTTGTGTTTTCATACATTCCAAAAGTTTTCCATGTTGTACAGAATCAAAAGCTTTTCTGAAATCCACAAAAGCAACATAAAGTTTTCTTCCTTTTTTTTGAGTACATTTCTGAATAACTGCATATAAGTTAAATATATGGTCAATAGTTGAATAACCTTTACGGAAACCTGCCTGGCTTTCAGAAATCATATTGTTAGTTTCTAACCATTTATATAATCGTTTGTTCAAAATTGTTGTAAAACACTTTGAGATAATGCTTAATAATGATACACCCCTGTAATTATCTGTGTTATCACGATTACCTTTTTTATGAATTGGAATTATTATAGCCTTAGACCACTCTTTTGGGTATATGCCAGATGAAAAAATGACATTGAACATCTTCACCAAAAAAGCTATCACATCCTTACTGCCAACCTTTAACATTTCAGCTGTTATACCATCTATTCCACTTGCTTTTCCCAATTTCAACTTGTGTATTGCTTCTAAGACTTCTAATTCGGATATGTCCCTATTTAAAGTATGTTCAGTGTCTTCCAATAAGTCTGCTGTAATGTTACTATTATCATCAATTCCATCATGACTTTGAAAAACGTCTTTGAAATGAGTAAACCAGTTCTCAGTACTAATACTACTATATATTTTCTCAGTGTTTCCACATCCCATGCTTCTAACCTGACTCCAAAACTTTGAAGAATCATTTATTTTTTTCACTAAGGATTCAACTTTTTGCTTTCTGTAGTTTTGCTTCTTAGTTTTTAGTAATTTTTTGTACTGTTTCCTTTTCTCAACATACTCTATTCTGTCATCTTCATGTCTAGTTACTCTGAAATGGTTCAGTTTTGCTTGGCTTTCTTTTTTTAGCATTTGGCATTCATTATCAAACCATGGGGATTTCTTTATGTTGTGCATGCAAACCCTTTTGTTCATACAAGTACTGGCATCTTTTAAACATTTTACAAACATATCTAGGGCACTTTCTACATTGTGTTCTAGAGCATCTGTGGCCAACAAAAGTCTATTTTGGATCTCTTCGCTTCTTAAGGCATTAAGAAATTTGTCTTCTTTATCTTTACTCCATACAAGTTTATCATATGGCTCATTCTTCTTTGCATAGTCTGTAGGTTTTGAAAAGTTACAAGCGATCCCTACTTCCATACTGACTGGTAAATGATCAGACTCTGTCATATTTTCTACATTTAGAGAGAGTACATTAACAGCTGTAAAAAAATCAAAGGATGCTATGAAATAATCTACTGTACTTGAACCTGATGGGGATATAAAAGTGCAGCTATCATCAAAACCTGCTTCACAGAGACCATTCAAAATAACACAGTCAAACATATTGCACAATTCAAGAAGTTGGTTACCAAACATGTTAGTATGCATATCTTGCGACTTTCTTAACAGTTCCGACTCAACAAATCCTTGAAAGGTTTTGAAATCATTGTCATCATTTGAAGCACTGCAGTTATAGTTATAAGTTGCTGTTCGAGCATTAAAGTCCCCCATTAGTAGAAGATAGAAATCATCATACTCACTTTGGAGGTCCAATATGCAGTTTTCCAAAACTTCTATCCCATAAATGTCATGTCTTGATTTCCAAAAAGGTGAGTCACTTGGAGGAATATATGAGCAAAAAACAAAAACATCTTTGTCAACACCAACCAAATCTTTATACATCTTTAAAACAATAGTATTTTCATTTTCAACATCAACTTTTTCAATAAAAGATGACAATGATTTCCTAACCAAAACAATTACTCCTCCCGAGTACCTTCCCTGGTGTGAAAGCTTTCTAGCTTTTGAAACAAACAATAGATAGTCATGAAAAACAGGAAAATCAACATCAGTTGCAATAAACGTTTCTGTTAGACAAATAATATCATACTTCAAAAGAAAACTAACAAAGTCTGCATTATCTAACTTTGGTAAAAGGCCATGCACATTGTAATTGAGAAATTTAACATGACTTTTATATACATTACGATCTGGAATTTTCATGTGCTGAACTGGCTCATGTAATCTGCTCTGTGTCGCATTAAGGTGTACAGTTTTACCTGTTTCCTTACCATCACTTGTGGCCCGGCCGATTCCCTATTTTTTTGCACCTGCAGGTGTATTTATCCCCTTAGTTTTTGCTTTTAACCGGGGATTCAGACCTTTGTCCACGGCTCCCTCATCAGTGGCTAGCTTCTTGAAAGAATCAATGATGCTGCTCTGACTATGGGACCGAGCTGAGTCATTGTGCCTGGTTTGCCTGGATCTAGCACTTCCCGTCTGAGAGGCAGCACGTCTGGGTCTTGCATTTTGTGCTGTGGACAAAGACTGAGCACTTTGATTAGTTACAGGCTTATATTGTGCGGTGGTAGTCTGTACGTCCAGCTGTTTGTCAGTGTTTGTGTCATCTGCTGTTTGAAGTTGTTCAGTGTTACGAACCCTTTCTTTATTTTTAGTTGTACTTTCATTTTCTATGTTGTCGTTTGTGTCATCATCTGTTGCCTTGTCACTGACAGTACCTTCTGTCGACACTGTAATGTCTACATCTGGAATATCTTCTTGTACGTCATTGCCCACCATATCATGTATGTCATTGGGACCCATGTCCACGTCATCCCCATATGTTTTATCAGACCTACAAGGATTGTTATCTGTAGCTGCATTACTGATACAGTCTTCACTGTCATTTGTTCTGTTGATTGTGGTCTTATGTTTTGTTCTCTCTCCTGCATGCCCAGTGCAATAGTCAGCCCCATCCACATGAGCCTTCTCCTCATCAATGTTTGGGTCACCACTGTCACTGAAGTCAAGGTCTTCTTGAGTGTCCAATCTATGCAATCTGTTTTGCTGGTGCATTCTGAAACCAGCAGCTCTTTTGGTGTTACTTTGTCTTGGACATACTGGAGCAGCTCTGTTGGTATTACTGCCAGGTCCCTGAGGTTTGGTCCTCTCCTCTGTCCTGGTCTGCCTTTCATGTCCCACCACTTCACTGTAGGAATGAACACCTGGTACGACTGGTAATTCTCTGTCCACTCCCTGACTTAGGCAGAAGTTACTTTTCCCAAATTCTGTACCGACCTCTCTTGGATCAGTGTGGTAGTTCTCTCTCCTGACATTTCTTTCCTGCTCCTTGGAGTTT
>CM060328.1:58812640-58825140 GCA_030674155.1 Stramonita haemastoma
CAGGGAACACGTTTGGGTCTGGCTTAACGCTAGGGTGATGCCAGATTGGCCTCAGTTCCAAATTAGTCTCGTGTCAGATGTATATAGGCACAAAAAAAGAGTTATCACGCGCGCATGCACACACACACACACAAACACACAGACACACAGACACAGGCACACACGCACGCACACACACACACACAGACACATAGACACGCTCTATCTCTATTATATATATATATGTATAATATTTGGTTCATGTAGTTGTTTAATGCAGAAATTTAGCTATGTGCCCATCCCACCCCCCCCCCTCCCACCCCCTCCATACACACACTCACTCACTCACTCATATACACTTTCCCGTCTGATATCACTATTTAGTGGAAGCGTTAAACTGAAGGGAACTAACTATGTATATATATATGTATATATATATTATATATATATATATATATATATATATATATATATATATTATATAGACACTCGGGCACCCACGCACGCATACATACACATGCATGTGACTGCTGTAAGGCATAACAACTTTCGTCATTCAGCTCAAAGTAAATATGATCTTGGTATAATATAGTGCTAAAAAGAAAGAATAATACGAGGTCTTTGAAAAGGAATCTAGAAGCAAAGGATTACGCACACGCAGATAAATGAAGTGCAACTCGTAATTGCAGTGTAAGATTGTGTGTGTGTGTGTGTGTGTGTGTGTGTGTGTGCGTCGTGCGTGCGTGCGTGCGTGCGTGCGTGCGTGCGTGCGTGCGTGCGTGCGTGCGTGCGTGTGCGTGCTTGCGTGCGTGCGTGCGTGCGTGTGTGTGTGTGTGTGTGTGTGAGAGAGAGAGAGAGAGAGAGAGAGAGAGGAGAGAGGAGGAGAGAGAGAGAGAGAGAGAGGAGAGAAGAGAGAAGAGAGAGAGAGACAGAGACGAGAGAAGAGACAGACAGAAGAGACAGACGAACAGAGACAGAGAGACAGAGAGACGAGACAGGACAGAGACAGAGAGACGAACAGAAGACAGACAGAGACAGACAGACAGAAGACAGAGAGAGAGACAGAGAGAGAAGAGACGAGAGAGAAAAGAGAGGAGAGAGAGAGAGAGAGAGAGAGAGAGAGACAGAGAGAGAGAGACAGAGACAGAGACGAGAGAGAGACAGAGAGAGAGAGAGAAGAGAGAAGAGAAGAGAGAGAGAGCAGAGAGAGAGAGACAGAGAGAGAGAGAGAAGAGAGAGAGAGAGAGAGAGAGAGAAGAGAGAGAGAGAGAGAGAGAGAGAGAAGAGAGGAGAGAGAGAGAGAGAGGAGAGAGAGAGAGAGAGAGAGAGAGAGAGAGAGAGAGAGAGAGAGAGAGAGAGAGAGAGAGAGGAGAGAGAGAGAGAGAGAGAGAGAGAGAGAGCGCCAGCCAACGTGTGATTCACTTGAAGTAATGATCAATCAAAAAAAAAAAAAAAGATGAGAAAATTAATGCACAAGGCTCTGAAAGAGGCACAGTTTGCGCTTAGCGTCCGTACAAACACATTCGTACAGAAAGCAATGTAACAAATTATTTCCAGGGTGCAAAACGTTTCAAAACTATGAATTGCTATAAGTGTGGTTATTACTCTGCAGCAGTTAACTTTAGTCGGCATAGGCTAGGTTTTACTTCTCGCCCATTGCAGAGTCCTTCATGCTGCTGGAATGTTCCTAACAGCAGGTAGGGTATGACTATTTCTAGTTGCCCAGAAAAAAAAGCAAAACAGCAGTCAAATGAAAAAGATACAGATCTGATTGGGACAGGTAGTATATTATGACAAACGATTATTTCGTTTCACAAGTCAATTATAGTCATTAATTAGTCTTTCCCGCGATTGCCAGCTGTCATTGATAGTTTGCTATGTTTTCGGGTTTTGTTGGTTTTTTTCTTTTGGAGGAGGGGGGTAGGGGGTTATTGTTGAGTCTTTTAGTGAGATTTAGCTTATGTCTAAAGTAGCAGAAGAAATTATTTTTCTTGCTATGCAGCTGTGTTTAACATGTTTACCTTTCGTTTATGCATGCGCCCTTAGCGTAAGCCTGTGACAGGATAAATCAAATTTAAGCTGAATATGGGTGTATATCTACTGACATTTAACAAATTGTTTTCCAAATCAAAGGCTTTGGTAATAAATATTAACACAGAAAAAAGAATACGTATCCACCGGTTAAGAAATAACGGAAACAACAAACAACACAACAAGAAAAGAGAACGGAAATTTCGTACCGTAAGCATTGTACAATCTACAAAACCAGTTCTTTTTTTGGGAATGGAACAGAGAAACACACTGCCTGAACGCTTTCATCTTCCACACGTGAATCTACAACAGCAGGTAAGACACTTAGCCAAGGACTTTCATTCCTAGGTCAAAACGGCAGTATTGCTATGCAGATACCGAAATCAACAGAACAATGATTATGTCCCCCAAAACACTGACGAAAAGAAAGCACCTTTCGTTACATGTTCTTAAAAGCAGATAAAACAAAAAAGAGCACATTGTGGTTTTTTTTTTTTTTTGAAAACATTTTGAATAGTTTCCAAATGAATGTTATACGTGAGCGATAGATTATAAAGTAAGAAAAAAAAACCCTGAATGATTTATGTTTAGGAAAATATCTATTACACCAAAGAAGTACATAAACGAAATGTTGGAATGTAAATATTGAGACAGTCAAGCATTTTGAAGTGAGTAGGAAAAAGGCAAGAAAAAATACACGCCTCCAGCCTAGAGATGGGCGTATTGATATCAATATGCTTGAAATCCCCTCTGGCACCGATATTGTTAGAACAGCTTTAAGTAGCGTGGAAGAAGAGAAGGAAATGTAATGTACCGACTGTCATGATTTACTGTTATTAGTATTAGATTTACGCTGGGTGATGTGGGGAAACTGTACTGAACTCAAGGCACGCAAACTGTCACCCATCCCATTGGCAACCACGCACGATGCTTTCCTCTTTAGGGTCAGAGAAGGTACAGCAGCGAGGGAGAGGAGATGGGCGCCGCCCTCAACATGCTGGCTCCTAGAGAAACTGAGGTCTCTGACGCCTCGCTCCCCTACGACCACACAGGTTATGGGACACCTTTACCTTTACCTTGGTCTGACATTGACTAAACGTGACCCTACATTGCCGCTGTCTTCGTCTTCTGTCGTATACAATCTCCGAGCATTATAAACAAAAAAATCCCTGTGTGTGTGGGTGTGGGTATGTGTTTGAATATGATATTCAAAGTCTGTTTTCTTTTTCTGTCATATTTAATCTCTGAGCATCATAAACAATGAAAAAAATCCCTTGTGTGTGTGTGTGTGAGTGCGTACGTGTGTGTGGTGTGGTTGTGTGTGTGTGCATGCGTGCGTGTGTGTGTGTGTTGTGTGTGCATGCGTGTGTGAGTGTGTGTTTGTGCGCGCGCGCACGTCATGTGTGTATATATATATATATATCTTTGTGTGTATGTCTGTGTGTTTGAATATGATATTCAAAGTCTTGTATAATGAAATCATGCCATGCAACAATTTAAATATGCATTATAGGCCATAGTAACTTTAAAACAACTTAGAAATGCTCATATAAATAAGCATGGGCTAGTCCAAGCCATTATCAAAACAAAAGCAATTCACAAAGAAAATTGATCAGGAAAATCAAGAAAAATGCTTCCTGTTCGATCTTTATAATCATCATGATCATGATCATGATCTTCTTCTTCTGCGTTTTTGCAATTCTTCTCCTTCGCAATCCTTCTTCTCCGCCACAATTCTTACCCGGGTCGTATTGTAAAAGTAATCTCTAGCCTTAACTATAAAACAATCACTGCAGTGACTCAAGCCCATGGTGCTAGGTACTCAAGGATGAAAGTTAAACATAAACCCACTCCGCTATAACAACATTTGACTTCCATTAATTACAAATTGGAAAATGACACAAGTGTCACTATGACCAAGGCATGGATCCATGTGGGCCAAACCTAGATACAGCTGATACAGCGCTTGTCCCTGCAGCTCCCAAGCAACCCCTGACGTATAGGAGACTGATGACAATGACTGGTAAGACACTCTTGTCTAATGCTGACTCATTTTGTACAAGAGTTTACTACCAGTACAAATCTGATGAAAGTCTCAAATCTGAGACAGAAAAACTTTTCATGGTTGATACTTTAAAGAGAAGTTCGTCTGAGAGATAATAAATACTGCACATATGAAATCAAATAAAACCAAAGGAATCACCGAAGAGCTAACAACAGCCAAACAAGAACAGCAACAAGCATAAAGAACAAAGATATTGCATTCAAACGAAGAAGTGTTGACTTTGTGACCATGTTCTTTCATGAATGAACCTATCCGCCATATCTCACTCACTATGGTAAAAAGCTCAAAACTTGATTCATCTTTGTTTCATCTTTGCTAGACCCACAAGAATAACTTTGTGTGGTTGTAACAAAATGCTTGAGGTATCTAGGCAGTCCACAGGTATGCATTAATGAATTGGAAAGACATCCAAACAAAACTGAAAGTTGGGTGGACATCTTTTATTCAAACGGGCTCTATCATACAAAATGATATTCTGCTCATCGTATAAAACAGTATCAACAAGAAGAACACTTTAAGTTTGTTTGCAATCCACTCTGTTTTTGATAGTATGCACTATCTATACACATATAATCCGTTCTCCCAACTTTTGATATACTCTCTGAATGCTTCTAATGAAATGTAGTAACCAACATGTGCAGGTTTGCCCATTTTTGCTGTATTAAAGTCTGCAAGTTTCTTCCGTAGCTCTCTGAATGTGGAAAGATAGTTTATGATACACTGCAAACACTGTCAACAATATTCTGATACAGATCAGTTGGCCCAGTGTTAGCGAACTGCATATGTAAATATTTGATAGTGTGCATGGGGAGCAGTCACCGTCTCTCCTCTCTCCACACACTGACTGATGCAGCCTCCAGAAAGAAAGACTGCAGCACTGGCAGTGGTGCTGATGCACACCACACACATTCACTTCGTCTTCTAGGAGTCTGATCAGGCACTACGTGACTTGTTCAGCGGAACAGGCATCGTCACAGAATTCACTCACCGAGTCTCTCGTCACTTCCATTGGCACAGCATCACTGAGTTACCATTTTGAAAGCGCAGCATGCACACCATTCTCCATAAGTTATTGCACCATGCACTTGTGTGATCTTCATTGTCACACGTTGGGTATGTACATGTTTCCATATTTTGTGCGAAAGCTACACCGTTTTCAATATTTCTAATCATGTCTCACACTTGAAGTCTCCTTATCATAATTTCTTATCAGTAACTGCTTTTCAATTGTACACAATAATCTCATTTTGAAAGTGGTGTAACCGTTCCTGCTTGTAACTTGTGAGTGTTCAAAGTATCAGATCTAAAGGTAATGCACAGTGCTCCTGCTTCATGTATAAATTCTAAACCATTAAAACTTGTTTAATCCCTTTTCGATCAGCAGTCGAATACCTATGTAATAAAACACAGTACAAATGAAATCAAACATACAACTGTGCATTTCATGGTGATTATCTGCTCCTCTCGAGCAAAGAAAACATCGTTTCATCTGGTATTCCACCACTTCTGATACAATACACACGGACACAGTTTTTACATCGCAAGTCTGTTTTCTGTTACCTGTAACACGATCACACAAACAGAGAGACTGTCACCACCACTTCTTCCAAACCCAAGGCCACTAGCAGATAATATTTATCAGAAATTCTTTATCACAACCACTGAGAAGCCTTGCTGTTCATCACCCAATGACTGATGTGCAGGTGATTAGTGTTTTGGTGTAGCCACTGTCTCTACATCTTAAAGATGTATAGAAACTAATTTCTAGTCAGTGCTGTGAAGAGACTTGGTATTGGCATGGCACAGTTTTAAATCGTTCTTGTCAGTACTGCTGGCAGGTGTAGACATTGCAACAATCAGTTTGCCTCTTGACTGCAGGAAGCATGTGTTTTTGGTTGTTTTTATCCCTTGCTTGCCCTAAAAATAATCAAACCATGCACGTTTCCCTTCCACTCTTTGCCTGTATAGTTCCATAACTTATGCCGAAAACAATGAGTATCACCGACAGGACCCCTTTTCTCTGTTCACCCTTGCACACAGCCAGACTAGTTGTCAATAGGAATGGAACATGGAACACCTCTTGGCCTCGCCAGACAGGAAGTGTTTGTGAGTGAAGCGTATACACCGCTGATTGGCTGCCGGGGGCCGCAGCGCCCCCAAGCCGCTCTCCTGCGTCATAGGGGACATCATCAGCTGCTGCTGCTGACGCCGCTCGTGCTGACACGCGTCACAACCGGCACAGGGGAAGCAACCGGCCCCGGGAGCTGGCGACCCCGAACCGGATCCCGACCCTGGATCCCGTGGCCGACCCCCTGGGGTTAGCACGTGTGTCGGGTGGGTGCCCTCGCTGAGCGATAAGTGGATGAGCGCTGTCCCGGCCTCCGCATCCGAGCACTTTGAGCGAAGACGCTGGCCATTCGTCTCTCTTCCAGGATCTGCACACACACACAACAGACATACATACATAAGATCTGCACATGATCTGCACACACATACATACAGACATACATACATAAGATCTGCACATGATCCGCACACACACACACAGATCACGATCGCACACCACACATACATAAAGATCTGCACATGATCTGACACACACATACAACATACATACACAAGATCTGCACATGATCTGAACACACATACATACATCACATAGATCTGCACACATACAGCAGACAGGAGGTTGAGATGAGGACGACGACGACGACGACGACACTACGACAACGACACTACTACTCTAACTTGCTACTGCTACTACTACTGCTACTACTACTACTACTACTACTACTACTACTACTACTACTACTACTACTACTACTACTACTACTACTACTACTATATGGAATTTATATAGCTCTAAATCTTTCAAAGCGAACAAATCGAAGCGCTTATTTTCATACCTTTATATTTCTTTTACAAACCTACTGTATGATTCAGCACTTTTTTCATTGCGATTCATCTAAGAAAATTCAAGTCTGATGTTAAATAAACTTGGACAGTCCCAATCTGTTTTTATAAGATGATGTGAAGGTGTACTCCTTAATTATCATCATAGTGGGAAAACAACCCAATGGTCACTAGAGGGGAAAGGAAGGGTGGAGTAGAGGAGAAGAGTAAGATGTAGATAAGGCAAAAATGAGCGAAAATGGTGATGTGCATAAGGTTTCAGGTGTGCATTCGAAAAAAATTGGATGGATGGATAGATGGATGGATGGTGTGACGGATTGACGGATGACTGAGCTAACTGACTGACTGACTGACTGACTGAACTGAATGATTTTTAATTCCTAGGATGAAGATAGTAGGCAATACCTAGTTTCACAACCTGTCAGAATACATAATCATATCATCAGAAAAAAACACAATCAATAAAACACACAAATCAAATTAAAAAGAAAATACACGCAATACTGAAGAACAACTACGACAAGAAATGTAATCATGTAGTTATTCCGTCAAGCATAGTGAATTATATATATATATATATATATTAATATAAAGAAGAATAAGTATAAAGTAATAAGATATAGAGAGTAGAGAGAGAGATAAGTGAGAGAGAGAGAGAGAGAGAGAGAGAGAGAGAGGAGGAGTAGATGAGTAGTGTGTGTGGATGTGTAGTAGGTGAGTGTGAGAGTGTGTGTGTTGTGTGTGTGTGGTGTAAACGAAAGACAGTAAAAGAAATCTCATTATCAAATTCCCTGAATAATTTAATGAACACGATATTGCCATTCATCCCCCCCCCCTCTCTCTCTCTCCTCTCTCTCTCCTCTCTCTCTCTCTCCTCTCTCCCCTCTTCTCTCCCATTTTACGCACGGGCTAAATGAAAGAAAGCTATATCATAAATTATCTGTCACCCTTGGAAATGAAAATGATAAATGAATTAATGAATGAATGAATCAAGCAATCAATCTATAAATCAATCAACCTTTCGCATGTTTTCTATCTCTCCATCTGTCTCTGTCTGTCTGTCTGTCTATCTGTCTCTGTTCTCTGTCTCGCTCCCTCTCTCTCTCCTCTCTCTCTCTCTCTCTCTCTCTCTCTTCCTCTCTCCTCTCTCTCTCCTCTCTCTCTCCTCTCTCTCTCTCTCTCTCTCTCCTCTCTCCCCTCCCTCCTCCCTCCCTCCTCCTCCTCTGTTCCCATAAACTTTGTATCTAATTTCCTTCCTCCAGTATTGGAATGTCGGGGTGACTTGATTATTTTCCAATGTTTTCAAACTACACGATTTCTGAATGTAAGTATCAATAGCTCTTTCCGTGTATTCGCTCTTTAAAGATAAAATTACAACAGATCTTTGTTTAAATAACCCTTACATGTTCAGTATTTTCCTTAGAAGAACAAACTTTTTTATATTTCTTTGAACATGTATTCAGAAACATTGTCAAAGGGCAAAATAATCCCCAACAACAACAAAATATGGCAATTATTGTTAGCAATATTTTTTTTAATACATCATAACCCTTTCTTAGCGAAAATTGTAAGAATGGCGTATTCCATTTCTTCGTTCCCTTTCTTTTTTCCTCAAAGGGAATTAAGGCACTGGCAGGTCTGCACTTGAAGTTCACCCGGGAGATCGTAATAAAACCCCAAACATCTTCGGTTTCGGTCAATTTGACGCTGACAAGATTTGAACCCACGACTTCATGGACCCATGGGACAGAAGTTAGACAATGTTAACCACTAGGCTATAGCATCCATGGTTTTTCTTTTGTCTTATACTATCCAGTGTATAACTGTTCAGAAATGCGATATTGATGTATGTCACACAAGTGTACCACCACCACCACAACACAGCAGCTATGCCATTCTTTAACACGTTAAGAGAAACGAACACAGCGATTTGGCCTGGGTACAAAGGAAGAACTCAGGAACATGAAAAAACAACAAATTTCAAGCCCCCACCCTCTCTCTCCCCCCTCTCTGTCTGTCTGTCTGTCTGTCTCTTCTCTGTCTCTGTCTCTCTGTCTTGACGTATTGTCTTGCCCCTAACAGCTGACAAGTGAATGATGGACATGGCAATGGAAAGAAACGGGTTTGTGTAGCCAATGTTTTGCGCCATTTCAAACGTCAGTGCAGGAACTTCTTTTAGTTTTTTTTTTTTTAAACTTCACCATAGATAATGACATGTCGGAGTCAGTCAGTGTTGTTTAGGTTTCAGACCCAGCTGTTTGTGGAGTGTTTTACATGTGTCTGCTTGGGACAACTAAGCAATTTATTTATCTATTTATCTATTATTTATTTATTCTTTTTTATCGAGGATATTGGCATAAACACTCGAGTGATTTTTTATACCCAGATCCCGTGTGTATTACTAGAGGAGACCTAGCATAACTGCGAGATCACTCCAGAGATGCCGCTACTGTTACCAGTGGTTTTGCTGCATAGGCCACTATAGCTATAATAAGGTGGTAAGTGTGTGGAATAAGCTGCTTACACTGATAAAACTCATTCCCTACTCGCATGCACGCACGCACGTACCGCGCGCATACACACACGCTCACACACAAACACACACCACACTCTCTCTGTGTCTTTGTCCTCTCTCTCGTCTTTTCCCCTCTCTCTCTCTCTCTCTCTCCTCTCTCTCCTCTCCTCTCTCCTCTCTCTCTCTCTCTCTCTCTCTCTCTCTCTCTCTCTCTCTCTTCTCTCTCTCTCTCTCTTCTCTCTCTTCTCTCTCACCTCTCACACACACACACACACACACACACACACCAAAACACACACACACACACACACACACACACACACACACACACACACACACATACACACTACACACACACACTGTTGAAAATAACTATACAGTAAAAAAATTTTTTAAATCTGATTGACCTTTACTGATACTAACGCTTTAAGTATAATGAAACAAACCAACCAAATAAGAGAAAGGAACACAAATATTTCTTTTTTTTTTCTTCTAAAAGTGAAGATCTGGAAATCAAACTAATCCACAGCCTAGATGCACTCATACACACAATAACAATTTACATAAAGAAAAACAGCAGAGGCAGAGTCCTCAGATACTGACTGATAGGCACAATGTCAGAATGTGATGGGGAGACAATGTTAGCAGTGCTTATGTAAAAAGCAAACAAACAAAACAAAACAAAATTTAAAAAACCCACAAATATAAAAACAAAAACCACAAAGTGATGACTAACAGTCTGGATATGTAATCTGGAAAAACAATGTTTGTTTGGCTTTAGTTTTGTTTTCCTTCCTTCTTCAGCAACAGCTTCGAGGTTCATAAATAGATACACACGTTTCTAAATTTTTGTCATCCATATTTACTGGCACACAACGGTCTTGGTGGAATCGGTCTCAGCGTGTGTGCAAGATATTCTGCAGAAGTTCACACACAAGACAGTAGTTTATAGGCCTCACCTCAGGAGAGTGGGGTCAGTACTGATGTTAACTCCAGAGGTAAAAATCCTCCACCTCTTAGCGGGTACTTCAGTGACAGTGGTTCGAATCTAGACCCTGATATTAGAAGCTCAGCTCTCTAACCACTAGGCTATGCCGCCCCCCCAAAACTCTGATGCTGAATAAAATAAAATGACGCTTTGGCGTCTCCATCCCGCTAGAGGCAGGAAGTCAGAGAGGCAAAGCTGAAGACAGACAGGGGAGTGAACCAACGTCTGCTGTGCAGTTTCCGGCTGGGGCAATTTACTGTTTCCGTCACCGATTTTTTTCTTGTCTTTTTTCTTTTCCTTTTTCATTAGTGTTATTGTTTCTTTTCCGTTTTTTATTTGGGAATTTTTTGTGTATGTATTTTTTTTGTTTTTCTGGAATGTCGTTTTCCTTTTTTCTTTTTACATTCTTTCTTATTAGTCCATTTTTTCTGCCCATCTTTCTTGCAAGCTTCTTTTTCCATTCCTTTTCTTTTCTTCTTTGTGTGGAGAGAGAGAGAGAGAGAGAGAGAGAGAGAGAGAGAGAGAGAGAGAGAGAGAGAGAGGGGACCTGGGCAAAAACAGACACAAGTTTAAACAAGAAATGCAAAAAAAATATATTTTTGATGAAACATCTTTACACGAATAAAGTAAGCAGCAACAGGGTTGTATGAACAAAAAGCAAACTTCACGTTTGTATAGGAAGAAAGAACAAATCACAACGGTACCAACTGACAATTCCATCATGAACTCTTGAAGATCGCAGGCGCTTTGGCTTAGCTGCCTTGCTTGAAGTCAAGAAATAAGAGAAGAAAATAAATGCTGACGGAAAGCTGGAGAAAAGACTACGCCAAGATCTGCTTGTTGAATTTTCTGCTAAAATCATTTGTTGACTTCTGAGCTGATTTTTCTTCCTTCCTTTTATTTTGATATTTTTATTCTGTTCTTCCTCTGTTCTGTTGCTGTTTCTATGACCTTTTTCCATAACAGGGTTTTTCTTTCTTTATTATCCTTTCGGGGGAGAGAGAGCGCGCGCGCGCACGCGCGCGCGCGCGGGAGGGGTGGGTGTGGGGGTGTGTGTGTGTTGTGGTGAGTGGAGTGTGTGAGGATGAGAGAGAGAGAGAGAGAGAGAGAGAGAGAGAGAGAGAGAGAGAGGAGAGAGAGAGAGACGAGAGACAGAGAGACAGAGATAGAGAGAGAGAGACAGAGACAGACGAACAGATAGACAGAGACAGAGATAGAGAGAGAGACAGTGACAGAGCGACAGATCAAAGACAAGCGATAAAGAGGGACACACTATAGAACCTTAAAAAAGAAACACTTTTAAACGTATCATAGTTATATACACCAATGTAGGCGTCTGTAAAGAAAAGTACACTGCACACTTGTGTAAAATGAACATATTATCATGACAGTACCTACTGAACCTTCCATCCAGCATGTACTGTTGAAGAACATCTCCAGCTGACCCCATAGAGACAGACCCTTTGGCTTAGCTAGCTGTCTTGCTGATTTCAGGAAAGAAGAGAGGAAATGATGATTGAAATACGGCTAAGTACTACGTCAAGATCTACTTCGTGGTTTTCTGCTAAAGCAGTTTTGGTGATTTTCTGAATTGTTTTTTTTCCTTTTCTTTCTGTTTTTTTTTTTTCATCATTCCTTTCTTCCTTTCTGTATTTTATTTTATATTATGTCTCTTTTTTGTTTTGTTTTCTTTTTTGTGTTCTTTTTTAAATATATTTTCTTGTCAGGTTTTTGTTGTTGTTTTCTTTTTCTGCTGTATGGAGAGAGAGAGAGAGAGAGAGAGAGAGAGAGAGAGAGAGGAGAGGGAGAGGGGAGAGAGAGAGAGAGAGAGAGAGAGAGAGAGAGAGAGAGAGAGAGAGAGAGACAGACAGGACAGACAGACAGACAGACAGACAGACAGACAGACAGACAGACAGACAGACAGACAGACAGACAGAGGCAGACATACATACAGACAGACAGAAAGAGAGAGAGAGACAGACAGACAGAGACAGTGACAAAGACACATA
>CM060328.1:58830140-58835140 GCA_030674155.1 Stramonita haemastoma
TCTTCTTCTTTCTTCTTCTTTTTTCTTCTTCTTCTTCTTCTTCGTCTTCTTCTTCGTCTTCTTCTTCTTCTTCTTATTATCACCATTATTATTACTCTTGCCATTCGTTCTCATTTCTTCTCTCTCTCTCTCTCTCTCTCTCTCTCTCTCTCTCTCTCTCTCTCTCTCTCTCTCTCTCTCTCTCTCTCTCTCTCTCTCTCTTGTCTGTCTGTCTGTCTGTCTGTCTGTCTGTCTGTCTGTCTGTCTGTCTGTCTGTCTGTCTGTCTGTCTGTCTGTCTGTCTCTCCCTCCCTCCCTCCCTTCCATAGTAGAGTAGGCCATCGTGTGCCGGTGGGAACAGATGACATTTACAAAACTGCATACACACGGGGACTGGATGTAAAAAAGCACAAGAGTGCTTATTCCATTATCCTCGATATAAAAGAATAAATCAAATCAAATCAAATCAAATCAAATCTCTCTCTCTCGTAACAAGTCTCCATACAAACATTGCACCGTGTTGTGCTATACTGTTTCAAATGCATCGTGTCACATTGAATTGGTTTGCACTGTGCAACGTTGCATTGCGCTTTGAGGCATTTCTATCTTCTGTGCTTTTCCAAAGTGTACATCCGGTGCGTCTCCTAAAAAGACCATTTCTGAGCATTGGCTGGCGCCAGCCGGGGTTTTATTTGAAAAAAAAAGTTTTTGAAGGATCTTGTTTGTTTTGCTTTTATTTATTTATATATTTATCTATTCATCTATTACTACTTTATATCAAAGAAGATTTCTCTGCGTAAATTCGGGCTGCTCTACCCAGGGAGAGCGAGTGGCCATAAGTGCAGTGCCTACCCATTATGGGTTTTTTCTTTTTCCTGTCTGCAACTGTATTTGTTTCCCCATCAGAGTGGCTTTTTTTCTACAGAATTTTGTCAGGGACAACCCTCTTGTTGCCGTGGGTTCCTTTACGTGCGTTAAATAATGATGTGTGACACACGGGACCTCGGTTTATCGCCTCATCCTAAAGACTAGCGCCCAGACCACCACTTATGGTCTAATGGATGGGGGAAAAGTTTTGGGCCCATACGGGATTTGAACCACCGCACACTTCGACCCGGAGTTTTCGCTTTCTAGGCAGGTGCGTTACCTCTAGACACCCATCCACCTTGGAAAGGGGGGGGGGGGGGGGGGGAGGGGGGCGTTCTGGATAGATTAAACAAAATTCATTGTGTACATTTTCTTTGCGAACCAGAGAAACGTAATAACTATCGAATCAGACTTGTGGTATTACATTTTCTAAGGGTGGAGATTAAAGTCATTGCAAGAGTGCTCGTTTGAACGGATTTTCCTCTTAGAAATCCAACTCTATTACCATTCGAATCCTTCTTTCATTATTGTGAATCTCAGAAATCCCTCATACAATGCACCCGGAACATCTTTTTGTACAAGTAGACGACCAATCAAACTTTGATCAAAATGTAGGCTACTTTAAACAAGGATGGTGAAGATATGCCAGCATATACTCCATCTAGGGACAGATGCCTCCAGCTAGGTTAAAACTGCCCAAGAGAGAGTGGTTATTGTTTTATTCATTTATTTATTTTATTCTTTTATATCGAGGATAATGGAATAAGCACTCTTGCACTTTTTTTTACATCCTGTTCCTGTGTGTATGCAGTTTTGTAAATGTCATCTGTTCCCACTGGTTCGTGATGGCCCACTCTTACGAAAAGTGAACGGGATTTAACGTGTGCGCAAGATGATCTGCGTGCGTTCACACACGGGGCATCGGTTTTTAGTCTCATCCGAAGGGCTTTTTGGGGAGAGTGGAGTCAGCACTGATGTTAACTCCAGGAGAAAAATATCTCGAACGGGAATCGAACCCGGGTCGTCAAATTGCGAGCGCAATGTTCTGGCCACTAGTGCTTGGTCCTTGTGAATCCTGACGGAGATGAGGGATGTATAAAGGTTGAACGCCCTTTACAGAATCTACATGGAATAAATTTCTTGTCACCCTATCCAGCGATGGAAGATGGTATCACGGTTGCAAAGATACCCAGCATGCAAACTTCAGACTAAAGAATTGGGCTCCGCAATGTCTAAGTTATCTGAGACATACTGTCTGAAACTTTCAGTCTGATTTCCCCTAGTTGCTGCTTAGAGAGTTCAGATAAAGCGAGAGATGAGATGTGCAGTCTTTTTTGACATGGGTTTTTGGATCATTTGCCATAAATCACACACTTGTCGCCACGAGTCCTTTTACGATGCATATAATGTGTTGGTACCTCGCCATTGCCGTCTCATTTTTGATCCCTTATCAAGATAAAAACATGGTTTTATTGTAATTTCAGCTACAATTTTTTTGTTTAATGGATACTTCTGCCTGACCTTTATTTTATTTTATTTTCGTTATTTGAAAACGATCTTTAAAAACAGTGTCATCCGACCGCTGAAAAATGAAAACCAAAGAAACTTAATCGTTTCAAAAGAAAGAAAAGATACAAACATCAGGTACAACCACACTAGCACATTCTGAGCGACACATGAGCTCAAAGCACAATACTGCGATACAATACAACCTGAAACAATGACTGAGTAACAAAACAGAACGAAAACGGCAATCAAAACACCATCAACACTAGCACCACATAAAACAACAACAGCAAAGACAAACGCAAGAGAGACAACATCTGGCAAAGCAAAGTGCAAGAAGTGCATGGCCTAATCCAATTTCAAGAAACTAGAGAAAATAAAATGAAGAATAAACACACTTGTTACATGAAGAAATAGATGAATACATAAGTTTAGCAAATATATTCTACAAAAGGAATAGCTTTGGTGGCATGGAATGATTAAATTGAAGTAAGAAAAATACAAAGGTGTTATCATTTTGCAAAAGAATTTTAAGTGTTATTCAATATCATGGATTTTTTTTTTTTATTATACAAGGTTTTGTTTAATGAACTATATTGAAACAGCAAAATTAAGTCCTTGTGCTTATATCGGACCATTGCTTATTATGTTAGTAGTGCACAATATTGGGTCTGTCCAGAAACTATGCTTTCAATCATTGCAAAACAAATTTCCTTTGATAGAGGACAACACAAATTGAATTGATTCGTTGAGCTGTCTTCAATATTTGCTATGTAATACAACGAAATAAAACCCATTTGGGATAAGCCTGAAGCTAAAGTTGTCTTTAAGATCTCTCTCTCTCTCTCTCTCTCTCTCTCTCTCTCTCTCTCTCTCTCTCTCTCTCTCTCTCTCTCTCTCTCTCTCTCTCTCTCTCTCTGCGCTGGCAATTTCACGACCCATGTTCGAGTCCGGTCGAGGAGATTTTTCTTCTGGAGTTAACATCAGTGCTGACTCCACTCTCCCCAAAAGTCCTTCGAATGAGACTTTAAACCGAGGCCCCGTGTGCAAACGCTCGCAGAACATCTTGCGCACACTTAAATCCTGTTCCGCTTTTCGTAAGAGTAGGCCATCGTGTGCCGGTGGGAACAGATGACAATTACAAAACTGCATACACACGGGGACTGGACGTAAAAAAGCACAGAGCGCTTATTCCATTATTCTCGATATAAAAGAATAATTAAATTAAATCAAATCAAATCAAATCAAATCAAATCAAATCAAATCAAATCAAATCAATCTCTCTCTCTCTCTCTCTCTCTCTCTCTCTCTCTCTCTCTCTCTCTCCTCTCTCTCTCCTCTCTCTCTCTCTCTCTCTCTCTCTCCCTCTCTCCCTCCCCCACGCAGGTGGGCTTTACTTCTTGCCTGCTGCTTGTTGGTCCGAACACTCCCTGTTCGTCTAAGTCTCCCTGTCACCATTCTTTGCAGTGTTATTATCATGCCGTTTCTTTGCTACCCTTCCCATTCCTAAGCATTATGTTTTCTCTACGTGCATATTACCATTTACAACTTACCCATTATATTATCAGTGTGGCCAAAAAAAAACCACAATTTTTTTAAAAAACTTGTAAACCAGAACAAAACTCCTAATACTGGACGCGCTACTTATTGCTTTTATCTAGTGTAGATCATCCAAATCTATATTGTCGAAGGTTTCATACATAAAGATCAAAGCTCATCTTATCACAACAAACAATAACCATGCAGAGACACACAGACGCACAGTAAGAAAAAAAATGTCCACAAGAACAGAACAGAAACAAAGAAAACCCCCACACCACACAATTACAAGAAAGAAAAAGGAGGGCTTCTACAGCATGCCACCAGGAACAAACCTGTGTCTATGCACCTTGCAAATCTGGAAGGCACCGTAGATGATAGGGTTGAGCATGGAATTGGACAGACCGATGAAGGAGAACCACAAGAGGGTCTTGGGGTCAATCTCCTTCCAGTCCAGAAAGGTCAGACAGACGGTGAAGATGATGTAATAGGGTGACCAGCACACTATAAAAGCCAACACGATGAACACCGACATGCGTAGCGACTTCCGCTTCGCCCTGCGCAGAAGGTTGCTGCGCACCGGACCTCTTCCGTTCTGTTCGGAGCAGCTGGACATGGATTCTGGAACGTGAGAAATTTGAAACTATGAGAGAGAGAGAGAGAGAAGAGAGAGAGAGAGAGAGAGAGAGAGAGAGAGAGAGAGAGAGAGAGAGAGAGAGAGAGAGAGAGAGAGATGGCCTCAGAAAGATATTATTAAAACTACGTAGCATAATAATGACAGATTTGTATTGATAAATGGAGAGAACAACACAATTCCGATGATGTATAAACAATAACAGATAATATGTTTCTATAGCACGACTATTTGATAACACAAACAAACGAACAGATCATACAAACATCTTGTAAAGAAACCCCCCCAAAACCACAAACTTCTAAAGAAAAACCCAAACACAAAGATTTTCCGAAGTCAAGTTTCAGCAGAATGCACGATTATCGCAGACAAATTGGATTCAAGCCACGAAGGGAAGATTGTTACCGCAGTTACCCTCACGTAAGAGCATCAGGGTTTCGTGCCTTGGAATGCTGTTGTCTCAATTCAAAGAGGAA
>CM060328.1:58840140-58850140 GCA_030674155.1 Stramonita haemastoma
TCTTGGAGAATAAAAAGATGTTGACCAGGATATTGCCCCTTGTTTCTCTCCCTGCCGTTTGCTTACTGTGTCCCAGATCTGTCTTTTTACCCAAATGATTAATCCTCGTGGGTAATATCGCGAGTAAAAGACAAGTTTGTCTGATGTGTTTTTTGTATTGTAGGGCAACCTCAATAGTTATTTGATGTTAATTTTTGTTTATAGCAAAGGTTAAGAGATATGGACATGTAGATGTTTTATCCTCCTCCTTTCTTCTTCCACTCCCCTTCTCATGAATCATCACATCTCTCTCATCATCATCGATATCATCATCATCATCATCATCATCATCATCATCACACAGCAGCAGCACTGCAGCAGCAGCAGCAGCAGCAGCAGCAGCAGCAGCAGCAGCGGTCGTCGTCGTCGTCGTCGTCGTCGTCGTCGTCGTCGTCGTCGTCTCGTCGTCGTCGTCATCACCCATCATCATCATCATCATCATTGTTAATGCTATTAGTATTATTACGATCATAATGATAGTTATTACTATACGATATTGATGAAGTTGTTGATAATTATGACGTTTAGGATTATCATCATTATAATTGTCATTATCATTACCAGCACAACAGACATTCAAAACTCTTTTTATTACGGTATAAACAATCCCAAATAAGATATAAAATAAAATCTAAGGCAAAAGATGCAACAACGTCAGGAAGAGACTCAAACCCTTTGCTTACTGCTCTCAGAGTAACAGAGACAAAGATCAGTACTGAAAAATGCATCATCCCCTTGAATAGATAAGCATACAAACTCAGATGCAGAATCCATATTCTCAACAATGAAGAATGCTACAGTTGGATAAAGAAAAAACAAATTTCAAAGCAGCAGGTGCCAACAGGGCATAGACTTTAAAAGATTCCAGACATTTCACTACAGATGCAGGTTTTGTTAGGTACATAGGCTATAGGTAAACGGGACCATGAACACGAAAGCACTTAGACAGTCAGCTTTAAATAAATATCTGGCCTTGTTTGTACAGCCACCTCACATTCTATTAATCTATACGATGTCATGTTGAACTGTATTGAACTGTAAGTGATATGGAGCGCAGTGGGATCTGTCATACTAGATTTGTTTTGCATACAAGGTCACATACATATTCAGATTGTCCACACTGTTGGCCATGTACACTCACACACTTGTATGATATTGAGATGTATTGTGACGAATGTTAGCCGAAACTCCATAGATGCATCACGCAATCTACACACTGGCTTATCAACACGTTGTCCTGGTTTCACATTCACTGCGCTGTATAAATCTGTTCTTCTGCTGTACGATTTTTGTCTGGTAATGGGATGCATTTGCATACAAGGTCACATGCATATTCAGAGAGTCAACACAGACCTGACTGTTGTGAACACGCAAGACCATGCATCATGTATGCTCTATCATAAAGTAAAATAACCTCGGCCACCAGACAAGGAAAACAAAACTTTGATGCATCACGCTGCGTACACACTGGCCCTCAGACACTTGATCCTTCATGTTTTGTTCTATTGCACTGCATATGATAATTGAATTAATATTCTTCTCTAAGTTTTTTTATGTGTTGATCTGACAATGTAATGCATATGCATGCAAGGTCTCTTTTGTATTCAGATCATCAACACAGAGTGCCAACACAGACAGCTTTGATCACGCAGGACTTCGTGTCATACTAGCATAATTATTGTAAAGTAAAATATCATGCTGGCAAAAATACTAAGCTTTCAATTCATACTGTATACACACCAACCCTTAGATACTAGATTCCTGGCTGTACTCTACTTGCACTGATATTTCTCTCTAGCTCTTTGTACGAGAAGGGAACGATAAAGACTAATACCACACACACAGATACAGAGGCAAAGGTGACGGACACTTTAAACCAAGGGCAATAAGGGGTCAAACAGTGTGGTCACGCAAAGCTCACAGACCATCACACACAGCCATCTAGGCATCCCTACCCAAAGGGATTGGCCGTAGTAACCTCCAGAGGTAAAAAGGTAAATGGTGCCCATAACCTAGGCGGTCGTAGGGGATGGAGGCATCAGAGGCCTCAGCTTCTCTAGGGGCCAGCATATTGAGGGCGGCGCCCATCTCCTCTCCCTCGCTACTTTACCTTTCCTGACCCTAAAGTGGGTAGGTACCCATTTACATCTGGATGGACTGGGAGGACTGTACTGAAGCCAAGGCGTGCAAACGGTCACCCATCCAACATGTAACCACATCGACGTCACTTAACTTGACTGGGGGAAAGCGAGCGCTCTGACCACTGAGCTATCCCGCCCCCAAAGAAACGTGAAGAGGTGGAGTGGTGAAAACACACCATCCCCATCAGCAGAGATTTGGCGAGTGATGCGGAGGTCAAAGGGGAGGAAGTGGGAAAAAGGCACTGTAGCCCTGAGTGCATCTCTCTCTCTCTGCCATCATTCTCAGCATACACATCTTAGTGCATTGGCCTGCTGCCTGTTCTGACGCCTTCAGACCTGGGTACTATTAGTCTGTATTGGTTTGTCTCGTGTGTGTGTGTGTGTGTGTGTGTGTGTGTGTGTGTGGTGTGTGTGTGTGTGTGTGTGTGTGTGTGTGTGTTTGTGTATGTGTGTGTGTGTGCGTGCGTGTGTGTGTGTGTTGTGTGTGTGTGTGTGTGTAGTGTGTGTGTGTGTGTGAGTGCGTGTGTGTGTATGCATAAGTGCGTGTGTGTGTGCGCGCGCACGTGTGTGTAGGCTCAACTACTTAAACCTGGCAGGGTAACTAATTTGTTAATCTAAGTCACCCATCAAAGTAACATTGCTAAAGTTTTGCTTTGGCTACAAACTTTATATGACGCAGATAATTACAATAGGTAATTATGGACAGGTAATGTTATGATCACATAAAGATTTTAATATACTGAGCTTTGAACACACATCAAGTGGCACTTAAACAAGAAACTAGTATACATGTTGTACTGTGATGTATTGCACCATGCTATACAGCAATAATTTGTAATGGATACGTATTCCAACGAAATCCATTCTAAAGTGTTTGCATAGAAGATAATATGGGGTCGTTGGTCTACAGGTGATGCATCTGCCTAGAATGCAAAATGTCTGGGCTGAAAGTGTGTGGTGGTTTGAACCCCCCCCCCCAACATTAGGGCCTGAACCTTTTGCTTCACAAATTAGACCAGGTCTGGTGGTCAAGATGCTAGTCTTTCAGGTGAGATGATAAACTGAGGTTCCGTGTGTTACACATACTTATTAAGCACAGAATCCATGGCAACAAGAGAGTTATCCCTGACAAAGCTCTGTAAAAAAAAAAGCCACTCTAAAAAAGAAACAAATACAGTTGCAGAAAGCAAAAGAAATTTTTTTTTAAAAGGGTGGCTCTGCTCTTGTGGCAATGCGCTCTCCCTGGGGAAAGCAGCCCAAATTTCGCATAGAGAAACTGCCGTGACTTAAAGTGGTATAACATAGTAATGTATATGCAGACCATCAGCACACACAGATTTGGAAACCCAGGACCTTGCATCATGTTGTGGTGCCTTGCAAAACAAAAAAAGTCGATCAGTAAAAACAGCGTCAGGTCTATCACGCTATATACATATTGACCTTTGGACACTTGTTCGTCAGTGTTGCATTCTTGTGCACTGTATTCAGTTGCTCTTGTGCTCTAGGTTTTATTATGAGAGGATAATGCATTTGCATCACAAAGTCAAGTGTATGCTCAGACTTTCAACATAAACCTTCCACACATCATTCTTGCATACATTTGTCATTTCATTATGTTGTGTTGTATCAAAAAGCAGTATGGACTATATCTATGAGAGAAACAGCTTAATATACATCACAACATACATACGCACTGACCCATAGCCATTTGGGATGCAGTGTTGCACTCTTTGCTCTGTTTTGAACTGTGAGTCAGCTCTAGGTTTCTGTCTGATTATGTAACAGCGTTAGGATAACAGGTTACATGAATATGTATCCAGACCCTTGACACAGTCCATCAACTTCTTAAACAGTTTATTAAACGCACAAGTCGGATGAGACTATAAACTGAGGTCCCTTTTGCAAATGCACGTAGGACATTTTGCGCACACGTTCAATCCTGTTCTGCTTTTCGTAAGAGTAGGCCATTGTGTGCCAGTGGGAACGGATGACAATTAAAGATCTGCATACACATGGGGACTGGGTGTAAAAATGCACATGAATGCTTATTCCATTATCCTCGATATAAATGAATAAATATCACTTTTAAGGTGATATTGTATTGTCTTGAAAAGTACACTAGGCACACAACCTCAGCGCATCATACCAGATAAATACACATCGACTCTTAAATGTGGGGGGGGGGGGGGGCCAAAGTGTCACATTCTTCCTATTATATATACTAAAAAAACCTTTCTCTTCTGGGGGTCAGGGAATGAAAACGCTGACAGCAAAAAGCCAGCACCGCACACACACACACACACACAAAGACAAATCAAAGGTGAATGACACTTTGAACTTAGGGCAACTACTGGTCAAACAGTCTGGTCACGCAAAGCCCACACAGACCATCCCACACACGCCATCTACGCATCCGTACCCAAAGGGGCTGGCCGTAGTAGCCTAGCTGCTGAGGTGGACTGGTAAAAACAAACCCTTATCATCATCAGCAGCAGAGATTTGGCGAGTGATGCAGAGGGCAAAGGGGAGGGAGGAAATGGGGAAAGACACCGTAGTGCTAAACTGCGTCTCTGCCATCAACTTTAGCGATGATAAAAGTGCTTAGTCCGTAACATCATACACAGGTGAAGCTGCCTTTGCGTTACCAGTCTACTGTTATAATTATTCCCCTAGTTTGCTGTCTCCCTTCCTGTGTCTCTGTTGTTGCTCTTTCATGTTGGTCTGTCTTTTGTTGCTTTTGTGGTGTGTGTGTGTGTGTGTGTGTGTGTGTGTTGTGTGGTGTGTGTGTGTGTGTGTGTGTGTGTGTGTGTGTGTGTGGGTGTGTGTGTGTGTGACTGGCATGCCTCTCCAAAAATGGCAGAGTGCACATTAGTTGACTAGGGCTGATCACTTGATAATGAGTTTCACTGCTGTTTTTACGGTGGATATGCCTGAATGTCTGCTTTAAAAAGCAAATAAAAATACTTGAACACACACACCACACTCGTTTATTTTGTTTCTCAATTCATCCTGTTTATGTAGACTAATATAAAAGTGTATCTTCGTCCCACTAGCGAGGCTTTCTCATCCCACCACCATCAATCCATGTGTAGTGTGTCGATTTATAGTTGTGATCCATGCCGCTCTCACAGCAGGATTCTTCCCCAAAACCCTTAAATCGAACAGTAAATTACTATTTTTTCTTCTCTTTTCCTCCGTTTTGCCTACTGCCTCCCCCCTCCTCCACCTTCTTTCCCAGATGAGTTATGGGTAATGTACGGGAAGAAACATTCCATATAATATTGAAAGGTAAAGGTAAAGATGTCCCATAACCTAGGCGGTCGTAGGGGAGCGAGGCGTCACAGACCTCAGCTTCTCTAGGGGCTAGCATGTTGAGGGCGGCGCCCATCTCCTCTCCCTCGCTGCTTTACCTTCCCTGACCCTAAAGAGGGCAGGTACCCATTGACAGCTGGGTGAATTGGGGGAACTGTATTGAATCCAAGGCGCGCAAACGGTCACCCTTTCAATTGGTAACCACGCTCGACGCTGCTTAATTTGACTGGAGGAAAGCGAGCGCTCTGACCACTGAGCTATCCCGCCCCCTATTTACATTTACTAAAGTAATAATAAAGAACACCTTGCATTTGTTGTCTTTGTTCAATAGGTAGCAGGACTCAGAGATGTGGACTCGCAGACATAAGTGGCTATGCTGCTGCTGTGGCAACTGATAATGAGGCTGTTGATAATGAGGATGAAGTTGAGTAATCATCATTCTGATTTTGTTATGATTTTTACACCTTTAATTACTGTTGCTGTTAACATTGTGATCATTACAACAGCACATGCACAGTTTTAGTAAGAAAGGCACACACACTAATGGAGAAAAAAAGGAGAAGGCCATCATTATTAAATTATCATTCTAAGAGGAAACATTGCCTGTTTTGTTGACTTTTCTTTACAGTATTAATAAACAAAAGGGACAATACTAAAGAATACATCTTTGTCTTCGAGAAAAGTTTTCACAAGCTGATAATAGAGTTACCGTGATCAAAAGTATGCAACACAATTTACTACAAAAACATTCAGATGCAAAGAACAGGAAAGGGCACGGTTTAAAAGAAATCGAACAATAGCCTTAAAGCAGCTAGACTTTCATACACATTTCATCTGTCACTAAAAGCCTATAGATGGATAGGGTTGTTAACACATGAGGGTTTAATCATATATTACATTCATTCTTTTATTTCGAGGATATTGGAATAAACACTCGTGTGATTTTTTACATTCACTCCCCATGTGTATGCAGTTTTGTAAATTGTATCATCCGTTCCCACCGGCACACAATGGCCTACTGTTCCAAAAAGTGGTACAAGGTTTAACGTGTGTGCAAGATGTTCTGCGTGCCTCAACACGGGACTTCGGTTTATAGTCTCTCGAAGGATTAATGCATCAGGCCTTAGACAAATATCAAGCCCTGTCTAGCCAGGGCCTAAACAATCCGTTACATCATGCTGTGTCATGTTGTCATGTATTGCACTGTGACTGATATGCGTTGTGATTGATATGCATTGTATGTTTTGCATTGTGATTGATATGCATTGTGATTGCTATGCATTGTGATTGATATCCTTTGTGATTGATATGCATTGTGACTGATATGCATTGTGATGGGATTCATCGTGATGTATTTGCACACAAGGTCTCATGCATACTCATGTTGTTAACACAGACAATCTCATATACACAGAACCTTGCACCCAATCCCCATGCATTGTAAAGCATCATGGTTTATGTGTTTAAAAGAAAAAGACGTCAGATACGTGGGCTTTGGTGTTGCAATATACGTTGTTGTTGTTTCTTTACTGCAGACTTCAGTTGGGAAATATTGGTTTTTTTGCACACAAAGTCACCTTTGAATATTCAGGCTGTCAGCAAAGACAAATCAGCTTATGGTCTTGGAAACACAGCCACAGGCTCTTGCATCAAACTGTGCTGTTTTGTGGGTAAATGTCCCTACAACTTCAAAACCAACAACAACAAAAACTTTAGTTGTATCACGCAAATACCCACTTGACATTAAACCCCTTGGGGACACAGAGAGTCACATTATACTTCAGCTGTATTGAAATCTTTTCCTCCTCTCTACGTCTTTGCCAGAAAATGACAAAACACAGACACATAAAAACTAACACGAACACAAACAAACAGTTCAAAGGTGATAGACTTCATTGAACCAAAGGCCAACTAGGGGTCAATCAGCCTTGTCCCCCCTAAAACCCACAGACCATCACACACACGCCATCTCTAGATCCATCCCTGCCTCAAAGAGCTACCGCTGTTCCCTGCAGAGGTGGATAGGTAAGTAAGTCTAAACACAGAGCGCGGCCATCATCTGCACAGACTTGGCGAATCATGGGGAGGGCAGGGAGGAGGGGATGGGAGACAGACTAACAGTGCAGGACCGCTACTGACTGCATCGCTGCCATCATTGTTGGCGTGACCGGGGGGATTAGCCCTTAATGACACACACATGGTAAGCTGCTGCTGCGCCATGGTATACATCAGTCTGCTATATAGCCTGTGTGGTCTTCTATGTCTGTCTGTGTCTGCGTGTCTGTCTGTGTCTATGTCTGTCTGTGTCTATGTCTGTCTGTCTGCGTCTGTCTGTGTCTGTCTCTGTTTCTCTCTGTGTCTCTATTTATCTATCTATCTATCTATCTATCTATCTATCTATCTATCTATCTATCTATCTATCTATCTTCTATCTATCTATCTATCTATCTATCTATCTATCTATCTATCTATCTATACATATATGCACACACATTTCTATATACACGTTTGTATTCAAGCATGTCCATGCATTATTGTGTGCACGTACGTGCATATATGTGCGTGTTCTCCTCTGTGTGTGTATGTGTTTAAAGCTTGCGCATGTGAGTGTGCACAATTGGGCGCGTGCGCATAGTGTGTGCATGTGTATATGCGTGCGATCATGTGAACGTGTATGCACGCAAAATCTTCAGGGAGGCCAAGAGATCGTGGTGGTGTTTTCTGTGCAGTTGTTATGGATAGGCTGTCAGAGAGCTCTGATTATTCCTGTCTTGGGGGGATGAACCCGATAGCCACATGAGGCTTTGTGCACACAATATGCAGGCCATTGGGCTGGCCACAAAGAGGCGGCTGTGGAAATGGAGAGGCTGCATGTGTAGTGTGTTGTTGTCTTGTGTTGCGTTGTGTAGTGTTGTGTTGTGTCATGTAATGTGTCTTGTGTTGTGTAAGTGTGCGCGTGCATGTGTGCCTGTTTGCGCACGTGTGTATGTGTGTGTTGTGTGTGTGTGTGTGTGTGTGTGTGTGTGTGTGTGTGTGTGTGTGTGTGGTGTGTGTGTGTGTGTGTGTGTGTGTGTGTGTGTGCGTGCTGCGCACAGCGCACATGTGTGTTTGTGTCTGTGTAAATTGAGTTTGTGAATTTTTCAAATGGTGCCCGAATGGTCTACAAAACTACGAGGTAGATAAAGTTCAAGATATATCTTTTAGCTACACATTGGATGTCTGCCATCTTATCTGTCTGTTAATCAATTACCCACTCGTCAATTTTTGTCTCTCTGTCTGTCATATCTCAGGAGGCAGATAGCTAATGGTCAGAGCACTCGCTTTCCCCAAACAATGTTCAGCAGCATCGAGCGTGGTTACCAAGTGGATGGGTGACCGTTTGCACGCATGGCTTCAGTACCGTCCCCAGTTCACCCAGCTGTGAAATGGGTACCTGCCCTTTTTAGGGTCAGGGAAGGTAAAGCAACGAGGGAGAGGAGATGGGCCCCCACTCAATATGCTGGCCCTAGAGAGCTGAGGCTCTGATGCCTCGCTCCCTCTCAACCACATAGGTTATGGGAACTACCTTTATCCTTTTACTGTCTTGATTATTTAATTCGCTTTCTAATTGTCTTGTTCTGGATTAATAAAAATCATCTTGAAAATGTACCAAAACATTACGAAGAAATACATATTGCTTCCTATTTTTTAATTTTCGCACAAATCCTTGTGTACCTAGCTTCAAATTTTTGGGGATTAAATGTAAATGCAGAATGGAAAAAGTTCACACATTTGCCATGAACGTTTTTTAAATGTACCAATACATTCTTCTAACACTGTGCTTTATGGAGAGACAGGAAGATATCCTTTATATATAAGAACTTTGGTAAAATGTATTAAATATTGGTTAAAACTGTTGAAACTTCCACAAACACGTTTATGCAGGCAGTCATATGAAATGTTGATTATGCAGATGGATGAAAAAAATATTTGCTCTACTATTTATTTCATTTTCCGCAATCCTTGTGTAGCCTACTCTCACCTATATTTGTGACTTAAAGAGGTGTAAAAAGCAAATGTAAATGTAAAGAAAAATACGAAAATGCATTTCTGGGGATTACCATTAATAGCAAATTTCACCGCGTAATACTAGCCAAGTGCAGAGATGAGGTCATAACAGTACCAGCCATCTATCTTTGAAATTAAAATTATTAAATTTATTTTCATTCCTGCTTTGCCTTTTGGAGAAAATAGCTCCTTTCTATACATTTTGGCTACAGACATATCTCTCATTGCCGTGGAAATGATAAATGTCCGTTCAGAGCATGTTTGAAAAGAGACATAGTTTTTGTTTAAATGAGAATCGATCCCACAATCTCTCACTTTGTGACGGGTGTGTTTACCGCGCGCTAAAACATCGATCCACACGGATTCACGTTTGTTCGTTTTTAAAACCATTCTCCTCAAGCTGGGAACCTTTCAATATGGATATAATAAGATTTTATCCATTTGGTTTAAAAACAAATCGG
>CM060328.1:58855140-58860140 GCA_030674155.1 Stramonita haemastoma
CATCAAGCAGTTTATTCAAAATCTCAACATCCCCCTCCAAAGAAATAAAAAAACAACCACCAACAAAACCTAAGCTGAATAAGCAGAGAAGTGAATAACTGAATCAATATTGATAGGGAGAAAGAAAGGATAAAAAAAAGAAGTGTAAACTAAATTTCCAAAAGAGCTTTCGAAACAGGTTACAGAAACGAAAAAGGATGAGAAATTCAAGCAGAAAGAATGAGAAGAAAAACGATTGAAAGAACGAAAAAAGACAAGAAAGGAAGTAACGAAAATAAAACAAATAAAAAACGGAAAGAACGAAGTAAAGAAAAAAAGGAGAAAACAAGAGAAAAAAAGTCAGGGTAAAAACAAAAGAAAAGCTGGAAGAAAGACGAGATAGAGAGAGAGAGACAGAGACAGAGAGAGAGACACAGACAGACAGGCATACAGGAACAGAGAGAGAGAAAGAGAGAAAGAGAGAAGGAGACAGACAGAGAAACAGAGAACCAGAAAGAGACAGAGAAGCAGAGAGTCAGAGAGTGACATAGAGAGAGGTTAAGAAATAAACAGAGATATAGAGAAAGCGATGGGAATTCCACCAAAAATTTCGTTTACTGACAACACCCCCCAAAACGTTTTAATCATAAATTATTAATCTATCTCAGCTCTACGAAAGTTTCCGCATAATTAGAAAAGATGATCGTGAAAAAAAGACAAAAAGGACCACTTCAATTTGAAGGGACCCAATTGTTCTGCCAAATGCAAAATCAAAATTTGAATGCACAAGTAATGCAAACGCCTGAGCGTTTAATCATCGTGCCGCAGCAAAGCGAGAGAGAGAGACAGGAAGGGAATGAGAGAGAGAGGAAGAGAGACAGAGACAGAGACAGAGAGACAGAGAGAGACAGAGACAGAGAGAGAGACATAGAGAGACAGAGAGAGACAGAGAGAGAGACAAACAGACAGAGACAGAGAAGAGAGAGACAGAAGAAAGACAAACAGACAGAACCAGAGAGAGAGAGAGAGGAGGAGAGAGAGAGAGAGAGAGAAGAGAGAGAGAGAGAAGAGAGAGAAGAAGAGAGAGAGAGAAGAGAGAGAGAGAGAGAGAGAGAGAAAGAGAGAAGGAGAGAGAAGAGAGTGAGAGAAAGAGAGAGAAAAGAAAGCTAAAAACAGAACAGAAAGCGAGGACACACAAAGAGAGAAGAAAGAAAGACCAGGTCAGAGAGATGGATGGAGAACACAGACAGAGGTAGACAAAAGCAGGACAAGACACACAAGGATATTAACACACAAATCACCCTCCCTTGGCACCCCAATAATACATTCCACACAGCAGCCAGCCTACCCCAGGAACCGAACCTACCCCACCCCTTGCGCATGTCTCTGGATATATTCTCCACAAAACATAAATTCCACAACCTCTGCCATAACTGTCTCAGAAAAGAAGTTCAAGCAAGGGATGGGAACGATTCCATTCTTCTGGCCTCCCCCCCCCAAAGAAGAAATGTCTCATTTTCTTAAGTGCCCAGAACTTAGGTTTCACAGTGCAGTTTGGGGACCAAGTTTGATTAAACTGGCTCTGGTAAAGGTCAAGCAACTCTCTCTCTGATCTTTAAGTGGCTGGCTGATTGGTTGGTGAGTTCCAGGAAGCTGATCTTTAATACTGAGTTGTCTTACTTCTGGAACAGGGTTGAAAGAGAAGAAAGAAAAGATAGGAACCGTGTGCTGAGTCTGCTTTTGTTTGTGTGGGAAAGATTTCAACATTTTTTTTATTTTTAGAAGATTATCAGTTTTCTAAACTTTCAGACAATAATGGGGCAGGATTTTGCTTTGACATCAAAGTAGTGTTTTTTGTTATGTTGAAGATTGTTCTTTGAAACTAGAGGGAAAAAAAGTATTTTTGGAAAAAAAGGTTTAGAGGGATGATCTGTGAATCAAAATAAACACAAGGTATAACAAATGTTTCAGATTGCAGAAATGCTTATAACGTAACGAGAGACTGGAAACATCAAACTTATCATCTTGGTTCAGACACATTACTTCCTTTAGGTTTTTGCTCTGGGTGTTTTATTGTTTAAATACATTTGTAATATGTTTTAAGCTTATACTTCAAACAGAAATACATGACAATTCTAACAAAGCCCATTTCATCTGACAGGATGAAAACAGACGCAAAAAAAAATAAACGCACAAACAAACACAGACAGCCCAAAAGCAAACTGATCTCTCCAGAGACGTCAAGAACTTTTTTAAGATCACGGGTGTCCAGGAAAGGACACAATTTACCATAGGCCAAACCAACTTCCATCCACGCAGGATAAAAGAATCAGAAATGTAGGTTGCTCCGAAAGTTTGCCGCAGACATTGAATTCCTTCACCCCCACCCTCCACCTCCCCTCACCAAGCCCCTGCACCCCCTTCTCCCCCACACAACCAAAGGTCAGTAGACTTGAGTGAGTAGGAGGATGACCATGGGTTTCTTAAAGCGAAAGACAAGTGCTGGTTTTTTCCGCACTGAGCGACAGAGCAGGGCTATCTTGGGTCACTCTCTTGGCTCTTGCTATATCTTTCTTCTTTGAGGTGAATGAGATGATGTGAAGTTATCTCAAGCACGATGTTTTGCTATAGATGTAGATAGGTTGTTTAAAATGGCTGTGTTGATATTGTTGGTTGTTTATAGTTTGCTTTTATCGGTGTGTTTGTGTGTGTGTGTGTGTGTGTGTGTGTGTGTGTGTGTGTGTGTGTGTGTGTGTGTGTGTGTGTGTGTGTGTGTGTGTGTGTGTGTGTGTGTGTGTAGGCCACTCCCTATTTCTGCACGCCAGAAGAAGTTCAAAATAACGTCATTCTTTTCGGTTGACGAAGAATCTCTATAACGTTTCCAGCGAAAACTAAACAAAACACAGAACGGGATATCTCTATTTACAAAGCTCTTCAAAGAAGATACATTCTATGACAACACACAATCAGAAAATCAAACTCTGTTTGAAGTAACTGTCTAAAACAAGCCCTGGTCTATGTTTATGAACTTTACATTACCGTCAATATGTATGGAATGAAAAACGCCCTGATAAAATATGAAACTGCTTTGCTGCTGAGCGTGTTTTCACTGGTAGACATTCGTCAGTCTCGGAAGACTATGGAGTTGCACTCTGGGCTCTAGAGCGTAAAACCTGGGTAGGTAAGTATGGAGGGCAAGCTGTTACCCATGCAGCAAGACCCCCCTCTCCGCGTCGCTGAAATAGTCCCTTGGAAAGGTAATCGCCGATACACATGGTTCCAGTGCTGTCTTAGGAGCCGCCAGAACGTTGCCATATAGGCCTACAGCCCCGAACCGCCCTGGGGACTCCAACTCCCAGATCTTTCCTCAGGGATGGTGTCTAAACACGACACCTGTGTGCATGCTGTTTTGTTTTTAATTTGTTATCATCTGCACCTATCGGCACACAATGGCATGATCTTACGAAAGGCGGACCGGGTTTTTTAACGAGTGCGCAAGATGTTCTGCGTGCGTTTACACACGGGACCTCGGTTATTGATCTCATCTGAAATACTTTGACATTCAGTTCCATTTTTTCGTCAGACTGAGAAGAAAGGGCGAGGATGGGAATCGAACCCAGAACCTCACGGTTTACTTGTGGGGAGGTGAATGTCTGAACCATCCTGCCAAGATTTCAGCACACTAAACAATACAACGTCCATTTTGTTTTTGCTCTTTGTTTTTTGTTAATCTAGCTGTTATGTTTTCACAAACACACAGGTACAGGAGCTGTTTATGTTACTTTTGTCTGGATCAGATAAAACAGAGAGTCTTCAGAATGTTTCATAAATAAACACTTAAAATGCAAAACAAAAGATCAGTTGTACTCAGTGAGCTTGAATGGTATCATCATTCAGTTAAAAAAATGGACCACAGTTTTTTCCCCATCTGATTCTGCTATAGCTCTAGGACATAGCACACAAATACACCTAGCATGTAGGCAATTCAAACACACAACACACACACACACACACACACACACACACACACACACACACACACACACACACACACACACACACACACACACACACAGATCAGATTCAGCGATTCTGGCTATCGGCTTTATGATAGCAGTACAAGTAATATGATACATTTTCGAAATATCTTAACTTCTGACAAAGTTTGTGGTTGGTACAATCGCAGAAATGTGTTATCCCTCATGTACAGATTTAAACTAAATGCCTTCAAGACGAAATACTCAAAGGATGTAAACTGTATTTGTGGTGATAAGATAACGAATAGTCATATTCTTCTTTGTGGATATCTAAAACCACTTTTACCTGTTGTGCCTAATCTATCACTGGACCGGTTGTTGTCTGAACCATCGCATTTGTTGGACATTGTGTTAGCACTAATAAGAAGTCCGATAATTCAGTATTTATAGTTTGTTAAAGTTAGCTTTATATTTTAACTTTGTTATCTGGCATTGGTTTCAGCTATTGTTCAATTTTTCTTGTTCAGGTTTTTTGTGTGTGTCTAAAATCACTTAATGTGAATAGACGTTAAACTGAAGAACACCCCACACACACACACACACAAAACACACACACACACACACACACACACACACACACACACACACACACACACACACACACACACACACACACACACACACACACACACACACAGGCTCTCTCTCTGTGTCTTTTTCATAAACACACATACACACATGCACAAACAGACACACACACACACACATACACAAACACACACACACACACATACACACACGCACACACGTACACAAACACACACATTCCACCACCTCCGCTCCCACCCCGATCCAAGCGCCAACACTAATAAACGCCCAAACACCAAACCAAATTACCGTCACATGTTTTTTCCTAACGACGTAACTGTAACAACCCAACATATACGTTTCCACTTCAAAAACACTTGGTTAATCCATCTTCCAACACACCGTGATGACAGCAAACTGCAAGAAAAGAAAGAGAGAAGAGAAAAGAAAAGAAAA
>CM060328.1:58885140-58912640 GCA_030674155.1 Stramonita haemastoma
TCGTTTTTCGTAAGAGTAGGCCATTGTGTGCCGGTGGGAACAGATGAAAATATTTACAAATCTGCATATACACGGGGACTGGATGAAAAAAAGCACATGAGTGCTTATTCCATCATCTTCGATATAATAGAATAAATAAATAAGTAAATAAATACATTTTCACATTGGTTGATGTATTTTTTGTTCATAAGATCAGCCTACAATGTGTATCAGATGTGTGACACTTAATTTGCTATAGTGGTTTCCCAGTGTATGTGTCGACACTGGTGGTGAGGAAGCACACGACCAGTGTCGACACATAAACTACCTCCTACGCATTCTGTTACTGGCCAATACTGGTGAAGCAGTTTTACAGTCGTTCATAAAATGACTAATTGGAATTTTGTTGCTACCACCTTCTGCTTTGTCCTTTCCGTTGGTCAGTCTGTCTGCCTGTGCCTTTTTATCTTTGCCTGTACGTACTAATCACTATGTCTACCCATTGGAAGGAAATATTTAACAATATAAAATACAATTCAGCAAAACCAAATTACAAAATACAAAACCAGCATGCACACAGGTGTCGTGTTTAGACACCATCCCTGCGGGGAAAAAAAAATAATGGGTAGGCGCTGCACTTGTGGCGACGCGCTCTCCCCGGGGAGAGCAACCCGAATTTCACGCAGAGAAATCTGCTGTGACATAAAGTGGTATAAAAGAAATAATTCTCAAATAAAAATATGTACAGAAAGTAGCCTACACTGAAAAGTTTCTTCTTCTTCTTCTTGTTCTTCTTCTTCTTGTTCTTCTTCTTCTTCTTTCTTCTTCTTCTTCTTCTTTCTTTCTTCTTCTTCTTCTTCTTCTTCTTCTTCTTCTTCTTCTTCTTCTTCTTCTTCAGAATTCTTCGCAATTTTTCGCAATTCTCCTCCTCCTCCTCTCCACCTCCTCTTCTTGTTCTTGTTCTTGTTCTTTCTTGTTGTTGTTGTTTTCTTCTCCTCCTCCTCCTCCTCCTCCTCCTCCTCCTCCTCCTCCTCCTCCTTCTCCTCCTCCACCTCCTCTTCTTGTTCTTGTTCTTGTTCTTCTTGTTCATGTTCTTGTTCTTCTTGTTCTTCTTGTTCTTCTTGTTCTTCTTCTTGTTCTTCTTGTTCTTCTTGTTCTTGTTCTTCTTCTTCTTCTTCTTCTTCTTCTTCTTCTTCTTCTTCTTCTTCTTCTTCTTCTCCTCCTCCTCCTCTTCCTCCCCCTCCTCCTCCTTTTTTTCTTCCTTTAGCTAAGCCCCATCCATCATGTGCATGGGTTGGTGCCTTTAAGCACCAGTTGTGAGAGTGTGTCCCAAGTGCCAGAATCCACAATAGAGAAATACTACCAAGTCATTCAGCGGCACGTTGCATATGGCGTGACACCTTTATGGTGATTTACAGAAAGTGGGAAGTGGAAAACCATTGTACTTCTCCTGCCCTGTTTCTCACAGGAGGAGAAAAATGGGGCCTTGTGTGCACATGTGTGGCTGTGTGTGTGTGTGTGTGTGTGTGTTGTGTGTGGTGTGTGTGGTGTGTGTGTGTGTGTGTGTGTGTTGTGTGTGTGTGTGTGTGTGTTGTGTGTGTGTGTGTGTGTGGTGTGTGTGTGTGTGTGTTAGTGTGTGGTGTGTGTGTGTGTGTTTTTGTGTGTTGTGTGTGTGTGTGTGTGTGTGTGTGTGTGTGTGTGTGTGTGTGTGTGTGTGTGTGTGTGTGTTAGTGTTGTGTGTGTTAGTGTATGTGTGTGTGTGTTTGTGTGTGTGGTGTGTGTTAGTGTGTGTGTGAGTGTTAGTGTGTGTGTTGTGCGTGCGAGTGCGTGTGTGAGTTATATGTGTGTGTGTGTGTGTGTTAGTGTGTGTGTGAGCGTGCGTGTGCGTGTGCGTGTGTGAGTATATGTGTGTGTTAGTGTGTGTGCGCGCGCACATGGATGTATGGGTGTTTACATGCGCATGCACGTATGTGTGCAACAAAGAAAGAATGTTAAAACAGCAACAACATTTTGCACAAACTAATCCAGTTCCTTCCACTTTTATTTTTTAATGGAATGTAACAAATGTGATGTAGAAACTAATAAAGAAGGTTACCTCTCCAGATTTTTAGAAACAAAATCAACACATGCAGACTGATGGTTTTTTTTGGAAAAAGATACATATTTTTTGGTCGATACCTGTATTCTTCGATAAAGATCAACTCTTTTATTGTTTGATTGTAGACAAAAGAAGATAATTAGCGTGAGGTAGAGACAACAAAAACTGTTTGTTTAGAACTGCCATCCCACAGTTTGTACCGGAAGTTGAATCACGTGCCATTTCCTGCTTTTCTCTGTGGACTCAAAGCTCCACATAGGGCACGTTTTGCAATCCTCCCTGCTGTGCAAACAGGACAGACACGTAGTGTGGCCTGTTGACAGTCTCTTCCTGATGAAACTGTCTCCTGTGAGACGTTGGTTTATCGACCACACTTGTTTTCTTGTTTTTCCCCTGTTTGCCTTGTTTGTATGGCTGCTGTGGCTGGTGGTGAAAACAGCCGCTATTTTATTGACCCTAACCGGAGTAATGAGGAAGTAGTAAACACCAAACAAGGAAGATATTTCTTTTGTGTCCTCTACCATTAGGGTTTTTGTTTGCCATGATGTTTCATGAGCTAACTCAGGTGCACGTTTCATCCTCTTGAAGTTTGGTCAAATGTCTGATGTCACCGGTATTATCCATTTTTTCTGTTTGTTTTCCTATGGGAAAAAGTTCGCCATTGTTGAGATAAAATGTCGGATTTATAGAGACAAGCTATCACAGGGAGAAAAAAGTAAGTTATTATATTTTTGACTGTATCAATTTTTGGATAGGGCTGGTAACAAAATATTTCAAAACATTAGAGGAAATTTGCCCAACTTCAAAGACTCAGTTCATTGAGCCAGCCATCGTGAGAGCAGAACCCTATGCCGGATTCAAATCTGCAACCTTCCAGTCCGTAATCCAAGACACAAACCACTGCGCTACAGCAACTGGTCGAATTGTATAACAGTAATTCAATAATATATGGCACAGTAAAAGCAAAACCACCAAACCAAACACCCCAGTTTTGAATGTAAACTCTCACATGCAAATTGCTGTCATTTATCATGCTCCAATGTTAACAAAATAATATTACATTTGCATCATTTGTGTGGATCAATAATTCACGGTAACTTAACTGTCTGTTTCTCTCTGTGTGTCTGTGCATGTCTGTATTCATGCCTAGTTATGCACACATAGTTTTAGCTTGTCTGCACATGCACTGCTTGTATTTATTGATTTAAATACAGTTTTTCCTATGCCTCCTAACAGATCACCAAAAGCACCGTAAACAAGTCAATTTTTTTATATCCATAACCACAGCAACAACAATAATCACATTCTGAACAAACTTGGCTATACACTGTCATTGTCATTCAGAAAAGTTTAATGCTTGTCAGGAAAGATTATGTAATGACTCCTGAGACATTCGCCTCTCTTTATGGAAAGCATTAAGCTAAGGTTAGCTAACTTGATACAAGCAGTACTAGGCATTCAAAATGAATGTGGTAGAAAGCCTAGGGCCATAATTTCTCTATTTTCTTTCGATTGTCTGGGGTAGGATATGAGGCGGGCAAAATTTATTTTTTGTTAATATTTTTGTAAGGGTGTATTCTCCTTTGAACAAGCACGAGTAAAAAACAAAAAAAGCTGTTTTGTCCTAAATTTTTACCTTCCTTAATGCAGACTACACACCCACAAACAAAACACATACACACATTGACACGCATACATAATATATATATATAATATATATATATATATATATATATATATATATATATATATATATATATATATATATATATATTATTGCAAATTATTGAGCATTGCACGTCTTGCTATATATAATATATTTAAATATATATAATATAATTAAATTATATATATATATTATAATTTTATTTATTATATATATATATAATATATAGTATATTGAACAGTCCCACAAAACATTGCCAATGATAATTCATATGTCATGCAGCACAGCAGTTTGTCTCATCCTGAGCATTAGGCGGGCCATGCCTATTCGGCTACAGTGGTTAGAGGGTGCCAGAAATGACATGTATTCTGCCATCTTCTAAGTCTGTCCTAAGCTATCATTGGTGTGCTAGATATGTAGCTTTTCCTAAAGTGATCAATTGGAACAGTATTACACCCCTTTCATGCTCTCTTTGTCTGCCCATAGTTTTGCCTTAGTTTCTGCCTTTGTCTATGTTTCTGTCTGTCTGTCTGTCCTCCATCGCCATCACTCTCTCGTTCTCTCTCTCTTTCTCTCTCTTCCTCTCTCTCTCTCTCTCTCTCTCTCTCTCTCTCTCTCTCTCTCTCTCTCTCTCTCTCTCTCTCTCTCTCTCTCTCTCTCTCTTTCTCTCTGTTTCTGTCTGTCTGTCTGTCTCTTTCTATATCTCTGTCTGTCTGTCTGTGTGTCTCTGTCTGTATGAAATCATTTTTACAAAGATATTTATGATTATTTTATTGATATTCTGCCACTTCTCTTTTCTTCTTATTTTTTTCTCACCTTCTTCGTTTTTTCTTCCTTTCTTGACATCTTCTTCTTCTTCTTGTTCTTCTTCTTCTTGTTCTTGTTCTTGTTCTTCTTCTTCTTCTTGTTGTTTTCTTCTTCTTCTTCTTCTTCTTGTTCTTCTTCTTCTTCTTCTTCTTCTTCTTCTTCTTCTTCTTCTTCTTGTTCTTCTTCTTCTTGTTCTTCTTCTTCTTGTTCTTCTTCTTCTTGTTTCTTCTTCTTCTTCTTCTTCTTCTTCTTCTTCTTCTTCTTCTTCTTCTTCTTCTTCTTCCTCCTCCTCCTCCTCCTCCTCCTCCTCCTCCTCCTCTTCTTCTTTTTTCATTTGCTGTTTCTTCTTTGTTTTCATCTTTCTTTTTCCTAGTATCATCTTGAAATTGATGACGTTTGCACATGGAGCTCTTTCTTTAGTGTATGTAATAATATATGTTGGTATGGTTGGGCGTAATATGTTTGTACTAACTTAAGTTAGTGTGTCGCAAGCCATTGTTAACCCATGTGCATCTTTATTTTACATTTCTTCATTTCGTTTTGCTTTCTCAAAGACCAGGTGCAAAGAGGCTTGTGCTTTATCCCATATACTTTCAATGCTGAAAAGAGTTTGAGTTTGAGTTTGAGCTTTGCAAAGGAAGATGACGCAAATAAGGTAAATATAAAAAAGAGAGAACTATTGGTTTTTAACCCCCCTACACACACACACATGCACGCACGCACACACAAACACACACACACACACACACACAACACACACACACACACACACACACACACACACACACACACACACACACACACACACACACACATTTCTATAGCGGAAGATGAACCCCGTGCCATTTCCTGCTTTTCTCTGTGGACTCAAAGCTCCAACATGAGGGCACGTTTTGCAATCCTCCCTGCTGTGTAAACAGGACAGACACGTAGTGTGGCCTGTTGACAGTCTCTTCCTGATGAAACTCTATGTCTCCTGTGAGAATTTGGTCTGTGGGCCACACTTGTTATATTATTTTTTTTATAATCCAAGGGAATCAGAATTATACAGAAGCAGTGAATGACAGACAGGAGGAAATCTCCCACGTTCTGTTTGATCTAGTGTTCTGCCATACTGTACTTATTTGGCTTGCGGAACCAAAGCAATGTTTAGATTATTCTGAAGTAGGGTTAGGTGACGCAACCTGAGAAACTACTTTTTTTTTATTTAAGGGAGAGATGACCCATTGTTTGGGTAACTATATGAGAAAAATGGGCTATTATGTGCCAGTGGGAAAGGATGATAAAGTTGACAAAGTCACATAAACTGGATAAAATAAAACATATGGGTGCTCATTCCCTTATCCTGGAAATGAAAGAAAAGAATAAGAATAAAATACATAGAAATATAAGGTTCATGCATAAAAGATGCCTCAGTGGAAAAACTATGTTTATGATTTCCCCCTTAAGGATACAACAAGAGACATGACACTTTGCCCTACTTTAGGAGATGGAACATAGGCCCCTGACTCAGTCCATTCAGTCAGACTTTGCGTTTTGGTTTTTTCGCCCGGCCCCCCCTTCTCTTCTTCCACTCAAAATTCTCCTCCTTTTTCATGTTTTGATTACCGCCTTTCATGCTCAAACATAGTTCGTGCCTCAGATGTAAAGAGCTGCTTTGCTTGGGTGTTTGCTTGTCCCTTTGATCATATTCAAAACCCAATTTAGGATCCATCGCTGCAATGTGTAGCAAAGACAAAAAAATAACAAAACTCAACAAACCTGAACCCTGATTGCAAAGTCTGTCAAGCAAAATGCGTCATTTATCATGCTCCAATGTTCGCCCAAAACAAAAAACGAAACAAACGAACACTTAGGCTTGCATCATTTACATTCAGAGATGAACTCCGGCAGCTGGGGTCCTCATGTGTGTGTGTGTGTGTGTGTGTGTGTGTGTGTGTGTGTGTGTGTGTGTGTGTGTGTGTTGTGTGTGTGTGTTGGTTGTGTGGGCATGCGAGCGTTCGCGTGTATGCGTGCGTGCATGCATGCGTGTGTGTGTATCTTTCTGTCTGTCGCTATGTATGTATGTCTTTGAATCTGCCTGTTATTCTCTCTCTCTCTCTCTCTCTCTCTCTCTCTCTCTCTCTCTCTCTCTCTCTCTCTCTCTCTCTCTCTCTCTCTCTCTCTCTCTCTCTCTCTCTCTCTCTCTCACTCACACACACACACACACAAACTCACACACACACACAAACATACACACACACAAACACACACACACCACACACACACACACACACACACAACACACACACACACACACACACACACACACACACACACACACACACGCACAGAGGTCTTATCTGCTCCGTGCATCATCAGCTAAAGACCCCCATGCACTTTTCCCTGGTAGTGATTTCTGAGTGCCAGAATCAACAGACATGATATGGCAGCGAGGCCTACAGCAGACTGCCAATGACCTGAAACCTGTGTGCACATGGTGCTTTCCTGGAGAGATTGAAGGGGAATGTTATTGTACTTTTTTCGCAGTTTCCCTTACATGCTCTGAAAAAGAGAGATAGAGAAGGAAAGAGAGGGAGAGGGAGAGGGAGAGAGAGAGAGAGAGAGAGAGAGAGAGAGAGAGAGAGAGAGAGAGAGGAGAGAGAGAGAGGAGAGAGAGAGAGAACAAATTTTGAACAAATTTTGAACAAATTTTATTTTTCAGAGGGTAATAGATTAAGCACTACATGCTTTTTTAACATCCAGCCCTCGGGAAAAAAAAACAACAAAAAACAAACGAATAAGAAATAGAAATAGAAAAACGAGCATAAAAAAAAAAGCTTAATAACAAGAGGGAAAAAAATCATGGGAAAAACATGCATAGTCACAAAAATCCAAAGAAAGTAGTACTCATTCTCTCTCCCGATCCCCCCTACACACACACACAACACACACACACACACACACACACACACACACACACACACACACATACACACACACACACACACACACACACACACACCACACACACACACACACACACACACACACACACACGAAAGGCAAGCAAGAAATAGAAAAACATTACAGAGACAGACAGACAGACAGACAGACAGACAGACAGAGACATAGAGACAGAGACAGATTAAATGTATATATGAACAATGAAAAACACACCAAAAAAACCCAAACAAACAAAAAATAAATAATAATAATAATAATAATAATAATAATAATAATAATAATAATAATAATAATAATAATAATAATAATAATAAAATAACAGAAATGCATAACAACAGAAACTAACTGTACTATCCGAGGAAAAAATTCATGTAATTGAGATTTCTAGTGGTATCAAAACATTTGTGGTGAAAGCAGAGTGACATTTTCATGAGTCATCAGAAAATCATACAACAAAAACTTAAATCTTGAAAACTTTGATTCATATTTTAGAAAGGTTGGGAGTCTATTCCAAAACCAGCTCCCAGAATATATTAGACTTGATTTAAACAGAGTAATGGTTGGTAAAGGGAGGTTGATTTTATGTGAATGTCGAGAGTCGTTTATACTGAACATGCTGCTTAAGGAAGATGGGGCATTACCATGAAGGATTTTATGCATTAGTACACCTTTATTTAACAACAATCTTGTTTTGAGAGGCAGAATATTTACATTTTTGTAATCTGAAAATGTCAGTGAAGATGACTTATCTATTACTATTTTGACAGCTCGTTTATGAATACTGATTAATGGTTTGAATAGGTTATTACTGGCTAGGTCCCATAGTGTAGATGCATAATCCACACTAGACTGAATAAATGAATGAAAAAATATTTTTCTTGCATTCAGATTAAGACAGTGTTTAATCTTATTTAACTGATGTGTTTTGGAGGCAATTTTCTTTGTTAAGTTACGTATATGTACAGACCAAGACAAATTATTATCAATCGTTACTCCCAAAATTTTGTGATTAGAAACTTCTTCAATTCTGACATTGTTGATATAAATAGGAGGTAGGTTTATGTTAAGATTTTGACGTTTTTGTCTTGTTGATAAGAGCATGAATTTCGTTTTACCTGGATGAAGGGCCAAATGGTTAATTTGTGTCCATTCGACAATAATATTTATGTTCTCTTGTAAACTTTGGCATACTTGGAGAGGGTTTTTGTGGCTAGTATAAAGAGTTGTATCATCTGCAAATAGTTCATTTTGTACTTTAATAGTTAATGGCAGGTCATTTTATATATAAAAGAAACAACAAGGGACCAAGCACTGATCCTTGCGGTACACCAAAGTTATTTAGAAGAAAACTTGAAGAAGTGTTGTTTAGATATACTTTTTGCTGTCTCTCAGATAGGAAAGATGAAATCAGTTCGAGGATACTAGGAGATAGTTTGTAGACTGCAAGCTTCCGTAGTAGTAGCTTGTGGTCAATAACATCGAAAGCCTTTGCAAAATCAATAAAGAGTATACCTGTGAATTCTTTTTTATTCATATTAAGCAGCAATTTATCTGTCAGTTTAACAAGAGTGGTGTGGCATGAATGGTTTGCTCTGAAACCAGATTGATTTGGGTGTAATAGATTATGTTTGTTTAAGTGGGCAAGTAAACATTTGTAAATGTGCTGTTCTAATGGTTTTGAAAGAGTGGATAATATTGCTATTGGTCTGTAGTTTGATGGTTCTGAGGTATTGCCAGATTTGTGTAAAGGAATAATTTTTGCCTGTTTTAAGAGTTTAGGGAAGGTGTTTTTGCTTATGCAAAGATTGTAGACATATGTAAGTGTTTCTGCTATAATTGATGCGGATAGTTTAAGAATTTTCCCATCTAGTCCATCGAGCCCACGTGTTGAGGATTGTTTCAGATGATTTAAAGCAGTGAATACTTCATTGACTGTAATAGGTTTTATTTCAATTTTAGATTGAATATTCTTACTGTCGCAGAAAGCTTTCAATTTTTTCAAGTCATTTTCTTTTGATTTGTCCTTAAAGATTAGTTGGTCAACAACAGATGTGAAATGAAGATTTAATTTATCAGCAGATATATCACAGTGAATGTTTGAGTTTTTATTAAAACTTTTTTTGGTGAGCTGGTTAATAGTTTTCCAAATACATCTATTGTCCCTGTTGTTTTTAAGAAGCTCTTCAAAATACTTTTTTTTCTCAGCCCGTAAAAGTGAAGTTACATAATTTCTTTGTTTCTTATAATCATCTCGGAAACCTTTCTTTAATAGATAATCCCTATGATATATATGTTTCTGTATTTTGTCGGTAAGCCAAGGTGGTTTTGTTTTGTATTTAACTCTTTTTGTTTGTAATGGAGCATGTTTATTGTAAATATTATAAAAAATAGAATACCAATATTCAATGGCTAAATTGGGATCAATAATTTGATAAACATTGCTTAGATGTGAATTAAGAAGATCCTGTAGAAAGACGTTACTGTTAAAGTGTGAGAAATTTCTGTAAGTTATAGTTTTGTGGCTAACTTTTGGAATTTTTACTCCTTTCTTGGACCATGTAATGCATATAGGGAAGTGATCACTGCAGCCAGAAAGTGGAACATTTACCTCTACAATAGTTTCTTTATTTACAACATATATATGGTCAATCAAAGTTTTGGAAATATCTGTAACACGAGTTGGCATAGTTATCAATTGTTTTAAGTTGAAAGATTCGAATGTCTGTATCCAATGGTTATTTGGTTTTAATAAATCAATATTGAAATCACCTAATATAATAATATCATCATAATCTTTATCTATACTATCCAACATTGAAACATAGTGATCAATCCATTCTGCTTTTTCTTTGGGATTTCTATAAAGAAAACATAAAAGAATTGGTCTGGAATTTCTTAGTTTGATTTCAATCCAAATTGTTTCTACATAAAGCTGCTCTAAATTTGTAACTCTTTTGAACTGAATTGATTGATGAACATAAACAGCTATACCAGTTTCTTTGTGAATATGGGAGTCTCTTCGGATTGTATTGTAGCCTGGTATTGAGATGTCATTGTCTGAAATATGAGAGGATAAATGGGTTTCTGTAAAACCAAACACATGGAAATTTTTGCCTGAATTAGATAATATAGAAGATATTTCAGTCATTTTGTGTATTGCATGATTGATGTTGAGATGACCAATTCGAAGACCATCTTTAGTTAACCATATATTGTTTTGATGATCCATAATCAGTATAAATTGCTTATATCATGCACATATGATCACTAATTCATACAATTAGTCCTAATGAGATCAAGCTACAGTCCTATAATGAAAAACAAATGCAGTAATAGGAAAACTGAAACAAGATTAGGTTAACTATATATGAGAAATCACAAAGCACAAAAATATACACACGGGGAAATATGAACCCACTCTCAATGAAATATTAGCTAACCAAAGAACACAATGCCAAAAAATTGCCCCAAAAATCTCTATAAGTAAAAAGGATCAAAATGCAAAAGGAGATCTCAAAATTGCCAAAGCCTTGTTTCCGTTATCAAATTCAGAACAAATAACTCTTCTGGTCAATTACACAGCCATTGGAGCATCTGGAACTACAACATTCAAACACAACCACACATCAAAATTGAGGTAAAAAATTATAGAAAAAAAGAAGAAAAAAAGTAAACATTTGCAATACAAATTATCCACTTTCTACATGTGCATGGGATAGGGGGCTCTGACTTGATTTGCCATTATTTGAGAGGCCATGGAGAGCAAGTCCAAAGCATATGGATGAATATGTCTGCTGAAAGGAGGGCAGTTACTAGGAAAGTGTTCAGATGTCATAGAAGCATCTTGGTCTGAGGGAAGGTGCAAATTATGTGCTTCTTGGGATGATAGAGGAGGTGGAAAAGAATACAAGGAATTTCTTCCAAGATTCGTGTAGTTTGAATGCAAAGAGGGATGTTGGATAGAAGGTACTGAGAATGGTGTATCAGTTATATTTTCACGTGGCCTTGACCTGAGAGGTGGGTAGTGAAAAAGCGAGGAGGGAGGAGGACATGCTATATTGTCACTGTATGCACGTTGATCTTGATGGCTAGCATGAGATCGAGACAAAGCTTCTGTAAAATTACTTGTCTGAGAAGGGGGAAACCTCTGGTTAGGATAGGTCCTAGGGTTTCTACTTGTCCTGGTTTGCTGTGATCTATAGTTGCTGAAAAAAGTCTTATGATTCCTGGTATCTGTAGATGATCTATTTGGGAGTGAGGAAACATCCTGCCCTGTTTGTCTGTTGTGGTAAGTAGGTGGCCTGTATACTCTGCTTACTGAGGAATAACTGTCCTGAAATCGACCTTGTTGATAATTTCTGCTATTATGTTCATAAGGATGGCCATCAGTTTCAAGCATGTTCTTTGCAGTATTCTCCTCAGAACTATGGTGTTCAATGTTGTTCCAGGTAAACCGAAGATTGTTTGCTATTCTGGATGTGCCTCTTTCACAGGGGTGAGTAAGATTAAAGTAGAGAACTAAACGAGGAGATCCGGAACTAGTGGTAAAAGTGCTTGTGTGGTCAATGAAAGTAATGTTTGAGTGATGACAGACTGTTTGAAGGTTTTTGTTGGAGGGATTTATGATAGTGTTTAGATGGTGTTGGCCTCTAGCTGGAATAATGGAACTCATAGTGAATGTGGACTGGGGGAAGGAGGAAAAGCATTGTTTGACCAGGTCAGTCCATTCCTTTTCTGAAATGGTACCAGATTTACAACTGTTGATGCCAACATGGACAACTACACATTTTATTTTGAACATGACAGGAAGGGAAGAGAGCCATGTTGACAGGTCAGATACCTTCATTCCGGACACACAGATCTTGAACATATTCTCACCCCGAGGGGCCAGTCTGTTTGGATTGATATTTCTGATCACAGAATCTCCTATCAATAGCATTGTTGTAGTATCTGGAACAGAAATTTTGGACAGTGTTTCATAGGGTGATGGTTTGGAAGTTTGTAATTTTGTAAGGATTTCAGAGTCCACGGTTTTGTTGTACTGGCCTCTGATGCTTTCTTCTGTGGGACCTAGCTGTTTTTCTTTTTGCTGTGTGGTTGTAAGGCCAGGATCTACATCGGCCAGTGCCTCAAAGGAATTTGTGACAGGTATAGTGTACTGAGATTTGGGTTCAATAATTTCCTGTTCTGTTGCTTTTGGAGTAACAGGAAAAGCAGTATCAGCCATGGTGGCAGAGTCATCTGCCTGAGATGGTTGTGTGGTTTCATCTGTGACTGAAGATTCCAAATCTTCAGGGTTGAAACACCCACTTTGTGCAAAATCAGATTTTTGTTCTAGCAAAACAGTAGAAAGTTTCTTTGGTTGAGGAGGGGAGATAGTCTGAGTGGATGCTGTTTCAGTGTGTCTGGAGCTAATTCTTTTCAACTGAGACTGTAATGTTCCCATCTGAGTTTTAATTGAATGATTTTCTTTCTCTAGTTTTGCATTTTTTTCTTCCAGATAGTTTATTTTCTTTCTCAAAGAGTCTAATTCCAAAAGTAGTGTATCATGCTTTTTAGAAATGTGCATTCGCAGCTCATTTTTTAATGAAGCTTTAACATCTTCAATGAATGAGGTTGTTTTTTGTTCATGTTCCTCTTGTGCTGAGCCTAAGGACTCAATGGAACTTTTAATTTCTTTTAGTGTTTGTTTACATGATAGCAGTGACAATGATGAAGGTTGTTTTTTGTTGGCTTTTAACCCAGAAGAAAACAAATTTCTTTTTCTTTGAATACGAGTTCTTTTACAAATGGGGGTACTATCCAGGTGAGGACTTTCTTCTGACTTTGGACACTCTTCCTTTTGCTGAATGGATGGTTTTGGTGGAAGGAACACTGTTTTTAGGCTGGTAGACATTGCAGTGTCAGTGACGTCACTGGACAGCAACAGGTTGGAGTCTGGAGGAGGGGTTGAAGCCACTGCATCAGGAGACTGATGGCCTGGAGTCATGGTGGCGGGATCCAGACAGACTTCATTGATGAGGGAGGCTTCCAGGAAAACAACTTCTGGCATGTTTTTGATGAATAATAGGGGAGTCTTGAGGAGATGTTCAGTAAGTTCTTTGTTGTTTTTTGTTTCCAGGAAGAGTGAGATAAAATGTTTGATTTTCTCACACTCTTGATCACGCCATTGAACACAGTCTCTGCCTTGACACAACAGGGTGCCCCCTCCTTGCTGTGAAAAATACAGAGTAATAGTGACAGATTTGGTAGATTTGTGAAGTACTCTTATGACTGTTTTAGAAAGTTCAGGAGGTGGAGACAGTGGAACATATTGGGGCATTGAAGAAATGATTTCATCATCTTGATTGAAATTAGCCACTGTCACTACAATTGACTTTTCGTTGATCGCTGCATACCGAAAAATAAGGGAATTTCGCCATGCAGCTAGCTCCTCAGTTCCACAAGAAAATCGTTTCTGGATTTCATCCATGGTAGACTTCAGTTTTTTTGTACTCCGTGTAGAATCTTCCGTCATATTTAAAACAAATCAAAACAAAGTTATTGACACTCACATGCTGTTATAGTTCCCATCTCCAGTTGGCCAGTACATCAGTGTGTCAAAGGCATGTCGAGTTTTCACGTGCAGGCAGCATCATAACAGCCAGCAGCAGAAGGGAAGAGTACATGTGTACCCAAAACAAGTTGCGATGATTTTTCACGTGCAGTTTGAAAACAAAAAGTTGATCTCTGCTTGGCAAAGGGATGAAAATTAAACCTTCTGTGTTAAGTATTAAAAATTGCTTTGTAATTTACAGGCTAATTACACAAGATTTTCAATTACCAAAGTCAGATTAGTGACGAGTGTAACGTTGCACACCCACCTGCCAAAATTCACTTCAGTGTATAAATGATAACTGTCACAAATATTATATTTTTTGCGGAGCACTCCTGCACGTCTGACCACCTCGCCTGGCCGAGAGAGAGAGAGAGAGAGAGAAGAGAGAGAGAGAGAGAGAGAGAGAGAGAGAGAGAGAGAGAGAGAGACAGACAGACAGACAGACAGACAGACAGACAGACAGACAGACAGACAGAGACAGACAGACAGAGAGAGAGAGAGAGAGAGAGAGAGAGAGAGAGAGAGAGAGAGAGAGAGAGAGAGAGAGAGAGAGAGAGAGAGAGAGAGAGAGAGAGAGAGAGAATTGTGTGTGTGTGCGTGCGTGCGTACGTGCATACATGCGTGCGGGTTTATGTGTGTGTGTATGTATTTATGTATGTATATGTCTGTGTGTGTGTGTGCGCGTGCGTGCGTGCGTGTGTGTAAGTGTATGTGTATATGCATGTGTGTATGCTGGTCATGTGTGGTTGCGAGTGTGTGTGCGCGCGCAAACACAATGTTCATGTATGTTTGCTTGTGAACGCGCTATACCAAAACGACCCCTACCGTTTGGCAGTGAAATCCAAATCTTTCCCTCTGTGGAGTATCTTTAACAATCATTTCTTTTTGCAGCCAAAGCAAAAGAGACAATCCTCTATTATTTCCATCGCTTGATAACACGTCTACTTATGTATGTGCTGTGACATTTTTTACGTATGTTTTTATATCAGAACAATCTGTTGTGTGCATCAGGTGTATAACTCATGATTTACAATAGTTGCTTGTCAGCAGTAACTAGTACCGACATGTATTTATATTTACTTTATTACTGTACTGACGAAAGTATTGCTTGTAGGTCAGTCATTGGTGTAGCAGTTGTATACTGGTTTATGGAATGATAAACTGGAACGGTTAAAAAAAAAGTCATTTCTGTGTGTGGATCTATTTGTATTCTCTTCTCTGTCGCTGTCACAGACTCTTTGCCTGTCTGTCTGTTTATCTGTCTGTCTGTCTTTAGTTCTGTGTGTCAGTAATGTTTTTGTCTGTCTGTCTTTCCTGTCTGACATGTTTGTCCTCTGTCTGTTTTTTTCTCTCTATTTCCTCTCCATCCCGTCTCTCTCTGCATCTCTCTCTAACCCCTGTCCCTCTGTCTCCTCTCATCTTCTCTCTCCTCTCTCTCTCTCTCTCTCTCTCTCTCTCTCTCTCTCTCTCTCTCTCTCTCTCTCTCTCTCTCTCTCTCTCACTCTGTCAGTGTCATCTCTCTCTCTCTCATCTTTTTCTATCTCTCTTCTCTCTTTCTCTCGTCGTCTCTGTCTTTGATAGGCCAAAGTCACAACATATTACACTTTCCTACAACTAATTTACCCTATGGTTAGTTTTCCCCAATTGAAAAAAGCACTATATTAAGATTATTTTTTTTCGCCCAAGAAAGCAGGAAATAGGGTATGCATCGATCGGCTAATGGATGAATGCATATATGGCAACATTTCTGGACTCTGAAGAGTGTTGTATCATAGATTGATTGTCTACCTAAGTATCACGATAAACATCAACAAAGTAACGGAGTGGTAGCAAAATTATTTTGATGTGGGCCGTTCCTGGTCTTGGTATTGTCATGGCTACTACGGCTTGAGATCGGTGGTCTACAGGTAACGTGCCTGCCTAGAAAACGAAAAGTCCGGGTCAGAAGTGTGCGGCGGTTTAAACCCCGTTTGGGCCAAAAACTTTCCCCCCATCCATTAGACCATAAGTAGTGGTCTGGGTGCTAGTTTTTCAGACTGGACGATAAACCAAGTTCCCGTGTGTTACGCAAAATTATTTAGTGTACGTAAAAGAACCCACAGCCACAAGAGAGTTTTCTCTGACAAAATTCTGTAGAAAAAAGCCCCTCTGATAGAGAAACAAGACCAGTTGCTGCCAGAAAAAGAAAAACAAGCAAACAACAAATAATGGGTGACGCTCTTCTTGTGGAGACGCACTCTCCCCAGGGAGAGCAGCCCGAATTTCACGCAGAGAAATTTGCCGAAAATTAAAAGGGTGTAAAATGTTAAATGTAAAATTTAATGTAAAAATGTATATGACCAGAGAAAAAGTGCCAAGATATAAATTGAAAGATAGAAAAGAGAAAGACACAGGCAAAGACTGAGTCTGATATACATAGACACGACGACACAACGGAGCTAGCAAGGCACGTTCCAAGTCTTCCCTCTGACACTTAATTACTTTACGCTAGTTTCTTACCCTTAAACGTTCCAGTAACCACACACAATAAACAGATTAGTTAGTGTAGTGTAGCGTACTTATCATTCATTTATTTATTCATTTATTTTATTTTATTCTTCTATTTCGAGGATAATAGAATAAGCACTCATGTTTTTTTTCATCCAGTCCCCGTGTGTATGCAATTTTGTAAACATTGTCATCTGTTCCCACCGGCACACAATGGCCTACACTTACGAAAAGCCTAACAGGATTTAACGTGTGCGCAAGATGTTCTGCGTGCGTGTACATGTAGCGTAGTGTGGTGTAGAGTAGTGTAGTGCAGATCATGTATGTAGTGTAGTGTAGTGTAGTGTAGTGTAGTGTAGTGTAGTGTAGTGTAGTGTAGTGTAGTAGTGTAGTGTAGTGTAGCGTAGTCTAGCGTAGTGTAGTGTAGTAAAGTGTCTTATACTGTAGTGTAGGGTATTGTAGCCTTGTGTAGTGAACTGTAGTGTACTGTAATGTGCTGCAACATTTTCCAAGGAAAAGGTCTCTTGGTACTGTGAGTTATGTATTTCACATGGACAAAGTGTGTACTAGAACACACTACCAAAGACTGTCATCTCATACAGAAGACTAGCACTCAAACCACTACCCAAAATTCAAGTAGACACATGAAAAAAGAACTGCGGTAAAACAGGAAAGCCAGCTACTTTCTAGACGGGGGGCTTGTGACCTCCGATCTAGCAAGCTGGTGAGTGCATCTGCTGCACCCTGTGTGGTACGGGATAACGTGTGTTGTGTTTTGCCAATGCCAGAATCCACAAACACATCCTGACACCTGCAGGTTGTGTTACAGCCCGTAAATACCATGGCATTTTTATAGGCTTTTATACAGCGATTAGTTTGGAGCGTGTTTGTTTTCTGCTCTGTGCGTGTGTGTGTGTGTGTGTGTGGGGTGTGTGTGTGTGTGTGTGTGTGTGTGTGTGTGTGTGTGTGGTGTGTGTGTGTGTGTGTGTGTGTGTGTGTGTGTGTGTGTGTGTGTGTGTGTGTGTGTGTGTGTGTGTGTGTGTGTGTGTGTGTGTTGTGTGTGTGTGTGTGTGTGTGCGTGTAACTCTCTCCAATGTCCTGCCTTTGCTTTTCTATCTCTGCTATTTGTTGTTTACTCAGTTCTGTTTGTGTCTATCTGTCTGTCTGTCTGTCTGTGTACACGTGCCCATGCTTGTCTCTCTGTCTCTGTCTCTAGAATCTTTATCTGTAGTCATCTGCCTATTTATGTATCTATTTCTTTCTGTCTGTCTCTGTGTCTGTATCTGTGTCTTTGTCTGTCTGTCTGTCTATCTATCTGTGTCTATCTGTCTGTCTGTCTGTCTCTGCCTCTGTCTCTCTCTCTTTCTTTCTTTCTCTATCTCCTTCTTTCTATCTCTCTCTCTCTTACTCTCTCTCTCGCTTGCTCTTTTATACATTGTTTTGATTCTCTCTATATTTTTAACCGCTGTGTCCATTCATCTATTTACTTTGTTTTTCTATTTAGACTAACACAGACACACAGATTTGATTTCGGCTTGCAGCTGACAAAGCCTATTCTTAGTCTCTCTGTCTCTGTCTGCCTGTCTACTTGTTTGTCTGTTTGTTTGTTTCTGTTTCTCTGTCTCTGTCTCTGTCTCTCTGTATATATCTCTCTTTGTCTTTATTTCTTGTTTTCCCCTCTCTCTCTTTCTCTTTCATTCTCTCTCTCTCATCATCATCATCATCTCTCTCTCTCTCTCTCTCTCTCTCTCTCTCCTCTCTCTCTCTCTCTCTCTCTCTCTCTCTCTCTCTCTCTCTCTCTCTCTCTCTCTCTCTCTCTCTCGTATGGTTTATTGTCTGTATGTCTGTCTCAATTTCTGCGTCTCAGAGGAATGTCTGCCTGTCTGCCTGTTTGTCTGTTTGCGTGTATGTATGTATGTATGTATGCATATATATATATATATATATATATATATATATATATATAATATATATATATATATATATATACACATACACATATATATCTTTACTTTGTTTCTGTCTACCGTCTCCTTGAACATGTGTCCCCTGCACTTTACTCTGTCTGTCTGACTGTATGTTGGATTTGATTTTGTCTCCCACCCCCACCTCTCACCTCTTCCGCTCTATTTCATGCACACATACACACACAAACACACATACACATACACACAACACGCGCGCACGTGCACGCGCACGCACACACTTACACACAAAGACATAGAAACACACACACACATACACACACACACATACACACACACACACACACACACATACACACACACACACACACACACAAACACATCACACACACACACACACACACACACACACACACACACACACACACACACACACACACAAAACGCTCCTCCTCTATTTACGCACATACACGCACACACCCTCCATCTATCACCTACCCTCACACACTCCCCAATCCAAAACCCTTACACGTATAGTGACCACACACACACACACACACAATACGCACACACACAAACACAAACACAGACACAGACACACAGACACACACACACACACACACACACACACACACACACACACACACACAAACACACACACTTACCCCCCCCCCCACACACACACACACGCATATACACACAACACACGCACAAATTCAACCACCATAACGCAACAGGCAAAGCGTGACCACCGGTGTTTAAGGGCCGAGCGCTATTGTCCAGGTGCAGTTTTCTGTATGTGCTACGTTCTGCATGGATTGCACCAATGTCCATCGGACCGTGGTCCTCTGCCATGGACAGTGGTCACTTCAGAGGTCCTTCACCCCTGCTTGTGACGGGACAGCCTAGTGGTCAGAACATTGCGCTGGCAATTTGACAACCCACAGCACACAAATCTAACATCACTCAGTCAAGAGGTATAATTAACGCGCCCTTTCCTTTTACCTTGTCCAAGTGTGGTCAGTTGCTGCTATAATTAGCACCAGCTGCCCAATAATTATGGTCTGGGATGGGATGGATTAATTAGCAAGTGAGAGGAGTTGAAAGTTGGGGAAACTGATAGCTGTGGACCCGGGTTCGAGTCCCATTCGAGGGGACTTTTCCCTGGAGTTAAAATCACTGCTGACTCCACTCTCCCCCAAAAGTTCTTCGAAGAGACTATAAACCGAGGTGCCGTGTGCGAATGCACGCAGAACATCTTGGGCACACGTTAAATCCTGTTCCGCTTTTTGTAAGAGTAGGCCATTGTGTGCCGGTGGGAACAGATAACAAGCTTTACAAAACTGCATACACACAGGTATTGGATGTAAAAAACCAAAGGAGTGCTTATTCCATTATCATCGGTATAAAAGAATAAATAGATCAATAAATCAATAAGAAAAAACAAACAAATAAATAAAGAGATAAATAAGCAGATAAATCATTCAATCAATCAATAAGTACAGGCAAGGCTGCCATACAGTAACTATATTCAAAAACGATGCAGGTTTAAATGCAGAGACAGAGATCAGGGGTGTGTGCAGACGAAAGAGAGAAGTAGGGGATGGAAAAGGGAAGGGGGAAGAATGGGGTGGGGGAGGATAAGGAGGGGAGAGAGAATATGTTGAAAAGAGGTAGAAGAGTGGAAGGAATTGCTAAGGAAAAGAAGTAGAAGAAGAAGAAGAAGAAGAAAAGGAACAAGAGAAACAAGATAAAAAAGAAGAACAAGAAGAACAAGAACTGCAAAGACGAAAAAAATACAGAGAAGAAGAAGAAGAAAAAGATGAATGCAAAGATTGCGAAGAAATGATCTGAAGAAAAACGAAAAAAAAAACGCGAATCTGAATTAGGAGAAAACTCAATGCAAAGAAGAAGCGGAGGAGGAGGAGGAAGAAGAAATTACTTGTGTTTTTTTTTAATTTATTTATTATTTGTCTTTTCAATGGAAGTGAGGGGTGTTTTCTTTCTTCTAATTCACACAGACTTAGAATTCTTAAAAACAAGAAAAAAAAACAAGTCATCAGACAACATCTCTCTCTCTCTCTCTCTCTCTCTCTCTCTCTCTCTCTCTCTCTCTCTCTCTCTTCTCTCTCTCTTGGCAATGATCAAAATCGCTAGTGAAAATACCCATATGTAAAATCACATTTTTCAAAGGTAAAAGTATATCTATTACTGCTATATTCTGAGATTTGTTATTGTTTTTGGTGTTGGGATCAATTGTTATTAGTTTTCTTATTTTTTTCAGATTGTGCAAAGCTGGCTGAATTTATTCAGGTTCAGAAAAAAAAACTACAAAATTAAGAACATAGAGCAAAATAAAACCACCCACACACACACACACACACAAAAGAACAGAACGGTCATATAATTATTTGTAATCAGATAGCGTCTGATTCGGGGAGAAATGTGTAATTCAATCACTAAAGGTCTGGCTTTCGAGAGAGTCATTTACAGCTTAATGTTAGCCCACATTAAAGACAGTACAGACAGAAGGTGATTCATTTTGGGCAGAAATGTTTTTGTCTGTTTGTTTGTTTATTTGTTTGTTTCTTTTTTTCCTTTCTATTCTTTTTTCTTGTTATCTCTCTTTTATTCTTGTTTATTTTTTCTTCTGTCAGTCGGTGTTCCTTTGTTTATACACATTTGAATTCACTGACGCATTCATTTACCCATTACTTGCTTACTTCTATAGTTATCAATAGTTAACTTATATAGTAATGTATTCATTTATGTATTAATCTATTCATTTAGTTATTTACTTATCTATTTATTTCTTATTCATTCATTTAGTTGTTGTTTTTTGTATATTCATTCATTTATTTAATCTTTCGTTTTTTTTCACATACCACACCACAACAAAAGCAGTGGGCACAGAGGGTAATAGCGATGTTCTCCCTTGCCCAAATACACAGACACAGACACAGACACAGAACACACACACACACACACACACACACACACACACACACACACACACACACACACACACACACACACACAGCAAGGAAAAAGACCGACACACAGAAAATGTATCATGTGCACGTAAACACATAAACATGGAAATAACATTAAGAGCAACACCTGACTCAAGAAAATCTCCACCAAAATCTTTACCAGACTTCTTTTTTTTTAATTCTTTTTTTCAGACGAAAATAGAAGGCTATTAAAAACTCATCTTCCACTCTATAGATCATGCATCAATCAACACAAGTTCACACACAAGTGTTGCGTGCACGCAAACAGACACATGCAAATGTTAGCATGCTTAAATAAACATTTTCATATTTATATTATTATGTGCACACACATACACGTGCGTGCATGCATGCAAGCACGAAAGATTACACTTGCAAATTTCCTTGTTTCATTTTCAGATTTATTTTGATTTTGACAGCCTATCTTCCAAAAAGACTCTGTGTGCGCACGCGCGCCTGTGTGTATGTGTGTGTGTGTATGTGTGTGTGTGTGTATGTGTGTGTGTGTATTGTGTGTGTGTGTGTGTGTGTGTGTGTGTGTGTGTGTGTGTGTGTGTGGCGTATATGCCGTGTGTGTGCGTGTGTGTGTGTGTGTGTGTGTGTGTGTGTGTGTGTGTGTTGTGTGTGTGTGTGTGTGTGTAAACGCGTGTGCATGCGGATGCGCGCGCACGTTTGTATGTCTGTGTGTATGTGTGTGTGTGTGCGCGCGCGTGCGTGCACGCACAGGCATGCATGCGTGTATATTTTTTAACATCTTTATTCTTTTGCTTACGTGTTTTGTAATTTCTGATTATTTTCGTGTGTTTATCCTTATATACCCTAACACTTGCACACTGCTTAGAGAGGGTGAAGGGTTTTATTATTGGTTCTCCGCTCTTTTTTCTTTAACAAAAATAATTATATTCGATTCTTTTTGCATATTTCCCTGCTAACCTGATCATCACACATGGCAATCTGAAAATCACACATCAGCATTAGCTCCTTTCCATCCCCCCCATCCCCCCCTCTCCCTGGTTACGAAAAAAAAATAGACAATGAGGATTGTTTATTAAAGAAGTTATTTGTAATGTATCTCTGATTTTCCTCTCGAGGAAGAGGAGATGGGCACCACCAGAGAAGCTGAAGTCTCTGATGCCTCGCTCCCCTAAAACCACATAGGATATGGGACACCTTTACCTTTACTTTTTTGTATCTGATTCAATTTTCTTCTATACAAAAAGTATTTGTGCAGCATATTTTGGAGCTAAGTTCCAGTTGAGTTTCTCAGCACAGTCAGGTGTTGCTGTTTAAAAGAAAACAAACAAAAAACTCCTTATACATGGGCACCAGTTTGTTTTTTTTCTCTTCTGGCAGGTAAAGTGCAGAGACTGCAGACAGCCCACTGTGTGCAGGTATCTGTCTGTCTGTCTGTTCACAGCGGTGATAACACGTGGCTCAGTATGTCAGGGTGTGTTAGCAGTGTGAAGTATTTTTGGGACAAGCATGATATGGTTTTTTTAGTTGTCTGGAATTTTTGGTGGTTTACCTGTTGTGTGTGTGTGTGTGTGTGTGTGTGTGTGTGTGTGTGTGTGTGTGTGTGTGGTGTGTGTGTGTGTGTGTGTGTGTGTGTGGGGGGGGGGTTACTGTGAGTGTGTGTGTGTTTGTTTGTTTGTTTGTGTGCGTGTGCGTGCGTGCGTGTGCGTGTGTTACTGTGTGTGTGTTTGTGTGTGTGTATGTATGTATGTATGTATGTATTGTGTGCCTGCCTTCCTCCCCGCCTGTCTGTATGTCTGTCTATTTGATTGTCTTTCTGTGTCTGTGTCTGTAGATTGTGCATGTGTATGTTAGTATGCGTCTGTGTATGTGCACACATGTGTGCATATGAACGCGCAGGCATGTGAGCACGTGCCAGCATTTAGACAAATTAGCTTGAAAATGTCCTTTCAGGTCCCAGCGGCTACACAGCAATCTCCTGTCTCTTTTCTCAAGCATCGTTGATGTCGTTTGCAGTCAGCCTGATCCTCATTACCGGCAGGCATTGTCAGCTAAAAAGATAAGCGTCAGCACAATGTTAGTGTCTTACCCCCCAAGTGGTAAAGTAGAGGGCAGACACTGCAGACAGATGACAGACAGACAGATAGATAAACTACAGACAGACAGACAGACAAACCCAGTGGGCAGGCAGGCAGGCAGGCAGGTAGGTAGGCAGGCAGGCAGGCAGGCAGGCAGGCAGGCAGGCAGGCAGGCAAGCATGCATGCATGCAAGCATACAGAAGACAGACAGATATACATACAGACAGAAAGACAGACAAACAGACATAGAGACAGACAGGCAGACAGCCAGACTAACAGACAGACAGACAGACAGACAGGCAGGCAGGCAGACAGACAGGCAGGCAGGCAGACAGACAGGCAGGCAGACAGACAGACAGACAGACAGACAGACAGACAGACAGACAGACAGCAGACAGACTGACAGACGGACAGACAGACAGTAGACAGATAGACAGACATACCGACAGACATACCGACAGACATACCGACAGACAGACCACATGAGTGCATTCAGACAGACCCCTGAGAGTGATGACAGCAGCAGGTGAAACAGTCTTGCTGCGCCAAGGAAGCTGCAGTGGTGTGAACTGAGCTAGTTTATTTTAGGACCAGGGGTGAAAAGGGTTTCTAGTGTTGACTGGAAAGATTTTTATATATTTAAGTTGTGTGTGTGTGTGTGTGTGTGTGTGTGTGTGTGTGTGTGTGGGGTGTGTGTGTGTGTGTGTGTGTGTGTGTGTATGTGTTGTGTGCGCCGGTGTGTGTGTAAGTGTTAATGTGTGTGTTACTGTGTTTGGGCGTGAGTTTGTGTTGAGGGATCCATACATATTTTGTGTTGATTATTTTCCAACACACGCAACAACTCTTTTTTTTCACAATTGTTATTACATCCCGCTTATACTCTTATTCATAATGATCCCGTTCATAGCAATTAACCTGATCAGCAAACTTGAAAGCACAAACATAGGCACGAGCATTAGCACACTGACAAGTGAAAGGTAGTTCTTGCCACACACACACACACACACACACACACCACACACCACACACACACACACACACAACACAACACACACACAACACACCACACACACCACCACCTGTCTGCAAGATCCATCACCACAAAGCGATGTTAACACCAGCAGCAGGAGGAGGAAGGGAGACTGGTCTGGTGTTGCAGCGGTGCAGTGTGAGCTAATTAGCCACACCATCAACTGGTGCCTGCAGACAGTGGGCTGTGCACCTACAGTGTGTGGGGGTAAGCAAGTGTTTGATAGGCACTGTCCAAGGAGGAAGAAAAAAGAGACAGACCAAGGAAGAGATGGGAGGACAACACCAGCGAATGGACAGGCCTAGAACTCAACAAGATTTTGAGAAAGGCAGAACAGAGAGAGAGAGGAATGGAGGGAACTGGTTGCCAAGTCTTCAGGGGTGCCCCACGGTCGCCAGACTAAGGGATAGATAGATAGATAGATAGATAGATAGATAGATAGATAGATAGATAGATAGAGAGTTAGATAGAGAGTTAGATAGATAGATAGATAGATAGTAGTAGAGTAGATAGATAGATAGATAGATAGATAGATAGATAGATAGATAGATAGATAGATAGATAGAGAGTTAGATAGAGTAAAGGTACCCTTCATTTCTATCCTCCTGATCCTAAGAGTTAGGGACTTTTTTTGATTGCCAGTCTGGTGGTAAAGTTTAATGATCGTCTGTTTTGTTGTGTTGTTTTTTTTCAACTGTGGGTTCCGTGTTTTTGTTTGTTAGTTAATTAGTTAGTTAGTTAGTTTGTTTGTTTTTTGTTTGTTTGTCTGTACCGATACTCATGCCTATCGCTTTTCACTTGCAAATTTTGTGAAAAAGTGGAATGGTCATCTGTTGTTGTTGGAGTGTTTTGGGAATTATACGTTCCGCGCTCACTTGTTCTGTTGTTTTTTTGGTCAGTTTTCTTGTCTGTACCACTGCTCATGCTTATGGCGTTTTACTTGCAAAATCTGGTAAAAAGCAATCTAACAGTCGTATGTTGCGGTTGGATTTTTTTTTTCAATTATGGATTCCGAGTTTGCTTGTTTGTTTGTCCCTTCATTAGTCTGTACCAATATTCATGCTTATGGGGTTTTGTTTGCAAGTTTGATGATAAAAGTCTGACTGCCGTCAGTAATTGGTGTTTTTTTGTAGGTTTCATGTTAGTTAGTAATTTGTTTGTTGTTTGTTTGTGTTTTTGTTCTGTCCTTTTTCTGTGTTTTATTGTTTCCACGTTCTCTATTTCTGTCGTTGTCTTTGTCTATCTGTTTGTCTGTCTGTCTGACTGTGTGTGTGTGTGTGAGTGCGTGCGTGCGTGCGTATACAGGTGTGCGTTTGGAAAACATGAGGAGAGAGCAGAGAGAGAGAGAGAGAGAGAGAGAGAGAGAGAAGAGAGAGAGAGAGAGAGAGAGAGAGAAGAGAGAGAGAGAGAGAGAGAGAGAGAGAGAGAAAAACACACACACACACACACACACACACACACACACACACACACACACACACACACACACACACACACACACACACACACAGCGACAGAGAGACTGAAGACAAGTGTGTGTGTGTGTGTGGGGGGGGGAGGGGGTGGTAGGGAGAGAGAGGGGATAGATACGAGAGAGAGGAAGGAAGAGCAAAATTAACGATGTTTATAGTTTGGCAGGGCTGCCAGGTGACCTTAATTTCAGCCAGAATTGGGTGGAATCTTGCTGACGATAGGTAAACTAGGTCACTAAATATAAACGGTACTAAGGAGAAAAAAATCAACAAATAAACAACAGTGGAAAGATGATGTTGAAAACAGCAAGCCTACGTCAATCCCAGTATACACATGTTCTTACACGCAGGCACGCGACTTGCAGAGTGAAGAATTACAGCCAGTGAACTAATTAAATAAAAAAGAGTATCTATCTATCTATCTATCTATCTATCTATCTATCTATCTATCTATCTATCTATCTATCTATCTATCTATCTATCTATCTATCTATCTATCTATCTATCTATCTATCATCTATCTATCTTCTATCTATCTATCTATCTATCTATCTATCTATCTATCTATCTATCTATCTAAGATGCTTATAAAAAAAATATATATGTATACATATCTCTTCTCTCTCTTCTCTCTCTCTCTCTCTCTCTTCTCTCTCTCTTCTCTCTCTCTTCTCTTCTCTCTCTCTCTCTCTCTCTCTCTCTCTCCTCCTCTCTCTCTCTCTCTCCTCCTCCTCTGTCTCCCTCCCTCTATCTCTCTCCTGCCCTCTCTCTCTCTCCCTCTCTCTCTCTCTCCTCTCTCTCTCTCTCTCTCTCTCTCTCTCTCTCTCTCTCTCTCATCTCTCTCCTCTCCACATGTACAGTGCACACCCTTAAGCCTCAATCTATCCAGGTGATCAGCGGGCAAAGTAGAATCGTACAGGAGTGGACTGGCGGGGATGGAAAGGAATGCTGTCACAGAGAAGAGCCAGGCAACATCCTCTGGAACCTAATCTAATGTGGCATAGATTATGGACAGTGTCTTCTTTTCTTCTTTATGTTGTTCTTCGTTTTTGTCTCTGATGTTTTTTCTCTTCTGGTCTTCATTTTTTCTTATTTGTAATATCTTCTTCGTCTTCTTTTTTCTTCTCTTTTCTTCTTCTTCTTCTCCTTTCTTCTTCTTCTTCTTCTTCTTTTCTTCTTCTTCTTCTCTTCTTTCTTCTTCTTCTTCTTCTTCTTCTTCTTCTTCTTCTTCTTCTTCTTCTTTCTTCTTCTTCTTCTTCTTCTTCTATCTTCTTCTTTCTCTTCTCTTCTTCTTCTTCTTTGCAGTTCTTCGCCTCCTCCCCTTCTTTCTTCTCTTTCCTTTTTTTCCTGTCGTTGCTTACACAATCTGTTTGTCAGCACTTGCACCTTTCCTATCGACACGTGTGGAATGGTGCAGCCTACTCAT
>CM060328.1:58917640-58920140 GCA_030674155.1 Stramonita haemastoma
CATGGAACCTCGGTTTATTGTCTCATCCAAAAGACTAGCACACAGACCACCACTCATGATCTCATGGATTGGGGAGAAGTTTTTGGCTCAAACCTTACACTTCCGACCCGGACTTTTCGCTTTCTAGGCAGGTGTGTCACCTCTAGGCCACAGATAAACCTGTGTGGGGATGCTCTCCTTGTCTCTGTTTCTGTGTTGCATTCTTTCTGTGTATACCTCTCTCTCTGTGTCTTCTGTCTGTCTGTCTGTCTGTTTCTCTCTCTCTGTTTCTCTCTCTCTGTCTCTGTCTCTCTGTCTCTCTTTCTCTGTATCTCTCTCTCTCTCTCTCTCTCTCTATCTATCTATCTATCTATCTATCTATCTATCTATCTATCTATCTATCTATCTATCTATCTATCTATCTATCTATCTATCTGTCTGTCTGTCTATCTGTCTATCTGTCTGTAAGCTTGTCTGTCTCTCGTCTTGTCTCGTCTCATCTTGTCTCATCTCTGTCCCTCTGTGTCTGTCTCTCTGTGTATATCTATCTATCTATCTATCTATCTATCTATCTATCTATCTATCTATCTATCTATCTATCTATCTATCTATCTATCTATCTATCTATCTATCTATCTATATATATTATACAAACACACACACAAACACACAAACACCATATATATAAACAGACAGAGAAGGTGACTGACAAAAAGGTCATAATAAAAATGCAAAATAATTGATTTGCCAGAAAGAAAATGTCAAAACGAAGAAGGATCCATTACAGACATGACTGTGTCGCTGGACAGAAACAAAATCTGGCTAGACATGCCAATCAGCTTTTTCACACACCTGCTTTTTTTTTTTTATTATTCTACAGTGCATAGTTACACCCAAAGGATATTACGCAATCTGATATTTAATCGCTGTATCATATTTCCTTCCTTTCGTTTCCCTTGGTTTTCAGTTTCATTTTATATAGCTATTTCATTCTAAGCTATCACAGGCCTTTGCAAGCTGAGCTCTGTATGTGTTCTGTGCACCTTGGTTGAAAGGAGATTATATGTTTGCCTGTCGTGTTCAATAATGAACTCCAAAACAGAAGAAGAGGCAGCTGCTGTTTCAGAAATTGGGCAGACATTTGATTATAGCGGAGATGCTTTGCCCACAGTACATCCCCACTCTCTATTGTGCCAAGAGGGCATAATGACAGTCAGCGTTGGAAACGATCTCCAAAGCCAACTAGTCCAGCTCCCAGGGCTGCAGCACATGACTGTGCAAGTCAAGTCTCCTAGTCAGAGAGTTATAGTCGATCACTAAAGACTAAGCTGTAAAGTGGAATTCCATGAGTGGGAAAGTCGCTGATCATACAGCCTCTCACTTTGCTGTTGCCCCCAGCGTCAATGGTTTAATCAAGGACTGGGATAAAGGAATGAAGGCATAGAAGAGGGGAGAGAATAGGGCGTACAATAGTTGTCTTTCTGTGTCGAGTTATTCGTGTTTCTGCTTCTCTGTCTCTTCCTTGTTCTGTATAGATACATGCGTCTCTTACTCACTCTATTTCTACCTTTGTATTTGTTTGTTTGTCTGTTTGTTTCTTTTTTTTGTAACCCCCATTTGCTCTATCTCTGTCTAGTCTCTTCAAGTCCTTGGTCTGCCTCTGCCCCATCTGTCTCTCTCTGTTCTCTTCCTCCCCTCTCATTCTATCTCCATCTCCTTTCTTCCCTTTTCCTCTCACTACCAAGTCTCTATTTCTCTGATGGTACTATACATGTGACAGGTTTTCAATACACTTGACAGAATACAATGCATGTATGATTGAGTGATTGGTTCGTTGATTGATTGGATGGTTGATTGGTAGATTGCTTGCTTTCTTGGCTAGTTGGTTGAGTGGGTGATTGATCGATTATATGAATGAATAAGTTATCAATTAATTGATTAATTGATATTAATTAATTAATTATCAGTTTACTTATTTGCTTTATCTAGATGGTGTATTGATTTATTGATAAGCTGTCTGATTGGTTAGTTTCTCACTTAGTTCGTTTAATTGTTGTTATTTAAATGTCATTTTTTAAATTATTTATGTTTTAAAAACTATTTTCTCGTGTTTTCTTCGTTTTATCTTTATGCCTGTTCGTTTGTTTTGTTTATGTTTTGGTTTGTTTTTCCATTCTCTCTTCATTCTGTCTCAAAATGACCAGATGTCTCCTTTCAGCAATGCACGTTTCTGTTTCTTTATATTTTCCTTTTTTTTTCTTTTTCCTTCACATTTCCTAACCACATGAGATATCTTTTTCCAACGACGCATTTCAGCTTGTCCCAAAAAGAGCATCGTGTCCTGCTCTGTATGATTTGCACTGCTTTATTCTTCCCTTCCTTTCAACACACGATTTTCTCAGCTTAAGTGAGGACATCCTCTTATGCTGTAGTTTTTCACACGCACACGCGCACGCGCGCGTGCGCATACATCACACACACATACACACACGCACACGCACACACACCGCGCGCACACAGG
>CM060328.1:58930140-58932640 GCA_030674155.1 Stramonita haemastoma
CATCAAATCTTTTCAATTTCTAATAGAAAAAAATCACATCTCTTCTTCTCTTATCTGTCTCTGTCTATTTATATCTGTGTCTGTCTGTCTGTCTGTCTGTCGTTTATCTGTCTGTCTCTTTCTCTCTCTCTCTCTACCTCTCTATTATCCATTACAGAGAGAGAGAGACAGACAGACAGACAGATACACACACAAACACACACGCACATACATACACACACACGCTCTCACACATGCATCACACCTACACCCCGCTCACACACACACACTTACTTACACACACACACACACACACACAACACACACACCACAACACACACACACACACACAAAAGCACACTTGCCACTTTATGTAACACTAGTAAAGCTAATGATAGCATATGGAATGCTAGATTATTATACACACTGACAATTATTGAAGTTATTGGTAAAATGTTTCAATGTTTGAAGACCTTTGTATCAGGAAGATCGATGTGTGCAAGAGTTGGATCAGTGTATATAATTATCTTTCAAAAGTATTGCTATTGGTATTCCTCAGGGGTCAACAATAGCTCCTATATAGTTTTCGATTCTTATTCATGAACTCCCCAAAGTCCTGTCAAACAATATTAACCTTGCACAGTATGCTGATGATATTGCAATTTGGATGAATACAAGCAGTAGGAAACATACGTCTAAAAGATTTATTGATCATATCAACAAAATTTATCAATTAGAAATAGATAAGTTAGGTATTTAAATGAAAGAAAATGCTCTTTCTCTTTCAGGAGAAAAACTGAATTAATGCTATTTCTAAATGGTGAAAAACCTAATTGTTTACCATCATTACACATAAATGGAGAAACCTTGAAGTATTCACAAAATGTTAAGTTTCTGGGTGTTCATTTAAACCCCAAATTAAATTGAAGATTCTACATTGAGAGTCTAGTAAGCAAAGCAAGGAAACGATTAAACCTTCTCAAAGTTATTGCCGTTCAGCCATGGGGTCAGGACACAAAGACTCTCCTTCAGTTAGCAACTAGTCTTGTCAGATCAACGTTGGTTTATGGGCAGGAGGTTTACTATTCAGCTCCGCCTTCTTTATTGAAAAAGCTGCAAAGCATTGACAGTAAATCGATTAAACTAGCTCTTGGGTAGTCCCTGTACACACAAATACACTGAATACATACAGAGAAGACAATTTATTTTCTGTATCAGATCATCGCCATTTATCTGTACCTAAGTTTGTTACAAGAAGTCTTTCAGTATCAAACTCATTAAAAACTGAAGTACTCATTGATTCAGTCAAGGATTATCCTAAGCGGGCTCAACATATCTCATCACTTTGTCCAATTCATAATTACATAGACGACTTACTGTCAGAATGTAGTAGTGACATTTCTTCAATACCCATTGTACCAATAGTTCCTAAAATACCACAGTGGGAGTATAAGGAGGCTAAATTTTATATTGATTATACTATTCACAAAAACATGACAATATTGATATGCTGACTTCTGATGTAAAGCAATATCTTGGAAACAAATTATGTAAATCCTCTAGAAGTGTTTACAGATGGTTCTGTTTATGACTTAAGTGCAGGATCAGGTTTTGTTATTCCTGCTCTGAAGATACAAAAATCATTCTGTCTAGGGAAGGGTTTCTCCATATTCAGCGCTGAGCTCTATGCCATACTTATTGCTGTGATTACTATAAGTAACAGTAATGTTGCATTCTTTCACATCTTTTTTGTGTTGACTCTAAGTCTGTATTATATAGCTTACAAGACTGGAGGTCAAAAGTAAGGGCAAATTTATCATTAGAAATAAAATATTTGATACATTGTATCATGACAAAAGGTATCGGAATAGATTTTTGCTGGATTCCTCCTCACTACGGAATATACTGGAATGAAATAGCAGATAATCAAATCAACCAAATCAATGACAACCGATGAACGCACAGCCTGTTTCACCAAGTAGTGAACGGACATAAACAACAACAACAACAACAACAACAACAACAACAACAACAGCAACAGCAACAAAAATCATAGCTAGAGGTTAAAAGTTCAATCCATTCCACAGCATCCCTACAGCTACAATAACAACAGATTAAACTCATAAATTCCACCTACGTTTCTACATACTTTACTCTGAAAGTAGGTTTTTTCTCAACAGAATCTGGCGTTTCGTTGTCAGTGAAATCTCAAGAGTACATATATACGCAATCATTAATGTCTTCAAAGGGATTCCAGCGATGTTTTATTAGTATCAGAAACTTTCTAAAGGCCTGAGGATCAGAGCAGGGACAAAGGGAGAAGCCTATACCTACAGATTCCTGACTTCTGTGTCAGAAACTAAGCCTGATATACAGCCTGCAATAAGTCGTTCGAATTTACTTCTCCTCTCTCTCTCTCTCTCCTCTCTCTCTCTCTCTCCTCTCTCTCTCTCTCTCTCTCTTCTCTCTCTCTCTCTCTCTCTCTCTCTCTCTCTCTCTCTCTCCCCTCTCTCTCTTCTCT
>CM060328.1:58942640-58952640 GCA_030674155.1 Stramonita haemastoma
CTCTCTCTCTCTCTCTCTTTCCCCCCCCCCTCTCTGCCTTCCCTTACGGTGTGAGGTAGGCAGTTTCTGGTCTTCTTCAGTGCTTGTCACTTGGAAGTCTTTCGCCAACACATTCCCACATCAAATCAGCTCATTTCATTTTACAGGCTGCATGCTGGGTATTCTTGTATTTCCGAAACCCATGGTGCATTGGCTAGTGCCTTGGTTACGGACTGGAAGGTCGTGGGTTCCAACCCCATAGGAGTTGTAAGGATTTTTTGCCGACTCCAGCTGGTTCCTACCCACAGTGAGTGTGCTGTGAACTCATTCGAAAGACTGAGACCACAAGTTTGAGCTTCATCATCTTTATGAATGCGATTTGCTCAAACTACCTAGTCAACACTGCAGGTGTCTGTATCTCTCGGGCCCGGTTGACGCCGGGATATATTCTGATAAATATTGTAGAGCACAGCCCTGCCAAGCAGACTCAAAACCATAATTATGCACTTACATTACAGCAGCATGGCAGCATCTATATTATCATTGATCATCATGCAGTAAAAGAATTGTTTAAATTGTTTCTGATTTAGTTGACTCTATTGCTCTGGTCTCATGGTGACCTCAGATTCGGTTTCCCCATACCCTTCTGTGCCTGTGGTGAGTTTGTGTCAAAGACTTTTGGGTTGGAGGTTCGCGGGGGACGGTCGAAACAGATGGAGGAACGTTGTGGTAGTTGCCAATCCCAGTGTGTGACTCACTCAGACAGAGCTTATTACAGTCGATAGTAGAGGACTAAGGAGGGTAGTGTCCTTTGTATGTTAGCTCAGAACAGGCATCACTGAACAACACCAAAGTGACCAAGAAGCAGTGCAGGACCATTCTGGCTGGTGGCCCCAAGTGGCCGGCAATAATGCGCTTCATTTAGACCTCCGACCCCGAAGATGCGACATATCGAATCTATGAATGGCTGAAAAGAAAAGGTTGAAAGAATCGGCCAGGAAACAGCAGGCCAGGAACATCACAGAGGATGAGTTAGTACAAAAGGATAGACAGAGGCAGACAGATCAGCCAAGAGACAGAGAGACAGGCAGACAGCAAGAAAACAGTAGACAGATAGGGCGACTATATGAAAGGACACATTGCCAGTATGGGTACTGTCTTTGATGTTCTGGGACGAAATGTTGTGCAGACACACAGACAGCCAGACAGCTAGACAGACAGACAGAACTAAGGAAAAAATTCAAAATAGTTAGAATCAGTTCTGTCTTTGATCTCAGGAAACCAAATACCAACCCCTACAATGCAACTCCAGACAGACAGACAGCAGACAGACACACCGACAGACATGTCGACAGACAAACAGACTGACAGACAGACTGAGAGACAAGGATAAAGAGTCACAGTGTCGAAGCAAAATGTTATTGGCATCGATGCTATCTTTTGATGTTCAGATACTACTAGCTTTGGGCCCAGTCATGCTTCATTTCATAGATACCACACACAAACCCACAAACCCACAAACCCACACACACACACACACACACACACAGACACAGACACAGACACACACACACACACACACACACACACACACACACACACACACACACACACACACACACACACACACAAAACCCGAGACACAGAGGCAGACAGACAAACAGGTAGGCAGACAACGAGACAGACGGATGTTCACACAGAAGCAGACACACAATCAGGAAAGTGGAGACAGACAATCAGACACATAGATACAGAAAAAACGAAACAGAAAAGACATCAGTAGGAACAGCACAAAACCTTCGCTTTTGGTGCTGTCTTTGAGATTTCCAGGTAAACTGGCATCGCCTTTATACTCTGATCCAACATCAATTTTTTGGTTTATTTTTTATTTATTTTATTCATTTATGTCGAGGATAATGAAATTAGAACTCTTGTGCTTTTTTTTTACATCTAGTCCCCGCGTGTAAGGGGTTTCGTAAATTATTTTTGTCATCAGTACCCACTGGCATACTATGGCTGACTCTGTCGAAAAGTGGAACAGGTTTTAACGTGTGCGCAAGATGTTCTGCGTGCATTTTCACACGGTGCCTCGGTTTGTAGTCTCATCCAAAGAACTTACGGGAGAGTGGAGTCTGAACTGATCTTAACTCCAGGGGAAAAATCCCCTCCAACGGGATTCGAGCCCGGGTCGTCGAATTGCGAGCGCCATATTCTGACCACTAGGCGATGCCGTCCACCAAACAGGCAGAGATATAGCCAACCAGACAGACAGACAGACAGACAGACAGACAACAGACAGACAGACAGACAGACAGACGAGCAGACACACAAAAGGATTGCAAAGTGACCCCAACCTTTGCCGCTAAGGGTGCTTTCTTTGATGTTTGAGATTAAACCACCAGTGCTTTTGTATCCTCTCATAGACACTGAATGAAGCCTTGGTCACAGAGGAGAGAGAGAGAGAGAGAGGAGAGAGAGAGAGAGAGAGAGAGAGAGAGAGGAGAGAGAGAGAGAGAGGAGAGAGAGAGAGGAGAGGAGGAGAGAGAGGAGGAAGGAGCGAGAGAGAGAGAGAGAGAGAGAGAGAGAGAAGAGAGAGAGAGAGAAGACAGAAGAAGAGAGACAGGAACAGAGAGACAGACAGAAGACAGACAGAGACAGACAGACAGACAGATAAGAGATCAGAGAGACAGACAGCAGACAGACAGAGAGACAGGACCAGATAGAGAGATAAGAGAGAGACAGACAGACAGAGACAGAAGACAGAGAAGATACAGAGACAGAGACAGAGAGCAGAGACAGAGACAGACAGACAGAGACAGAGACGGAGAGGCAGACAGACAGAGAGAGGGAGACAGGGACAGAGAGACAGAGAGACAGAGAGACACAGAGAGACACGGAGAGAGACACAAGAGAGAGAAACAGACAGACAGACAGAGACAGAGACAGAGAGACAGACAGACAGAAGAGAGATAGAGACAGAGACACAGAGAGAGACAGAGACAGAGCACGAGAGAGAAGCAGGGTAATCACAAAGTAGTTGGTATTCAGTACAGCCTTTGATGTCAAGCTACCAATACCAACACCTACATACTTGTCATGTCCAACGCAATTTCAGACAGACATAACTAGACAGGCAGCTTGTCAACAGGCCAGTTACTTAAGCAAACCAGGAGACCCCAACAGAGACAGACACACAGACAGACAGACAGACAGACAGACAGATAGAGGGATATCCAGCCAATTAGATAAGAAGACAGGCAGATAGACAGCCAGGCAGGCATCCAGTCGGACAGACATACAGACAGAGAACCACACAACTAGGCAAATAACCAGTCCTCCTGCCAGCCAGCCAAACAGACAGCTAGACAGCCAAGCACACAGACAAACAGACAGGATTTTCTCTAGTATGGCTGATTCCACTTTGTTTTTGTTGTTTTGTACTGTGTAGGGGCCTCTGTCTGAATAGTGTGTCTGGCGGTCAGTATGATTTCTTGTGCCTGTGTGTGTTCGTTAGTCTTTCGGCCTTTTTGTTTGCCTATATTATGTTTGTCTTGTCTGCCTCTCTGCCTGTCTGTCTGTCTGGCTGGCTAGCTTTCTGTGTCTGCCTGTCTGTCTGTCTGTCTGTCTGTCTCTTCTCTGTCTCTCTCTCTGATTTTTGTTTTATACCCTTTTTCGATAAGAAGCATATCGTTTTTTCACAACATGCATGTAGGAGTTTAAGGAAAAAAGAGAAAAAGCTGTTTGCACACACCACACACACACACACACACACACACACACACACACACACACACACACACACACACACACACAACAGCTACTAAAGACAATCACAAGAATGGGTATGCTAAAACTCTGTTTGGCTTTGTGTGCTTCCCTCTCTGTCTGTATGTTGTTTTGTTTCTTGCATCTCCTGTCATAACACAGCAGAAACGATTTGCTAAACTTGGTACAAAAATGACTGCATACAGTGGAATTTAATACAGAAAGTGACAATGTTCTTTGACTTGTTTTTTTTCCTTTAATTAAATGACACCAACATCATTTCAAATATCCTTAACACAATAGGTGCAATTGAGCGCTCATTTAAGTTGTATTACCAAAAAAGAATAGGTGTATATTTTTCCCCTAGGAGAGAAGGTGTATGTTGTTTGTTAGCTTGACTTCTGTTAGGTAAAAACTTTATTATGAATAGTTTAACCGATGTCTATGAAGGTGAAAACAGGGGTTTAAGGGAAAAAAAGAGAAAAAGCTGTTTGCACACACACGCACAAGCACACACACACACACACACACACACACACAACACACACACACACACACCACACACACACACACAACACACACACATACATACACACACACAAGTTTATATTTATATAATTATATATATATATATGTATATAATATATATATATATATATATATATTATATATATATATATATATATATATATATATATATATATATATATATATCATACACTAACACCTACATAATCTAAAATTTCCTACACAAAAAATGGGACGAGCACCGTAACGTACTTGTATCACAAAAAAATAGGTCTATGTGGAATTATTTTCGTCATGAATCTTTTTAGACAAACATGAAATACCATTTTTTTCTCATGAAGTAAAGGTAGAAACTTGGTCTTACAAAGAAAAACAAAATTTAAAGACAGTCAGATAATCTCAAATCTCCTACACATGAAAGTGTAAATGAGCCCCCACGCAGTTGTCTAAGGACAAAGTGCGGGGTAATAGTCCACACAGAGAAATGTGTGCTGTTTGTTTCCTTGTGTTTGCAGAACTAAAACCCTATATGACTGAGGTTACCCGTGAAGCGAGAGAAAAATGGAGGTCTATGAAAGCCAGGGAAAAGTTTAATGACAATCTTAAAATTTTAAATCGCTCTTTCGGAAGAGAGGTTCTGTGTAGTTTTTTTCAGATATTTTTTTTAGAACCTGATATGAATAACTTTGCCGATATCTCTGAAAGTGTTGGCCAAACAAAAGAAAAGTGCAGTTATTTGACATAGTACACTACATTCTATCTTTAAGTCTTTACCATAAAAGCTATAACTTCTATGAACACACTGTACGCATTCAGTTAATCAAACATCAGGTATCATTATCAAATGAATATTTTTTTCCTTAGTTTTGCCAATAGAGAGAGGGCTTCGGAATGAGTTGACTTGACTTGACTTTTTCCGTAATGTCTGGTAGAGTTCTAGCTATACTGCACTGAACTTTTAAGGCAGCGTGCTGTTATTTATTTATTTATTTATTTATTTATTTATTTATTTATTTATTTATTTATCTATATATTCGTTTTTTATCCAGAATAATAGAATAAGCACTCATGTGCTTCTTTTACATCCAGTCCCCGTGTGAATGCAGTTTTGTAAATCTTGTCATCTGTTCTCACCGGCACACGATGGCCTACACTTACGAACAGCGGAACAGAATTTAACGTGTGCGCAAGATGTTCTGCATGCGTTCGCACACGGGGTCTCGGTTTATAGTCTCATCCGAAGGACTTTAGGAGGGAGTGGAGTCAGCACTGATGTTAACTCCAGGGAAAAAGTCCCCTCGAACGGGAATCGAACCCGGGTCGTCAAATTGCGAACGCAATGTTCTGATAATTAGGCTGTCCCGTCCCCCATTTAGCAAGTTGATCCTGGTGGTGCCCAGAGTGTCTACGTATCAAAGTGCATGCTCGGTACGTGCGATTTATCCATAGTATCAGCCATCGCTTGTATGCTGTTCTTTGCAAGATGGATGGAGTGTGAAGTGTATGGAAAATGTCTGCGTGCCGTAGCACACGTGACCTTGGTGTGTAGAGTTACCTAAGAGCTTCCTCAAGAAAAGAGTCAGTGTTGATATTTACTACAGGACTTCCAGCAGAAGTTCAAACCACCGTTTTCATTTATCGTTAGATCACAAGCTTAAAGCTCTGACCACTAGTCTTACCTACCTCTCCTTCTCATTGTGACACATCGGTGACTAATAAGATCATGTATTTATTTATTCAATCTGGTATTTCGAGGATAATAAATGTAACCAGGTGGTTTTGTGTAGCTCTATGTGTGAGAGCTTGTTGGGCATTTAGTTTAGGTTAGAAACAGTTAAACAGATATTTGGTGTGGTCAGAACAGATAAGATCTTCTGTTCATTTTATAAAGTGTTATGGTTTATTATGAGTACGATATATTTGTATTTTTATATGTATGTTATTTTGTTTTTATGATTTCATTGTTAGTGGGATGAGATGAGATATATTTTATTGTAATGATTTTTGGATCAAGAGAGATAACTCTACTTTGCATTTTGAACACAAAGAATCAGCCTGGAATAGGAAAGAAAATCTTTAATAACAACTTTAATAAATCATATTATCTATTCATATTCATGGATATGATTGTTGAAGGACTGATCTTGACTCGATTTAACTCGACCACAGTGAAGATTCTCTATTTTCATCGTAAAGTAGTATCTTCACTTATTACATCATATCGGTATAAGAACATTGAAATCGCGATCGGCAAAAGCAGTTCTAATTCATAAGTAAAGAAATATTTTATATATTGTTGTGTGCGATTGAGAATCGTGTGTAATAAACTTTATTCAGATAAATGAAATATAACTTAATTTAGGTTGTAGTAGATTGTAAGGCATACGACGGTTTGAATATGATGATTAGCCCAACGCTTAGCCTAACGCTCGTTCTTTGTTCTAACGAATTTGAATTTCATCGAACTGAATTTTATAAAATGCAGACATTTAATTATCGATTTATAGTATATTTTGGGTTTATATATGAATGAACATTAGGTCGGATTATGTTAATATAGATAATTTGTATTATTGGAGTTTGTTCATTCTTTCGATCTTACGAACTACTTCGTAAGCAAGGCTGATGCAAGATTGATGCGCACGCAGTAGATCGGAAAGTGTGTTTTCGCATCGCTGTTTAATTATTAATATCTCATCTCATGGACACTGCTAGCTAATAATATGCATATGTATACAATTTGTGAATTATATTCTTCCTTTTATATGCATTAAGTATTAGGCTCTGCTGGACTCTTAGTGTTTTATTATCGAAAGTTTTAGTGCAAACCTGTTAAAAGTGTGTCTTCTCAGAGGCTTTAATCGCCTTTAGCTCACAGTTAGATAGTTGTTGTGCAAAGTGCATTAGTGCATTTTAAAGCTTGTGTTTCCTAGTTTATTTTGATGTATAATATGTTTAGCTTTGTTGCGCAGACAGCGAGATAATCTTTGTTGAAGCTGCATAAGGAAACACAAATTTACTCCATTTTAAGTTTGAAGCGGCCGAATCGTCTGCTGCCGCGCGGTGCTGTCTTTGCAGTCCGTGTGGAGGGTATATATTTAGGGATGGTTAGGGTGGCTAGGCAGACTATGAGAGACTAGGAGAGATAGGTGTGCAGACTACGGTAGACTGAGGTAGACCTGTAGCAGTCCAGCAGAGCACAGGAGGGAGCAGAGAGATGACGTAATAAAGACCAACCTACGCCCAGCTGCTGTCTTCCCCTGAGTCTTCCTTTGCCTGGTTGCTGTACATTGTTCCTTTACTTTCCCTGTCCTCTATCCTTGCTACCGGCTCATCACATAAAATAAGAACTCGTGTGCTTTTTTACATCCAGTGCCCGTGAGAAGGTCGTTTGTAAATTTTGTAATCTGTTACCACCGGCACACGATGGCATACTCTTCCCAAAAGTGGAATAGATTTTAATGTGCGCGCAAAATGTTCTGCGTGCGCTGTAACACAAGACCTCGGTTTATAGTATCATTCAAAGGACTTGTGGGGAGAGTGGAGTCGGCACTGATGCTAACTCTAGAGGAAAAATCCTCGAGAACGAGGTTCGAACCCTGGTCAACAGATCATGTATGCATCACTCTGACCACCAGGCTACCATGGCTACCTAACAGACTACCAGTGGAACACTTTTCGATCTTGTTGATCATATTTGCTTATGTCTTGTTTCATTCACCACAGACTGCAGAATAGTATGTGACTACCGTTGTGCTGTTGTGCTCATATTGTTTAATTTAAAACCTATCTTACTATTTTCAAAGTTTTAACAAACATTACTTTTTTATATCATAAGACCAGAAACAGGCTGATTTTAAAATACTTGCTAAATCGTTTGCACACAAGTTATAGAACATTGCTGGTTTTGTAAACACACAAAACACAATGCTTTTATTGTTGAAAAAATTAACTAAAGTTCATACCGTTATTTCCAGTTTTGCTGTTCACGATGACAGTGATGACAACGATAACAATATCATGTCGAAATCAGTAACAAAAAAGACACCTTTTTGAAAAAAACACAACTTCCAGTAACACTGTCTTTGCTCTGATCGTAACGTGAGGTTTAGTTAAGTTTTCTGCTTTACTCTGTTTCTCTTTATGGCTGTATTAAACAAAATCCTCTTTCTAAAATCTTTTTTTTAAGGTAGTAAGCCAATATTGTAACAGTATAAAAAGAGCTACGTTTCATACGTAAGACTTCTCATTATTAGCATTTTTTTCGCCGTGCAGTGAGTTTTTGATATTGTGCAAGAATGTCATAAAATACCAACACGAATATGAAACTGTAATAAAATTTTACAATGACAAAATGTCAAAGATTTGGGTTTCATTTTCCTGGGTTTTTTTTTTAGGGGGGGGGGGGATAATCTTTTTTACATGGTCATATAGAATAAAGGTGTTATAATGTCTGCTTTTTTAAATGGTATTTGTTCGTTAGTTTCATTTCTTTATATCTTTGTCTTTTTTGTCTTTTCGCTTCTTTGTTTGTCTGTATGCTGTCCATGAAATAGAAACCATACGTGTACTTTTATGTATAAGAAGCAAGCAAGTGAGCGCGCGCGTGTGCGTGTGTGTGTGTGTGTTTGTGTGTGAGAGACAGAGACAGAGAGAGACAGAGAGAGAGAGACAGACACACAGAAACAGAGAGATAGGCAGAGAGAGACAGAGAGGGAGAGATAGAGAGGGAGAGACAGAGAGAGACAGACATACAGACAGACATATAGACAGTCAGGCAGACAGACAGCCAATCAGTGAGCGAGAGAGAGAGAGAGAGAGAGAGAGAGAGAGAGAGAGAGAGAGAGAGAGAGAGAGAGAGAAGAGAGAGAGAGAGAGAGAGAGAGAGAGAGAGAGAGAGATTTTATTTTATTGTTTAATATCGAGGATAATGGGATAAGCACTCATGTGCTTTTTTTCATCCAGTTTCCGTGTGTGTGCAGTTGTGTAAATATTGTCATCGGTTCCCACAGGCACACAATGGCCTACTCTTACGAAAAGCGGTACAGGATTTAACGTGTGCGCAAAATGTTCTGAGAGAGAGAGAGCGAGGGTGGGGGGGGGGGGGGGGAGGGGCAGATACAGAGACAAAAGACAGGCAGAGAGCGAAACGATACAACAGACATACACAGTGCAGGCAAAACGAGAGATCACAGAGAGTGGCAGACAGACAGACAGACAGACATATTACAGTCAGGCAGACAGACATACGCACACACACCACTCACGCACGCACGCACGCACGCACGCACCCACGCGCGCGCACGCGCACACGTTCGCACACACACACAAACACACACGCGCGCTCGCACACACAGACACACACAGACACAAACCTACACTCATACACACATATAAAATCCACTGAGACATCTTTATAGTAAGAACATTTCAACATAACTTCAAATCTTAATTGAAAAAAACAAAAGCTAGATCCACCACAAAAAGGTACCCTGCATAAGCCTACCTCTCCTTAACAGTCATTTGAAGTATAACGAAAATGGTATATCTCTTTTCTTAAAAAAAACCTTTGAAATCCGATTCCAATGTTTTAGAGTTTTTCTCTGACTTTGAACTCCACATAGATAAGTAGGACTACTAACGGAAAAAGTCAATATGAAATTGAGGAAGAATGAAACAGTAGAAAGCCTATAGGGACTGAGTCTGTATCACAGCACATGAAAAAGTT
>CM060328.1:58955140-58977640 GCA_030674155.1 Stramonita haemastoma
TATACATTTTTCTTTTTCAATGGGTAGGCGCTGCGCTTGTGGCGACGCGCTCTCCCCGGGGAGAGCAGCCCGGATTTCACGCAGAGAAATCTGCTGTTACATAAAGTGGTATAAATACAGTATAAATGAATAACATTATTTTTGTAAGCGCAGGAGCTAGCAAGCGAGCGAGCCAGCAAGCAGTTGATTATGCTGATGCATGCAAGCTCACGGGTGTTCCCGTGATGACAAAGGCTGGTTTTATTTCGGTTTGGATCCAAATTAGTGTAAAGTGATTAAATAAAGCTCAAGAAAATGAATTTCATTCTTATATGGATTTCTCTGATCTTTTTTCTTGAGAAAAATTTATAAGCAGGGGAGAAAGAGGAAGGGAGGGTAAGAGGGTATAATTATATATATGTGTGTGTATGTGTGTGTGTATGTGTGTGTATGTGTGTGTGTATGTACGCATGTGTGTGTGTGTGCGCGCGTGCGTGTATGTGTGTATGTGTGCTGTGTGTGTGTGTGTGACGTTGAATGCACATGTGGGATATGGTTTTCTTTGTTTTTGCTTTTATGTTCTAAAATATTTTTCCCATTAGTTGAGTTTTTAATGTCTGAATTTCAGTTTTTTTTCTCTCTGAATTGGTTTTTGAGGCATGGAAGAGTCGGAGGGACATTGTTTTTTTTCCCGAGTCTGCTTTCTGTGTGTTCTCGAGTTTTGTGCCAATGTCATATTCTTTTAAAAGTAGACAAATAAAAACACAACGCTCAAGTGTCTGGCCAAGCAATTTTTGGGTTTATTTGTAACGTTCTTCAGGCTAAAAATTTGGCCAACTTGTGTGAACACCAATGTTTTATTCTTTGAACAAAAATGTTTATTACACCTTTTATTCTATTTCATTCTGTTTTTTTCTATGTCCTTCTCTATTTTACTTTTATTGGGTTTATTTCAAACTTTCTTCAGGATAAAAGTTTGACCAACTTTTATGAGGACCAAAGTTTTATTCTTTGAACAAAAATGTTTATCATACCTTTTACTCTACTTTCTTCTATTTGTTTTTCTATGTCCTTCTCTATTTCTTCCACCACCAAACCCCTTTGCTTCTTTTTCCTATTTCTTGTTTACTAGTTTTTTTCTCAGTTTTTTTTTCTGCTCTGTATAGTTTGTTTTAATGATGTGGTCTTTGACAATGTCTGTTTAACTTCTTTTGTTTTGTGTAGAATTTTTGTGGTGTTTTTGTTTGATTTCCCCCGTCGCTTTGGCTTCTTTTCCCTGTCTACATTTTATCTTCGTTCTTTCTTTTGATTTATTCTTTCTGTCTTTGTTGTCGTTGTCTGTAATGTCTGCTTTTTCTCTCGAATGGCTTTTTGTGTGTTTTGCTTTTCTTCTGTTCCCCCTGTTTCGTTCTTTCTTTCTATATTTTTCGTGAGTCCTTTTAACAAAAATCACTCTGTGTTCATTCTTTCGTTCTTCTGTTCATCATTTGTATTCTTCTTTTCCTTTCTTATGATCCACCTGCCCCCTCTTTGTTTTTTTCCGAATTGTATCTTATTTTCCTCTTTTTCTTTCTCATTCTTATCATTCTCCCTCTTTCTCTCTCTCTGTTTTTTCTCTCTGTTTTTCTCTCTGTGTTTCTCTATTTTTTTCTTTCTTTTATTTTTCTTTTTTTTTTTCTGTTCTCTCTGTCTTCTTGTTTTCTGTCTGTCTGTCTGTCTGTCTGTCTGTCTGTCTGTTCTTGTCTGTTCTTCTTTTTGTTCTATTCTTTCTTCTATATCTCCTGCATTATTTCCCCCCTTGGTACAGATACATTTTCTTTCAAGTCAGTCGGGACTGGAAGGAAATGATTACGCTAAAACTCACACTACTTCAGTTTAGAAGACTTCCCTCCCAGAGGTAGTAGAGAAATACCAGGGTAAAATACAATCAAAAGCAAAAAAGTGAAAGAAAGGAGGAAACCATGTTGTCAGCAAAATCAAAAAGTGATGAAATATGTAAACAAATTTGAAAATTGTGTATTCGCAGGAGAGCCATTTTCGTTGATTTGAAATCAAACAAATAAACATTCACACGAGCAAAGGAATAACCATATCAATTAACAAACAAGCTAAAAGCAATTAAGACGTGTTTTAATGTGCTGGCGGTTTGTTGTAATAAAATTATCTGAATTATGTATCAATCAGGAAGTCAGGGAAGGGGGGGGGGGGGAGACAAAATATTCAACATGAGCTGAAGGCAAAGAACCAAAACAGGTGCCCATGGAAACAGCCCCCCCCCCACACACACATACACACACATACGCATACACACATAAACACGCACACGCACACGCACCCCCGCCCCCACACACACACACACACACACACTCTTTTCTTCTGCCCTTTTGTATATCGTTTTTTGACATCAATAATTATTATTGTTATGTTCCTGTTAGTGTTGTTTGTCGTTGTGGATGATTGGTATTCATTTTCTGTTCTCCCGCTTGATGTTTAGATATAACAAACAGACAAACAGTATAACTGGAAGATACATGCATGAGCTTGCGTGTGTATAAAGGTGTCCCATAACCTATGTGATCTTAGGGGAACTCAGCTTCTCTAGGGGCCAAGATATTGAGGGCGGCGCCCATCTCCTCTCCCTCGCTGCTTAACCTTCCCTGACCCTAGAGAGGGCAGGTACCTATTTACAGCTGGTTGAACTGGGAGATCGCACTGAAGCCAAGGCGCACAAACGGTCACCCATCCAATTAGTATCCATGCTCGATGCTGCTTAAACCTTGGTTGCGTGCGTGTAGACGGGACAAAAGAGGTATCTTTTTTTTTTCAAACTTTTTTATTCATTTTTTTTGTTACATATTTATACAAAATGAAAAAACATATTAACGGTTTTATTAACAGTGAAAGAGCAAAAAAAACCATAATAATAAAAAAAAATATTAAAAAAATAAAGAAAGTAAGAAATTTAGAAAAAAAAACGAGAGAAACAAAGAAAGGGAGAGAGAGAGAGAGAGAGGAGAGAGAGAGGAGAGAGAGAGAGAGAGAGGAGAGAGAGAGAGAGAGAGAGAGAGAGAGAGAGAGAGAGAGAGAGAGAGAGAGAGAGAGAGAGAAGGGAACAGAGAGTGAGGTCTCATAGGGATATAGAGTTCAGGAGAGTCAAAACATATGTTGGTTGATTTATATATACACATATACATACAAATAATTTGTGTACACCCACATATATACACACATATACATCAAAACAAAATCAGGTGTGCGTGTGTATGTTTAGTATCAGTCTTTTTTTAATTTTTATTTATTTATTTATTTTATTATCATCATTTTATGTGTGTGTGTGCGTTGGGCCTCCACTGGAGGGGTATTGTATGAGAGTGTAATTTACAAATGCTGACGGCTTTAACCACTGTTATCAACCAAAGGTTGATATGGAATCCATTTAGTAATAAACTTATTATGAGAAATTTTTTTTACGAGAAATATATTCCTCAGTACGATATCTGTATCTTAATGTATTAATAAGAAAAGAGGCATCATTGTTGACGCTATTGTCATTCTTACAGCGATGAATACCCAGCAGAATACAGACATTTCTAACAAAGATGGGCTAGGGAAGAGGGGGCAAGTAACGTAACATGTTAATGGAATGCTATAAACTTCATGTCCTTGTAGAGCACCGCTTTTGTAAGCAATACTTTTCTTGCTTTTAATATTTTGATGGTCTATTTGTTGTCGTGCTATAGTTGTTGTTACAGCTGCTGCTGCTATTGTTGTCGTTGTCGTTGTTGTTTTTATTGATGTTGTTGTTGTTGTTGTTGTTGTTGTTGTTGTTTTCTTGTTCTTGTTCTTCTTCTTCTTCTTTCTGTTGTCAGTACTTGTAAAAATACGCCTTTTGCGTCTCTCTCTTATGTTCTTGCCTTCTGTCAGCCACTTAAAGATTTATCAGCTGCTACTATGGCAAGAATATTTTTTATTTCATTTTTTAAATTTTATTTTGATGATAATAAAATTGAAATCCATGTGCTTTTTTCACATCCTGTCCCCGAGTGAATGTAGTTTTGTAAATTATGTCATCTGTTCCCACAGGCACACAATGGCCTGCTCTTTCACAAAAAGTGGACCAGTATTTTACGTGTGCGCAAGATGTTCTGCGTGTGTTTTGCACGCGGGGGCCTTGGTTTATCATCTCATCCGAAGATTTTGGGGGAGAATGGAGTCTCTACTGATGTCAACTCCGGGCGAAAGACGGAATTCAAACCCTGGTGCCCGGGTCGTCAGATTGCGAGCGCAATGTTCTAACCACTAGGCTACCCCTTTCCCCCAGAAGCACATTTGTGCCAGTGGAAACTCATGACAACATTTACAAAACGCCATGCACACAGGGACTTGACGTTAAAAAAAAAGTAAAGTACACGAGTGCTTATTCCATTATCCTCGAAATATGTTTCAAATACATGAGGAAAAAAAGAATAAAAAGAGACCAAAAGGACTAAAGAGAGAGAGTAACAAACACTACCCCACTGTACCACAACATCAAAAGCAACTCCCCTTCTCTCTACTTCCTTAGTACCCAGAAGCACTACGAGAAGAGACAAAAAGCCACTGAAGCCTAATAACGTGAGAGGGAGAGGCAGGAGGGGGAAGGGGGGGGGGGGAGGGGAGAGGCGGGACTAACACGTCTCCAACCTGACCAAAGCATTTCATAAAAAAACACAACAAAACCAACAAACACATTCTCCCATTCTCCCCAGCAAAGCTTAACTTGTGTCTGTGGCCCCATCATTACACACAGCAGGCACTCTGCTTAAACAAAAGATGGCTTTCAAAAGAAAGGTGGCAAGTGTGGGTCAGGGTGACGAGGACATGGTCAGAGGGGCCAGAGGTCCACTCCCCTGAAGCTTAGCACCACCACTACAAGGTGTCGGGTCAGCTTCCTTCTGGACAATACCTCTAATGAGGCAGGTGGGCAGAACACACGTGAGTCCAGGTGTGAAGTTTCTCAAAGTCTTGACCCTATCATTAAAGACACACGTGTCCAAAAGCATTACCTTTCTGCTGGTCAACAAGGGGTCTAGAGCAGATTTAGAAGGATAAAGAGGGGGTGGGGAAGGCGGGTGGGTGGAGTTAGTTGGGGTTTTGGGTGTGGAGAGAAGAGATTTTTTTTTTGAGAGAGAGAGAGAGAGGGAGACAGAGACAGAGAGATAGAGAGAGACAGAGACAGAGAGAGAAAAGTACCAGAGAGATAGGGAGTGGAGAGCGAGAGAAACAAAGACAGAGACAGAGAGGAGAGACAGACACAGAGGGATGGGCTGCACTGGGTTCGCATAGTCTTTAGTGGGGAGGTGGAGGTAAGGACTGGCCCCAAGTTTTGCTGACTAGATCAGGGTATTCAGCTGGGATTCCTTCTTCCTGCTACACACGCTGACGCTGACTAACCTTGGAGGGAAGGCCTGCTGTTTACCTAAAAGCATAGACGCTCTGCACAGAAACAGAGAGAGAGAGAGAGAGAGAGAGAGAGAGAGAGAGAGAGAGAGAGAGAGAGAGAGAGAGAGAGAGAGAGAGAGAGAGAATTGGAAATTGAAAAATTGAAAAGAAAAGCAGAGCATTCAACATGCTTTGTAACGTTGATGGAAGTCCGTCCACAGGCATTTTGAACAAATTGTAATGGATAATTTGAGATATTTGTTCACGAGCTCAGAGTGTTGCGTCTTGCCGGCTGCCAGGCAAGGGAAGCTAGAGCCCAGACAGACATACAGAAACAGAGAGACAGACAGACAGAAATGGAGAGAGAAGTGCATGCAGTAAGGTACATCCTCGTTCCTTCTGCTCGGTCACGCAAAACGCCTCTCTCGAATTGGTTAATCACTAAACTAAGCTAGCTGCATCAGTACCCTGTGTCAAACACAATGATATGCTACGTCGCCAACACAAACCAAGTGGATGCCTGGCAGCGTTAAATGAATAGACAGTAAGCTTAATCGACCAGTCATGTCCAATGTGCACACAACCCTAGCTAGCCCCGTGTGCACTGGATCTGTGTCTGCCCTCTTTTCGGTTTAAGGTCAAGGAACTGACCCCTCCACCCCTACCCCCCCCCCCCCTCACACACACATTTATCTTCAAGACCAAATCCAACAAAACGAACAACCTACCATCACGCTCACACACACACACACACACACACACACACACACACACACACACACACACACACACACACACACACACACACACCTTCATGGCCCAAACCCAACAAAACAAGCTACTCCCCTCCATTTTAACACTAAATGCAAAGAAACAAAGCAAAAACCTTCCCTCTTCCAACACTAACATATAGAATATTGAATAGCAACCAATAGCCCTGCAAAAAGAAAGACAGACTATTCAAAGTTGAAAAGCAGCTAAGAAAAAAAAAGCATGTCAAAGTATTCAAAAAATTTTCAGATCAAGAAAGATGTAGGAAATGAGAATCAAAGTAAAACACTTGAGTAAGCATGCGCAAACATTAAGAGAGAGAGAGAGAGAGAGAGAGAGAGAGAGAGAGAGAGAGAGAGAGAGAGAGAGAGAGAGAGAGAGAGAGAGAGAGAGAGAGAGAGAGAGCAGTGCATATAAACAAACAGACAGACACTCCTACAGACAAACGGAGACAAAAGCTTAGAAGGAAACAATTGTAACAGAGAAGACAGACAGACAGACACCGTCAAACACCCTGCCTGATATTATTGCCCTGAACACACACAGTATAGCGCCGATGACAAAAGACAAAAAAGAAACACCACACCGCCCCCCAAAAGCTGTGGCCATCACGGCAGTCAAACAGATAAACAATAGTTAATCCCCTTGTTAGTGTGGGGTAGATTACACGGCAACTCATGGGAGAGAGAGAGAGAGAGAGAGAGAGAGAGAGAGAAGAGAGAGGGGAGAGAGAGAGAGAGAGAGAGAGAGAGAGAGAGAGAGAGAGAGAGAGAGAGAGAGAGAGAGAGAGAGAGAGAGAGAGAGAGAGAGAGAGAACAATGAAATTGCTTACTGTGCATCGGCCTTAGGCCATTATACACTTTCAAGGGCAAAAATGGAAAGAGGCAAAAAGTGAAATTTAACGTATCGAAAACTTTGATAAGGCTTTGCCATGATACCTTGGCGTGTACTCAACACAGTACACTATTAAATATATATCCCTAAATCATGACTGAAAAGTAAATAAATAAAGGCTGACACTTTACAACATACAAAATACAAACATCAGACACATTATATTATAATCACATCATGATAATTGAAATCAATTTACTCACATACTTCTTTTGTCAAAACACTCACAATACTCCTAAACTATTGCATTCTCAAAACATTCACCGCACCAGAAAAGTGTGCCCACACAATACAAACCATATCAGCCCCAGGCCAATGCAATGTAGCCACCACTGTTGCATGCAAAAGAGTTGAGATGCAGACAGACAGAGAGGCTGAGGCAGGAATGAAGGATGTACGAAGGAGACAGAGCCAAAGAGGGAGAGATACAGAGAAAGAAAGAGAAAGTCAGACAAACTAAATCACCACATATCCACACACCACACGCGCGCACGTGTGTGTGTGTGTGTGAGTGTATGTGTGTATGTGTGTGTGTGTGTGTGCGCGCGCACACGCGCGCGCGTGTGTGTGTACATTCGAGTTTGCTAAAACTATTAATTGTTATCGGTTGCTTGTGTGTTGTGTAGGTTGAATGCAAGCGCTTTGATTTGTTTTTTTGTAAGAGATAGCGGTCTACGAATTCCAGATATTATTATTATTGTTATTGTTATTGCTATTGTTATTGCTATTGTTTATTATTATTATTATTATTATTATTATTATTATTATTATTATTATTATTAGTAGTAGTAGTAGTAGTAGTAGTAGTAGTAGTAGTAGTAGTAGTAGTAGTATTAGTATTAGTATTATTATATCGTTATCGTTATCGTTATCGTTATTATCATTATCATTATTATTATTATTATTATTATTATTATTATTATTATTATTATTATTATTATTATTATTATTATTATTATCATTATCATTATATTATTATTATTATTATTATTATTATTATTATTATTATTATTATCATTATCATTATTATTATTATTATCAATATTATTATTGCATCCTCAAAGTTGAAACTCGTTTCTTCTTCCATGGGGTTAAGAAAACCTAAACTAACGAGCACATCCTTCACAGATGCACACTATTCAGCGACCTGGGGAACATTGTTTTGCCGACAGAGATAACCCTGTAAACCCAGCTGTACAACCCACGAGAGGAGCTGGAAAGGACATGCCATTTTTTTTTTCCAGACACATCTGACAGAGTAAAAGCGAACAAGAGAAGAATAAGACAGACAGATAGATAGAGATTCTGACAGAGACAATGAGACCGAGATATAGCAGCACCGAGACAGTCAGAGTCAGACAGAGACAGACAGACAGACAGATAGACAAACAAGTATATGGATAGACAGAGAGACAGAGGGTAAAAAGAAGGATGCAAATGAGAGGGTGAGGAGAAAGCTTCATGAGACATCGTGCTTAAACCAGTAACCCGAACATACACACACACACACACACACACGCACACACACACACACCACACACACACACACACACACACACACACACACACACAGCACGCACATACACACACCACAGAAAACACCAAGCTAAGCTCTGAATGTCACGGCTGTCACACACGAAAACAATGGTAATCCTTCTTGAGCTTTGGGTAGACTAAACAGACCGTCAAGAGAGAGAGAGAGAGAGAGAAGAGAGAGAGAGAGAGAGAGAGAGAGAGAGGAGAGAGAGAGAGAGAGAGAGAGAGAGAGGAGAGAGAGAGAGAGAGAGAGAGAGAGAGAGAGAGAGAGAGAGATACAGAGACAGAGACAGAGACAGACAGACAGACAGACAGAGAGAGACAGAGAGAGACAGAGAGAGACAGAGACAGAGGGACACAAACAGACAGACAGGCAGACAGACAAAGAAAACACACAGACGTACAGGGAGACAGGGAAACAGTCGTAGAGAGACAGAGACACAGAAGACAGAGGGGGAAGACAGACAAAGAGAGACACAGAGCCAGAGAGAGCCTGGAGTCTGACCTTCTCATTACCGGTATCTTTGAAAATGTCATACCATAAAGGCACAGCTCCTGTTACAAAGAATCAGAAGAAACCAAACCAAACAAATCAATCAAAACCAGCAACAATCAGAGGAAAGAGACATAGTCAGTTAAGTTTTCCTTGTACCTAGTTTCGACAACTCAGCAGAATTCTTCTGCAATTTTCTTTCTTTTATTTTTGTTTTACAGTGTAAGCATTGAACCATTCATAAACGGCATTGTTCTTCTGCTCCGAACGTTCAGAAAGCAATTATTGTTGTCAGTCATTTGAGCAAGAATGCAGCTTAGGGTCTGACAAGAAGAGGTCCAGCACATTCAACTTCAGCGTGGGAGGGAACTAGTTATTTGTTAAGTCTTTCTCGAAAGAAAGGCTGGAGAATGGACCATGAAGGCAAAAAAAAAATAGACAAGGAGAAAGTGAAAGAGAAAGAAAGGAACAAGACTAAAACAATGAAAGGAATAGAAAAAAAGAGGAAATTCCTAGCACGCAATTTCCGGAAGGTGGGGATGCTATCTGTGCCATAGCTTATACAGTCTCTGTCTGCACTGACAGACCCCGGCATCCCCCAGTGAATGCATTTTCATTCAGGTTAGCGCATTAACTTAGACTTTAGAAAGATAGAGTCAACGTTCTTTTAATCTGGTTGTCAAAACTTAAGTGCAATGGCCATACACGCAAGCACCAACCGTACTAATTTTTTTTTTTACAACTGGCCCATTTGTAACATGCTGATAAAGGTTCGTAATTCCATCAATGGACTGTATCAAGCAAACATCATTACCATGTAGTTCTCTGCCAACAAAAAACAAAAGCAGGTGGCTAGTCTCACGCTGATAAACTATAAGACACGGCATCAAAACATCAATGTTTTGGTCACTTGAAAGAATCCAATCAATCCGCCAGCTGTGTGAACCCACGGTGTTAAATACTCAGCCATGAGTGCCCAAACCACACCATGCCAAACAGACAGAGCCTCAGACTCGCTCCATACCTATTCTAGGACACCCCCAAGCGCCCGTGGTTTTCTTCTGATGGTTAAGAGTATTCTTCCCCATGACATCTCCTTTAAGAAGCAGCAAGGAAAAGTAAGGAAGACCGCCAGAAAACATTTGTTTTATGTTCATCCATTGAATCGATGAGAACTGGTAGTCTCCTAATGTCTTTTTGGACTGACTGGGTGAGACGCCCACCTAGTGTGACGACCCCCACAACGTCACTTCAATGACTTTCTCCAATAAATCTCCCACCCCTAAGGCTTTTTACATCAACCAGCCACAGGCAATGTAATGTATGGGAAAGTAAAGCTGAGGTCACACAGAAAAGCAGAGTTACAGGGGCCTCTGAGTAAGAGGTGAGTTAGTCTTATTTTATGACACCCATTGAGCATGGATGCCTAGGATGTGACGATGACGCTATGAATATGCACTAGCTTACTTCTCAGGCTTGTGACCTATATTTCGTATCATAAACCATTTCCGCCTCAACCAAGCCCTAGATATACACTATCAAACAGACACCTGCAGGGTTGATTACTTTAGCAGCACTTTCAAAATTGCATTAGAAAAGTGAACGAAGCATGACTGTGTGGTTCCGATACTGCCTATAGCGTAAAGTAAGTTAACTCCAGGTAGGTGTTGGCCATAGTAATATATATATATATATAATATATATATATATATATATATATATATATATATATATATATATATATATATATATATATATATAAACCACCACTAATCAAATACAGATCCTATGTTATATGGGGTGCAAATCAGCCACATTCCACCCCAAGAATCCGATAAGGTCGTAATTGGACCATACTACAGTGGCAAGTGCACCAGCTCTGCTGCTTGCTACAGTAATCGGGAGACAGGGAGTGGTAGCAGTAGTGTGGCTTAAAGACGAAAATAATCTCTTGTAAAGGGATCAACGCTTCACGGCAACGCAACACACTTTTGCTCATATGACAGTGTGTAACAATCATTGCTGTCTGAGCATTCGGAGAAAAAGCATACAGGAACTTGGACCACATCAAACTAGTACACAAAGTTTTAAAACCTATAATACCAACACTTCTGGTAGATTTTCTTTTCCCCCTCACCCTCTTCTCCTCTCTCGTTCTCTAACACGCACAGAGCGAAACACAGCAAAACCTACGACATGAGCAAACCGAACCAGGTGGCAAGTTTCCAATTCAAGTAAGATACATGCTTCCCAGGTGTAATGAGTAGAAGCTAGGCTCATTCGGCCATCACTCCCGGGCACACACTCACACCTGCAGTATAACCATCACCAGTTCAACTGTGAAACAGCTATCTCACACGCCCAGTGCACAGACCCCCGTCCGCTCCAAATAACGTGAATAGAAAAAAACAAAATCTCAAACAAACAAACTTGGTAGAAAAATCAAGATGGACTGTGTGGAAAATTAGTCAACAGTAGGCAAAATAGGGAAGTGAATATAACTACATAAAAAGACTAATATAAGAGAGAGGAGAGAGAGAAGAGAGAGAGAGAGAGAGAGAGAGAGAGAGAGAGAGAGAGAGAGAGAGAGAGAGAGAGAGAGAGAAGAGAGAGAAGAGAGAGAGAGACGAGACAGAGACAGAGAGACAGACAGAGACAGAGACAGACAGAAGACAGACAGAGACAGACAGACAGAGACAGACAGACAGAAGACAGAAGAGACAGACAGACAGAACAGAAGACAGACAACAGGACAGACAACAACACACACACACACAGTCAGACAGACAAAAACACAAGAATACGATACAAAGCAGAAGAATGCACACACACACACACACAAAAAAAGTATATAGGGAAAAGAGTGGAGTGCAGAAAAGCCAGACAAAAGTATTCTGCTTATGCCACTAACCCAACCCACACACACCCAGACCGCACAAAACAGCTGTTGATCTCTGATCTCTCGCAGTCTCATGGCTGTCAAACAGCAACAACAAAACTCAGTGCTAATCCTTCCAAACCGCTGGCTAGACTAAACAGCAAGTCATTAGTATACCATTGAAGGTAAAGAGTAAGAGAGAGAGAGATTTTTTATTAATTTATTTATTCTTTTATATCGAAGATAACAGAATAAGCTCTCATGTGCTTTTTTTTCATCCGGTCCCCGTGTGTATGCACCTTTGTAAATATTGTCATCTGTTCCCACCGGCACACGATGGCCTACTCTTACGAAAAGTGGAACAGGATTTAACGTGTGCGCAAGATGTTCTGCGTGCGTTCGCACACGGGGCCTCGGTTTAAAGTCTCATCCGAAGGACTTTTGGGGAGAGTGGAGTCAGCACTGATGTTAACTCCAGGAAGAAAATTTCCTCGACCGGACTCGAACCCGGGTCTTCAAATTGAGAGAGAGAGAGAGAGAGAGAGAGAGAGAGAGAGAGAGAGAGAGAGAGAGAGAGAGAGAGAGGAGAGAGAGAGAGAGAGAGAGAGAGAGAGAAGGCAAGGCAAGGCAAGGCAAAAGGCAAGGCAAGGCGAGGCAAGGCGAGGCAAATTCTTTTATTCGAGGATAATAGATACGCACTCGTGTGCTTTTTTACATCCAGTCCCCGCCCTTTTCAGGGAGAACATCAAGATAAAAAAGTAAACCTCTAACTACATAACAGCAATAATAATGATCCAAATACAAAGAACAAGAGCAAGAAATCATACCAAGTATGAAACAACAGAGATACAATAATAAGGTAATGATATAAAAAGGCACACATTCAGAAACGAAAAAGAAGTAAGAATCAATGATGATTTCGATTTGGAAGAGAAGAAAACAATGAGAGGAGAAGATAAGATAATAGAAAAGAAAAGAAAAGAAGACAGGAGAAGAGACGGGCAGAGAAGAGAACAGATGAGAGGAGAGGAGACAAGAGAGCAAATGAGAGAATGAGAAGAAGAGATGGGATGAGAAAAAGAGAAGAGAGGAGAAGACACGAGTAAGGAAGAGAGAAGAGAAGAGAACAGAAGAAAAGGAAAAAGAAAAAGAAAAGAACCAATGAACACTTTCCTTTGTTCTGGGAGAGTCTGGGAAAGCGCTGATGTGGGCAAGAACTGTTATAAGGTCCAAGTTTGTGAAGCACTCAGATACCCCTATGAACTCCATCACCCAGCCTGCTTCTCTTTCTAACCACGCAGCAATCAGGGATTTACTGGTAGGGACCCCCCCTAAGAAAGGAAACCCAAGATACGATTTAACTGGATTTATGAGGATTTAGACCCAACAGGGCCTGTAGCTAGTTTTAACTCTCGTGACATTTTCCTTTCAACTGGCTGTTTCTTCTTTGTTTTCGTTTTCTCTTCTCTTGTTTTTCTTTCTTCTCTGCCTCACTTTCTTAAATATAGTAGCTACATGTGTGGGGTGCATTCGGTGCAAAGAGAGTGTGTATAGATTAAAAAATATATCTAAAAATGTAGGAGCTTGATTATCCACACATCGCCAAGGCCATCATGCAATTATCTGATAAAACAAATATAGATATACAACGAGTCCAAGACCCTGCATAATAAACAGAACAACACCACCACACAGAACACAGATACACACATACACACGCACATCACACACACACACACACCACACACACCTAATATATATAACTATATCATAATATAATATATATGATAATGTAATGTGCTATCTACTGATTGAGTGCGTGGACAGTCATAGGGAAATATCGACTTTGATGAGAACTTTATGCATACATTTCAAACACACACACACACACACACACACACACACACACACACACACCCCACACACACACACACACACACACACACACACTACATACACATCCATGATTTTTTTGGTCTAATATCTAAAAGTGAATTTTAGTAATGGAAATTGAAAAACAAAAAAAAGAAGAATGACAACAACAAAAACAATAACAACACTGACGAAAACGAAACCAACAAAAAACGAAAGAAAAAAAAGAACACATACACATGCAACACACACACACAACACACACACACAACACACACCACACACACACACACACCACACACACACAACACACACCAACACACACACACACAAACAACCCTCCTCCCACACACACAAACACACACACACACACACACACACAACACACACACACACACACACACACACACACACACACACACACACACACCCCCACTCCCCATATACACACAACACACAAACAACCCCCCCCCCACCAAACACACACAGCAACCATCCCCCCTCCCACCGACCCCCAACCCCCACCCACCCACCCACACACTTACATAATCCTGAAGGGTTGACCCCTCGATAGGCAAGTGGGGGATTACATTTCACTTGTGTGCCCCTGCTGAAACCTCCTGCCCTGCCCCATTACACAGGCCTGCTCACCAAACACAAATGTTTTCCAGAAAGGAACACTCCAGTAGCTCAAAATGCACTGATGCTAGAGATGGGGGTGGTGGTGGTAGGTGGTGGTGGTGGTGGTGGTAAAAAATGTGATGTGGGTGAATGTGGTGGTGGTGATGGTACGGAGTGTTCTGGTGGTGGTGGTGGTGTTGGTGTTGGTGTTGGTGGTGGTGGTAGTAGTGTTGGTGGTGGTAGTAAAGAAGATGGTGGTGGTGGTTGTAGTAGGGATGATGGTGATGATGGTGGTGGTAAAGATTGCTTTGGAATATTGAGTGAAAAAGATGGTGAAAATAAACAGATATAAAAACACTGTCTTGACTTGCAGTAAAGAAGACGACATAGACACAGTGCACAGAATGGCTTTAATGGGACTGGGTGGATGAGGAGATGGTGTTGATATGTGTGTGTGCTTGTGTGTGGTGCACGCGCCACACACACACACGCACACACACATACCACACACACACACTCTCTCACACACACAGACACACAACACACACACACGCAAGCACGCACGCACGCACACAAACACACACACGCAGTAATCTTAAGAAGAAGACTACACGCACGCACGCACGCACTCTACGAACACACACACACACACACACACACACACACACACACACACACACACACACACACACACACACAACACGCACACACACCAAAAAACAACCCCCAACAAAGCACTCCCGTCACATAATTTCATCGCACACCCCAACCTATCACATAACGTTATATCCCATGTTCATGTCAGTACGAGTCTACACAATCAGACCGTTCTTCATCCTCTAATCCATCACTTGCCAGTTTCCTCTTCGGACAGCATGCATACATTATTCACCCGTCCGTCACAAGTTGTCATACGAAATGTAAATGGCGTTTTCCCATTCCTGCCTATCTTTAGCTCCTCGTTTTCCTCCTCCTCCTCCCCTCCCTCTCTTTCTCCTCCTCCTCTTCCTTCTCCTCCTCCTCCTTCTCCTCTCCTCCTTCTCCTCCTCATTCCCTTTATCTTCCTCCTCCTTCTCCTTCCTCTCTTTCTCCTCCTCTTCATCTTTATTTTCTTCTCTTTCGTCACCAGTTTTCAGAACAAAATGTGAATGTCTATTCTTATTAATTTGTCTGTTCATTTTTCTTGTTCTTCTTGTTCTCCTAGTTCTTGCTCTTGTTCTTCTTGTTCTTGTTCTTGGTCTTTCTTGTTTTCTTTTTTTTGTTTGTTCTTCTTCTTCTTCTTCTTCTTCTTCTTCTTCTTCTTCTTCTTCTTCTTCTTCTTCTTCTCTTCTTTCCATTCTTCGCATTCTTCGCACTTTGCTCATTAGAAAAAAAAGGATTAATCTATTTCAACAACTGTTTGTTATAACTAGCTGTAATTGAATCTTTCCGATGAGTAGAAAGGATGCCTGGCCGGGAATGGGTGGGGTGGGGTGGGTGGGGGTTATATTGCTTTGGTTGGCTTATTGTTGTATTCAGTTTTGTTGCTTGGTTGGTTGGTTTTTGTTGTTGTCGTCGTTGTTTTTTTTTTTTTCTGTGTTTGCTTTTTGTTTTGTTGGTAGAAGTACCTCTAGTGTTTTGATTTGGGGGTGGAGGGTACCTATACCTATACTCACCTGCACACACGCAAAACACACAGACACACAGCACACAAACACACAGACAGTACAGACACACACACACACCACACACACACACACACACACACGACACACACACACACACACACACACACCACACACCACACACAACACGACACACACCAACACACAACAACCCCGCACAAAGATCTACGTCTGTCGAAGAGCAATGAAAAAGAGCACAAAAAAAGAGAACAAACACAACAGACAAACACGAAGCAAAGACACACGTCACAGACAAGAACGTGAAGTTAAAAAAAAGGAAAGACAACAGACAAAAAAAAGCAAAAGAAAACAACAACGACACAAACAACAGACACAGACACAACAGAAAAGCACAAAAAGAAAGAAGAAAGACAAGACAGCGGAAAAAAAAGAAAGAAAGAAAGAAAAAAGAAAGAAAGAAAGAAAGAAAGAAAGAAAGAAAGAAGAAAAGAAGAAAGAAAGAAAAGCAAGAAAGAAAAGACAGACAGTAAAAGAAAAGAAAGAAAAAAAGAAAGGGAAAAAGAAAGACAACAAAGAGAAAGAAAAAAGAAAGAAAGAAAGAAGAACAAACAAAGCAAAGAAGAAAGAACGAAAGAAAAAAAAAAAAAAAAAGAAAAACAGAAAGAAAGAGAAAGAAAAAAGAATCTAGAGGGGGGGGGGGGGGAAAGAAAAGTCTTCAAAGCTGAACTGCAAAAGAACGCGCATCTTGCCCTCAAGAGGAAGCATCAGAGCTGAACTAAAGACAGACCTCACCCCAGACCAGCGTCTAAACACTGATGATTGCGTAATGCACTGGACAATAGGAGAAGAGGACTGGACTGTTGTCTTTAAGCTGTGACAGCTCTATATGTCATTAGGTTCAGCGCGTGCTCGTCAGGGTTTTGCTTTTCCTATGTTTTTTTCGCTAGAGTTTCCAGGTGAGATTTTGCGTACGCGACCGTTTGTTTTCCTTTCATTAATGTTGGGGCTGTGTAGCTCAGTGGCCAGAACGCTCGCTTTCCCCAAGTCAAGTTAAGCAACGTCGAGCGTGGTTACCAGTTGGATGGGTGACCCTTTGCGCACCTTGGCTTCAGTACAGTCTCCCAGTTCACCCAGCTGTAATTGGGTACCTGCTCTCTTTAGGGTAGGGAAAGTAAAGCAGCGAGGGAGAGGAGATGAGGCGCCGCCCTCAACATGCTGGTCCCTAGAGAAGCTGAGGTCTCTGATGCCTCGCTCCCCTACGACAACAAAGGTTATGGGACACCTTACCTTTTACTTTTACTACCATTAATGTAGCCAAAGTCCGAATTCAGGAAAACTTTTTTCTCTCGTTCCTCGTTTAGAGTTTCGAGGTTCACCAGTGGTGAGACTTTGTGTACGTGACCGTATTTGCACGCCATTAGGTACCTTTCTTCTGACTTTGGCCAAACATGAATATTTGAACGATTTGTTGCGGGAAAAAGGGCATAGGAATTGAGAAGGAATGTAGCATATAGCCGAGAGAGAGGTACTAAGTGTCAAGAAAGAAAGACAGAAGCGAAGAGAGATAGAATAACAGGAAATTTGTAGCACATAATCCCAAGAAGGTGGGCATGCTATTTATACTAAAAGAGCTCCCCTCACATTCCCACAGGAAACTTGTGGTTATGGAAATGCTAATTATTTGGATAGTTTCGGTATTTCTCGTATACTGAAGACGCAAGCATAATTTTATGCAAATGCACTCACACACGTGCAAACATGTGTACAGCACCACCCACACACACACACACACACACACACACACACACACACACACGCACACACACACGCACACACACACACACACGCAACACACAACACACCCCTATGGTCTGGCCATTCATCAAGCGTGTCCATTATGACAGGAAACCAATGCATCATTCGCTCTGCCCACCGCATCAAAGGGCTTTTTTCTGATGGCCTGTGTTGTGTTAATGCCGACCAACTAACACCTTGTCCTGTCATGGTTGTTTATATCGCTGTAACTTATCTCCCTTGCTCACTTTGGATTTGTTCTTGCCTCCCCTTCTTTTGAGGTTTTTTTTTCGTCTTCTTGTTTTTGGAATTCGCTTCTTTGTGTCTTCTCTTTGTTCTTGTCGCTGTTGTTGTCCATGTTATTGATGCTGTTCTTCTTGTTGTACTGTATTTGTCTTTTTCTTTTCGTTGTTATTGTCGTTGTTCTTGTTCTTCTTGTTCTTCTTGTTCTTGTTGCTGTTGTTGTTTCTTGCTTTTCTACTTCTTTTCTTTTTCTTCTTCTTCTCCCTTTCCTCCGCCTCCTCCCCTCACTCTCCTTTTTCTTGTTGTTGTTGTTGTTGTTGTTGTTCTTCTTCTTCTTCTTCTTCTTCTTCTTCTTCTTCTTCTTCTTCTTCTTCTTCTTCCTCATACTTTTCCTCCTTCGTGTTTTTCTTTTATCCTAATTTTTTTCTGTTCTACTGCCTATCGTGACTGTTGGTACACCATTTAAACTAGGTCCTGTACTCATCGACGGATAGTATTGCGAAACCCGAAGCTAAATGACAAAGCGTTTTCATTAGACTTACAAAGATAAATTACACACACAACACACACACACACACACACACACACACACACACACACACACACACAACACACACACACACAACACGCACACACAACACACACGCACACCACACACACGCACACACGCCACACAATCACACCGCACACACACACACACACAACACACACACACACACCACACACACACACACACACACACACACACACACACACACACACACACACACACACACACACACACACACACACACACACACACGCACTGCCCACTTGCCAGGTTCTCAGTAAGTTTACAAAAGGCTTATAATTATCTAGCATGGTCTGTGTAACAGGAATCCTCCAGTCTGTATAAAGTGAGCATTATCGAGATATTGATACCAAGGTGCTGGCTGAATAGGCCGTTAAGCTTGAGGCATTGATGGTTCAGTTAGGAAAGGTCTGCAACTTAAATTAAACTAGTCTATACTCTAAAGGAATGGATATTGCGTGTGGTCCCTCGTGAAAATAAGAAACATTCCAGTTGTTGACCCCTCATCCTCTTTCCTCTGTGTGTGTGTGTGGGGGGGGGGGTGTATGTGTGTGTTTGTGTGTGTGTTTGTGTGTTTGTATGTGTGTGTTTGTGTGTGTGCAGCTCTTTGTCCGTCTGTCTCTGTCTGTCTGTCTGTCTGTCTGTCTGTCTGCCACTCTCTTTCTCTCTCTCTTTCTCCGCTTATCTGCCTCCTTCTTCCTCTCTCCCTTTTCTCTTTCTTTCTTGCTATCTGTGTACCAGCCTGCCCGTCTTCATTTCCCTCTGTTTCTCTTTCACTGTCCCTGTCTCTCTGTCTGTTTGTCTGTCTGTCTGTCTCTGTCTCTCTCTCTCTCTCTCTCTCTTCCTCTCTGGTTGTATCTCTCTTTGCTCTCTCCTGTCTGTTCTCCCTGCCCCCCCCCCCTCTCTCTTTCTTTTTCTTCTCTCTCTCTCTCAATCTCTCTCTCTCTCTGTCTCTGTCTCTCTGTCCCCCCTTCTCTCTCTCCCTCTCTCTCTCTGTTTTTGTTTGTTTGTTTTTGTTTGTTTGTTTTTGTTTGTTTGTTTGTTTGTTGTCTTTTTTTTCTTGCCCAGAGGGCTGGTTGTAAAACATGTTTGCTCTGCCATTACCCTCTTTATAAATTTGTTCATGTCATGTTCTTGTTCCCTCCCCCCCCCCCCCCCCCTCTCTCTCATAACATCCTAGATTCCGCCCTCTGTAATGACTTACTACATATATCTGACAGGGTATTACTGTCAGGGCTACACTGGCCTGGGGGCTGGGGAATAGAGCCCTAACCTCTAAAGGCCAGAACAACGTCTGAAGGAGAAAAGGAAAATATACTCGTGCTTAAGGACATGATTTGCTGGACCTTGCCTTCTCCTTTCATTCCTTCTGCAGTTATTAAAGCAGCGCCTGGGCTCTATCTTGATGAAACCATCGAAGCTGGGGGCAACAGCAACGTGAGAGGCTGTATGGGTCAGTGGCTTTCTTTCCCTCTCATGGAATTCCACTTTACAGCTTAGTCTTTAATGATCAACTATGACTCTCTGACTAGGAGGTTTGACTTGCACAGTCGGTTATGTGCTGCAGCCCTGGGAACTATTATTGGCCTTTGGAGAACATCTCCAACGCTGACTGTCCTTATGCCCTCTTGGCCGAGAGAGTGGGGATGTGCTGTGGGCAAGAGTCTACCACTATAATCAAATTTCTGCCCAATTTCCGACAGAGCCTCTGCCCCCTCTGTGTTTTGGAGGTCATCGTCGAACACGACGGACAAACAACCAAAAGAACAAACACACTGGATTGTCAAGAAGTTTGTTGTAGCCAGACTCAATCTAGGGGACAGTATAGCTAAGTGGTCAGAGCACTCGCTTTCCTCACGCTAAGGTTCAATTAAGCAGCGTGTAGCGTAGTTACCAGTTGGATGGGTGACCGTTTGCGGCGCCTTGGTTTTAATATAGTCCCCCAGTTCACCCAGCTGTTAGTGAGTACCTGCCCTGTTTACGGTCAGGGAAGTAATAGATGGGCGCCGTCCTAAATATGCTGGCCCCTACAGAAGCTGAGGTCTCTGACACCTCGCTCCCCTACGACCTCATAGGTTATGGGACACCTTTACCTCTCGCGCAGACTAATTCTGATGAGCCCCCCTCCCTCCTCCCCTTCTCCAAGTAGAAAAGTGTGTCATGCTGTGTGGAATAGGTTTGTTTCATTTATATGCGACGAGACTTATCCAATGGCTGATTATATACATGAAAAATGGATATGATTTTTAATGTATGTGCTAGATGTTAGTGTGTGTGGTGTGTGTGTGGGGGGGGGGGGGGGCATATGTGTGTGTGTATGTGTGTGTGTGTGTGTGTGTGTGTGTGTGTGTGTGTGGTGTGTGTGTGTGTTTGTGTTGTGTGTGTGTGGTGTGTGTGTGTGTGAGTTTATATAATTTATAAAGTTTTTTTTTATTTAAACCTCTGTCTGTCTGTCTGTCTGTCTCTGTCTCTCTGTCTTACTCTCTCATTCACATCAACACTACACTCATAAACAGCCGCAGCACCAAACACGGAACAAGACATACAAGCTGGGCTCAAACTGCTTATTTTCACTTTCTTGTCTGTGTGAGGATGAAAGGCTGTCTGAGAAGACATACATTGTCTCCCCTTCAACCTTCACCCCCCCCCTCCCCCCCCCCCCCACCGACCCCGACTTCCCTGTCTACATCAGTAGCGTCACTTCAGGATTCAACCAGGCCAGCCTTGACATAGGAATCTACTTCCCTCTAGTCTGTCTCTACAAAAAGTCTGTTATGGAAGGTACAATATATTATTATGTTTCCGACAGTTTCTTATAATTTTTTTTTCTGGATTCAATATTGTTCTTGCTTTTATCGCTTAACTTCATCAGCATTGCCTTCTTCATCATCATTATCATCGTCATCAATGTCGTTATCATCGTCAGTGTCATTGTCGTCATCACCCTCATCATCACCGTCATCATCATCCTCATCATAATCGTCGTCGTCATCATCATTCTCGTCCTACTTCTCCTCCTCCTTTCTCCTCCTCCCTCCTCCTCATCATCATCATTGTACACAGCTTTGATTGATGATGCCTTCCATTATGATGAATCGTGCTTTTACAATTCACCAAGCGCTCACAATACACGAACATTTCATTGAACACATAAATCAATAGACAGTACTTTAAAATAGTAACACCCCCCACCCCCCACCCCCTCCTCCCCTGTCTCCAATCCCCCAACTCAGCATAAATCAAAGACAATAGCCCATATCTCACTCCTAATTCGATCAATCAACCACGGGAACCAGCTGAGGATAGGAACACTTTACCCTAATAGCACACTACTGATCCTCTGCACATTGTATGTATCCCAGGGGACAGTTCGGTCTGATCACATCACCCTGACCCATACAAACCACTACACCCTAGATTGAGCACAGTCACCTCTGGGTGCTGTTTGGAATCGTGGTGATGGGGAGGGGGATATGGTGGAGGGGGGGCATAGTGGAGTGATTCTTCTAGAGTTTGTCTTAAGTGGTGAAGTGAGCTATTTCTGTACTGAAGCGGAGGATATGGCATCGTCTTAAGTGACGCTGAGAGTTTTTTTTTCTGGGTAGAAAGAGGCTGAAGTTGTCAATGCCCCGTGGTTGTTTTTTCCTATTGTTTGTTTTATTGTGGCCTAGATTTTTTCCTTCTTTCTGCCTCTTAGTCTGTATGTGTGAGCTTCTGTGTGTGTAAGAGTGTGTGTGTGTGTGTGTGTGTGTGTGTGTGTGTGTTTGTGTGTGTGTGTGTGTGTGTGTGTGCGCGCGCGCGC
>CM060328.1:58985140-58993206 GCA_030674155.1 Stramonita haemastoma
CACACACACACACACACACACACACACACACACACACACACACACACACACACACACACAGACACAGACACCCCACACACACACACACACATACACGCACACACACACACACACATAAACACACACTCAGGCACGCACGCACGCACGCATACACACACACACACTATACACACACCTAAACAAAGTCATTACATTTCGCTACATCACACACCACAGTGTGTGTGTGTGTGTGTGTGTGTGTGTGTGTGTGTGTGCGTGCGTGCGTGCGTGCGTGCGTGCGTGCGTGCGTGCGTGCGTGCGTGGTGTGTGTGTGTGTGTGCGTGCGTGCGTGTGTGTGTGTGAGGGTGTGTGTGCGCGCCTTGGTTTTTTGTCGTTAATGTCTGTTTTCTTATCTCTTTATGTCTTAAGTCTTAACAGATGTGTCCGATTTTCTTCATTCTACATCCCGTGTCAAGGCCACAAACGCTAGTTTAATCTAGCGTCATGTAGGAACAAATAAGTTCACGACACCCACTTGAAAGCCAGCACCACCTACACCAACAGTGCCTCATTATTTTGTAAGTGGGTCCAGAAATAGCAGCAGCATTTCCCCTCCCTCCACCCACCCTCCCTCTCAACTCTCCGACCAGCCACTGAGCCACTGCATTGAAACTGGACGCCTGTTCAAGGGGAGTTTTATCCCCTGGAGTTAACTAGCATCAGTGCCGACTCCACTCACCCGAAAGTTCTTCTGATGAGACTATAAACAGAGACACCTTCCCCCTTCCCTCGCCTTCCCCCTCACCTCCCCTCCGAGTGTGCAAATGCAGCAGAAATCTTGCACACATATAAAGCCCTGTTCCACCTTTTGGAAGAATATAACTATTTGTGCCTGTGGAAATGTATGGAAACACTACAAAACCACATGCACACGGGACTGGCTGCAAAAACGCACAAAAGCGGGCTTTTTTCCCCCATTATCTTTAAAGTAAAAGAATATAAAAAATCCACATTCTTGTCAGGCATTCTGAAAAATCCAGCAGACCCTTTCTTTTTTCTGGATTTTGTCTTTACCTATCCTATAGTCATATAGACCTTGTGGGCACCACTGAATATTTCGCAACCAGCTTCCTCCATTCCCCGCTGTCCTCTGCTTTCCGAAAAGAATCGTTCCACTCAAGGCCAGTCAGTCACTCCACTCTCTAATGACTTTTTCCGTACAGCCCATTGCTAACTATACTGGCCCACGCGTCTACAAAAAGAAACTAGATCTATAACGTGTGCATCAGTTGTGATGAGTGGATTGGCCTTGACTGGATTGAGTTGTTGCGGTAAGCTGGAAAAAGCAAGGATTGCAGGAAGCTGGATACAAAATCTTCAGTGGTGCCCCAACAGTCTACAAGACTAGAGATGTAGGTAGGGGTGAAGAAGAGAATGTTATGCACGTTTTAGTGCACTGGCCCTCAGTTTATACTTTCTGAATTGATAGGACTATGTAGCTTAATGGTAATTAGATGTTGTATGATTGAAATTTATGTTCACCTATTATTATGAAAATTATGTTCACTTAGTTTCTAAACCTCCTGTAATGGAATATTTTTATGCCATTTTCCAGCAAATTTCATACTTATTTTAAACCAGGTAATGTTCCCGGCAGTTGGAATACGGCTACCTAAATGGAGTGGGGGTGGGGGTGTATACGCAAAAACCTCACCATTGGTAATCCACTGAGCTCCAGCCAAGAAAAAAAACCAACAACCCAAACAAGCAAAGAAAGCAGGTACAAGAGACATGATTACGAACGCAGAATCTTTATAACAGAGCACACACGTTGACTACAAGCTGTTGCAATGTCGATCTATTTATTTGTTGTTTTATGGAACAATGTACTGTGGGTGTAGAATACTGTATAGTGTGTTTGTGTGTGTGTGTGGGGGGGGGGGGGGGGGGTATATGTGCGTATATGTAGACACAAAAGTACAATCAATAATCTCAAAGTTAAAATGAGGTTCAACTTCCAAGTCATCTCCAAGTTTTCAGGGACAAGGAAAGAGCAGGCATATTAGAGATCTCTCGCTCAGGCGCTAATGGCCTACAGCAACAGTCCAACTCTCTCGTTATCAGCAAAATGACTGTGATTTTTTTTCTAACAGGCCATTGCACAACTATTGGTTTTCTCAACATATTCATTTTTGTTGTTACTTTTTGAAATAGCAAACACAAAAAACGTGGAAAAACTGGATTAGACAAGTTTTCTTTAAAGATATGATATTTTGAAAGTTATATGCAATCGTTTCTCTGAGTCTGTTGACATTTTGTTTGGGTTTTTTTTTGGTTGTCCACAGCCCACGAATGTCTTCCATTAAAAACATGATTTTTTAAAATTCTCGTCTACAGGTCTGAGGTTCACCAATGGTGAGTTTGTGTGTACACGATTCTTTCCGATGACCTTTTTTGCCCTCCATGAAGGTTGTCGCATTTTGACTTAAGGGATCATTAAAATAATCAATGCTTTAAAGTTTGTCTAATAAACATAGTTTTTGAAACATCCGTCTACAAGTTTGTTTCTTTGTTAATTTATTTGTTTTATTGTTTGTTTGTTTGATTCTTGTTTATTTTGTATCTGGTGCTATTTTGCTGGATATTACGACTGCAGAAAAAAAAAAGCAGATTGAACATTTTTACCCAGTGTTAATAGCTTTCATAATAGGCAGCATGTCTCATTATGGAGAGACTAATGGGCAATCTCTTAGAGGCAGTCTAATTTACTTAACGATTTATCGAATTGCTATGCCTTTTAAGTAATAAACAGACACAGTCTAATGCACAACAAGAACAACAACAAAACAAACATATACACACAACACACACAAACACACACACTCAAACAAACACACACACACAAACACTAACACAAACACACACACAACAACACACAACACACACACACACACACACACAACACACACACACACACACACACACACACACAACACACACACACACACAACACACACACACACACACACAACACCACAACAACACACACACACACACACACCACACACACACACACCACACACACACACACACACACACACACGCACGCACCGCACGCACCCCCCCCCCCCACACACACACACACACTAACACACACACATGCAAACCGACATGCAGTTGCCTGGCCATAGATTTTCGATCAAAACGATATTCTTCAGAAAGCCAGCATGTCTTTGCCTATCTTTATCCCTGCAGATGTCTGTTTATCAGTCTAAAGGCACAGGTATTCGATAAATCGTTACTGCGCTGAACACAGCCTGTAAAAAGACGGTGCACTGGTTTCTAGATAACGAGACCTACTGCATATTGCTGAAAGCCATTAGCCTTGTATGAAGGGAATTTTACAAAAGGATGTTTTTTCTTTGGTCGTGCAAAAAAGAAAAAAAGACCGGCTGTGAGCGGATTATCTATAAGACAGTTATTTCAAATAAAGAAACAAGGATGCAGACGTATTTTTGAGTTTTAAACTTATTCAAGCTTTACGAAAAGTGATGATTTCATTTATTATTTATATTTGCAGACATCCACACGACATCACAGAGGACAGACAGACAGACAGACAGACACACACACACACACACACACACACACACCGCGCGCGCGCGCGCGCGCACGCACGTACACACATACACACACACGCTCGCACGTACACACATACACACACACACGCACGCGCGAACACACACGCACACATCACTATACACAACACTACACTAAACTCACATACGCACATACGCAAACACACTACACTTCACTACACCACTTACACACACACACACACTCACACACACACACTTACACACACTTACACACACACACACACACACACACACACACACACACACCACACACACACACACACACACACACACACACACACACACACACACACACAGATAAAGAGGGAGGGTTAAGAACCACAGATGAGACAATGCGGGTACTGTAGAAGCTCTCTTAATCTGCCATGTCGAATGGAGTCTCTAGGTAATACCCATATAACTTGCCCGGTTCTTAACCTTATTTTCATGAAAAAGTGTTGCCAGACAACACCACTCGTGGTCATGTTCTTACACACACGCGCGCGCGCGCACTCACACAAAACACACACACACATTTTTACATTCTTCTTGTTCTTCTTCGCATTCTTGTTCTTCTTCGCATTCTTGTTCTTCTTCGCATTCTTGTTCTTCTTCGCATTCTTGTTCTTCTTGTACTTGTTCTTGTTCTTCTTGTTCTTCTTGTTCTTGTTCTTCTTGTTCTTCTTGTTCTTGTTCTTGTTCTTGTTGTTGTTGTTGTTGTTGTTGTTGTTCTTCTTCTTCTTCTTCTTCTTCTTCTTCTTCTTCTTCTCTTCTTCTTTTCTTCTTCTTCTTCTTCTTCTTCTTCTTCTTCTTCTTCTTCTTCTTCTTCTTCTTCTTCTTCTTCTCCTCCTTCTCCTCCTCCTCCCCTCCTTCTCTTTCTCCTTCTTTATGTTTAACCGGTCATTACTGCTTTACACACATACTTGAACAGAAATGACTTTTTTCTCCATGTTATGAACGTCACTTGACAAAGAAGACTATTAGACGGTCAAAGCACGGAACAACCCAAAAAGAATGGAGGAAGCGGGCTATAAAGTATACCAACAAAATTAATATAACAGCTGCTTCTGCATGATCAGCTGCAGCGATATTTATCAAGAGAGCAATAACAGATATCTCAAGCAGGAAATTGGTTTCTTGTTTATCCCCTAATTTGTCGTCAACATGTCTCCGAGTTTCCGGACTGTTTGAAATAATGAATCATTCAGTACTCCTTACGGTCACGGGGGTGATTTTCACATAAAGAGAGAGAGAGAAGGGGGGGGGGGGGGGGGGGGGAGGGAGGGGGAGGGGGAGAGGAGAGAGGAGAGAGAGAGAGAGAGAGAGAGAGAGAGAAGAGAGAGAGAGAGAGAGAAGAGAGAGAGAGAGAGAGACAGACAGACAGACAGACAGACAGACAGACAGACAGACAGACAGACAGACAGACAGACAGACAGACAGACAGACAGACAGGCAGACAGACAGACAGACAGACAGACAGACAGACAAACAGATAGACAAATAGACAGACAGACACACCGAGATAGAGATACAGAGAGACAGACACACAGACACACAGACAGAAAGACATATAGACAGATAGACTAACAGACAGACAAATAAAGCCAGAGAGAGAGACAAACAGTGTGTATGTGCACAATCTGCATAAGCACACGCGGTTTGTATGCATATATATATATATATCTCTTTCATCCAGCCAGCCATTTAATTCAATATAACCAACAATATAAAACATAAAAAACAAAGCCAAAAATGACTGCAATAAGCAAAACAAAACCATTAAAAAAAAACTCCCTCCAAGTAGTCCAAGTACAGTTATGGAACATGCATACCGCTGACCTAGTACCCTTTAAAGGTGGAATTTAACACAAAACGACAACGACAACTACAACTACAACAATACGCTTTTTATCACGCTAAGAAACGATATGGATAAGAAAAAAGCTAGGAGTACAGTGATGAAAATACCTCGTACAGCGAAAAGTTGATCTCACTCTTTGATCTACCGAAACGTGATGCTGCATATCAAGAAACGATGCTGAAGTGACAAAAACACCTTAGTGTGTTCAACTTTAGTGTCTATTTACCACTTTTATTGCTTTCTTTTTGTGGGGGAGTTTAGGTAGGCCTGGTTTTGTTACAGAGTTCAGTTTTTGTAGTGTTCTTTTTTTATTTTTATGTTTGTTTGCTGGTTTGTGTTGTTATTAAATTTTGGGTTGTGGCCCAGTGTTGTGGAACAGTTCAAGTTGATGCTTACTTGTTTCGTTTTCTTAGTTTAGTTTAGCCTGGTTTGTCTTGTTTTTTTTGTTTTATTTTGTAGTTTTGTTATCACATGTTGGTGTGTATTTCATGTTATTAAAGGTAAAAGGTAGGTAAAGGTGTCCTATAACCTAGGCGGACGGAGGGGAGAGAGGCATCAGAGATTTCAGCTTCTCCAGGGGCCAGTATATCGAGGGCGGCGCCAATCTCCTCTCCCTCGCTGCTTTACTTTCCCTGACACTAAAGAGGGCAGGTACCCATTGTCAACTGGGTGAACTTAGGGGACTGTACTTAAGCTAAGGCGCGCAAACCACGCTCGACGCTGCTAAACTTGACTTGGGGAAAGCGAGTCCTCTGACCACTTAGCAAATACGCCCCCTGGTTACTAAAGGGTTTTTATTTCCATTTTGTTCCTATTTTGGCTGCTTTATGTTTTAATGAATGCCACACCAACTCTTACACTAGAAAAGCTTGCATTTATTCTTTCCTGCGATCTGTTGCCATTGTATCCTTAGTTTTGCGTGTGGGTTTTTTTTTTGTTGGGGATTTGTTTTATTTGTTTTGCTTATTAAGCTGTTTGCTATCTTCGTTGTTTGGATTCGTTTTTGTTTTGTGCTTCTCCTTTTCTTGTGCTTTGTTGCTTTTGGGGGAGTATAATCCAGTTTTTAGCATGTTCATTTTCGTTCTTGTTTTCTTTTCCATTCTGTTTTGCTATGTATTACGTTAAAGATTACTTTACTATGAAGGCAAAAATTAAGGTACATATATCTTTAACGTATGTAATATGTAAATGTATTACACAATTATATACATACATACATACATACATACATACATACATACATACATACATACATAAATACATACATACATACATACATACATACATACATACATACATACATACATACATACATACATACATACATACATACATACATACTACGTACGTACGTACGTACGTACGTACGTACGTACGTACGTACGTACGTACCTACCTACCTACCTACCTACCTACCTACCTACCTACCTACATACATACATACATACATACATACATACATACATACACACATACATACATACATACATACATACATACATACATACATACATACATACACACATAGCTACATAGCTACATAGCTACATAGCTACATAGCTACATGCATGAATAGTTCGAAACATATAAACATGCATGTGTCGTTTTTCCAATAACATGTTTGATATAATTATTGGTACAACTGCGAAAACTATGTCACAAAACCGTAAATAAAATGGACGGAAAATCAGCGCAAAGATTAAACTCCACAAAACCTAAACCCTTCCAGCAACAGACAAAAAAAAAATCACACACACTCGCATGTAACACCATCACTAACTCAGTGATTCACACCCTGATTCCAAAAGCCTATCGCCTCCACGCCTGCCAACAGTTCTCGCAGAATGAATTAATCAAAAGTAGAGGAGGGCGAGCTCTCCCATGTACCATTTTCTTGACCCTGCCTCACCCTTAATGGGCAACAGGCACGCTTGCTGTTGAGGAGTAGTCACGGTGACTGGATAGACAGGAGTCAGGGCAGCAGCTGAAACATTCAGGCCCTCCCGCTGGTTCTTTGATGTTTCCCAGTGCTATTTTTGGTGACGAGTCTGGGCCGTTGGCTTCAGAGAGCATTCCCATTTCTGACCTTGCGTGCCTGTGGCTTTGAACACCTGCCCCTCTCACCCACACAGCCCTACATCTGTAGGAACCCCTGCCGAATTGCTCATGCACAGATACCTAGGAGAGCTTGCGTTTGCATATGTAGGCACAAGCTCACACATGCATGTACACACATGTTCCCATTCACTCATGCGAGTGCATGCACACTTAAAAAAACAGATTGCACACAGGTGTCGTGTTTAGACACCATTCCTGGCGAAAATTCGGGAGCTGAAGTCCTCAGGGCGGTTCAAGGCTGTATATGGCAACGTTCTGGCGGCTCCTGCGACGGCACTGGAACCATGCGTATCGGCAATCGCCGTTCCAATGAACCACTCCAGCGACGTGGAGAGGAGGGGAGTGGAGGGCAGGGGCTCTGCTTGCCCTCCGTATTAATTTACTTACCCAGGCCTTGCGCTAGGCCCATAGAGCACAGAACACAACTCCATAGTCTTTCAAGACTTATGGATGCCTACTGTTGTTGAATA
>CM060328.1:59008306-59010806 GCA_030674155.1 Stramonita haemastoma
GTCCTGGCAAAAGTTCCTGCAAGGATAACGCAATTTCTGTAGCACACAGCTATAACTGGGGACATGAAAAGTGGGGCTCTATTACTAGATTACAGTTTTACAGAGGAGAGCTGTCTAATTTTGCCCAGAGAAAACTGCAGAGGCCTGAAGTATTGTACTGTCCAATACCTACACTGCAACAGAATTGAATGCCGTCCAAGACATGAAAACACAAGACAGGATAAATTAATACAATACATTTGAATGCAATAAAAAGGTAAAGCAAGGTAAAGGTGTCTCATAACTATGTGGTCGTTGGGGAGCGAGGCATCAGAGACCTCAGCTTCTTTAGGGGCCAGCAATACTGAGGGCGGCGCCCATCTCCTCTCCCTCGCTGCTTTACCTACCCTGACCCTAAAAAGGTCAGGTACCCATTTACAGCTGGGTGAACTGGGGGGACAGTACCGTATCCAAGGTGCGCAAACGGTCACCCATCCAGCGTACCCACGCTCGATGCTGCTTAACCTTAGCTTGGAGAAAGCGAGTGTTTTGACCACTGAGTTAATCTGAATACAATACAATGCAATACATGCAATACAATAGATTACAGTACAGCACAACACAATACAAGACCACACAATGCAATACCCAATCATACCGCACGCGATATTATCTTCTCTAATAGAAAGCTGCAATGCGTGTGTGTGCTTTCGAATTTGCTAGAATTATTATTGTCATTGTTGTTTGTTGTGAGGGTGAGTGCAAGCGCTTTGATTTGTTTTTACAAGATATGCTATATAAATCATGTGTATATTATTTATTATTATTATTATTATTATCATATCATTATTATTATTATACAAAGCAGTAATGTATATTCACAGTTATGCAGTGCAACAAATCTCAATAACTTTCAAGGGGTTAAAATATTAAACCTAACATACACCATTTCGTGACCGACCAATTAATCTTTAATCTCCATTGACAGACAGATGGTTAAAGAGAAGCACTGCCTCAACCCTCACTACCTTATAAAAGTTGCAGTACCACTTCTTCTGCAGCCTGCTAGACAAACCACTCACTGTTTCCTATTTTAGAATGAAAAGAAAATTACAGAGAGAAACCAAATTTAGACCGATCCACGCTTCATCAACATCTGTAGCTGTCTTACGCTGAAGAAATACACACACCACACACACACACACACACACACACACACACACACACCAACACACACACACACACACACACAACACACACATACACACGGCGCGCGCGCGCGTACACAAAGAGAGAGTGAGAGAGACAGAGAGACAGAGAGAGACAGAGACAGGGAAAGATAGACAGAGACAAAGACAGAGACAAAGACTGAGACAGGCAGAGGTACGCAGATATACAAACACACAGAGACATAGAAACAGTAAGACATGGACAGACAGAATCAAAGAAACATAAACAGAGGTAAAAAAAACCAAAAAAAACAACACAAAAAACTAATAAACGACAATCAAGCGGACAGCATCCATGGCGGAAGCAGACCCAGCCAATCAAAAAGTCCGACAGACAGCGGAAGGACCCCTCAGCGTTAGGAGTCAGGTGAGCTTGGGATGTGATTAACTCTTTCCGTCAGGGCCGTCTGTCTTCTGGCAGTGCACAGCACTCTGCACTTTGGACTGATGGAGTGGAGTGACGGAGCTATAAATAACTTCCCTGTCTGTGCTTAGCCTAACCTTTTCCTTCCTCTGTAATCCTTCCTTGGATGGGATGTGTCTTGAATGGATTGCAAACAGAAGTGGAACTGGTAGGTTGCACGAACGAACATCTGGACTGGCCAAGGTTGTCCTACTGGGGAACAGTACAAGGAGGATGACGAAAATGCAGACAGAGGAAACGATGGGAAGACAACATCAGAGAGTGGGCTGGATTTGAGTGGAATGACACTCTACGAAATGCTGAGAACCGCGCGTGAGGAGTGGAGGAAGCTGGTTGCAAAATGTTCAGTTTTGCTCCAACAACAGTCAATCAGGCTACGGGGCAGGTGAAGATGAAAGAAAAGGTATTTTGAAACAAGAAAAAGATCATCAAGCTGGATACTCTTGTAAGCGTAAGTTTCATTCTGCCACTACCTTATACTGGGTACTTATTTTTCTAAGAAAGAAACTAACTTGAGATCTCGTGTGTCATTTGCATTTGAATAAACATGTCCCTCTCAAAGTACAAGGGCTGTGTGTTTGTTAAGTTCAAACCATCCATACCATTGACCGTCACTGGCCAGCTCTTCCAATTATATTTGGATGGGGTTTTAACGTGTGCATACCTGTGACTATGGTTTGTAGTCTCATTTGACAGACGTTTCAAGACGCAAAAGTTAAACTGCATATGATTCTGAGGTTTGCAATCAAAACCATTAAAAGGGTTGGGGATTTTGTGTTCTGTTTATGGCTTTACAATACAGCAACAAATACAGAGGTATACAAAAATTCTCAGTCGCTGGGAGCTGGAAGAGGGATAGTTAGACAGA
>CM060328.1:59015806-59023306 GCA_030674155.1 Stramonita haemastoma
TTTTCAGAAATCAAAGGGGCAACATGACAAAATCACCGCCTTCACCTTAGGCGTCTGTGGGTGTATGCTTTACGAGAGAAAGTAATGTGACCTTTTGCTAGCTTTTTACACATTGTTTCCTGATATGACGTCATGTTTATAATTATCTGGTGGGATATCTATACGCTTTTTAGTCTTTGTTTTATGATGATTGCTGTGTGAGAGGTGAATTCAAAAGGCAAGATTTTTCTGCATTATGGATTTATTTTGTTTTCATTACTGTGTGTATAATATTCAATGACGGGAATAGAACCTTCTTTTTAGAGGTTTTTCTCCTTTTTTCTCTACATTTGTGTTAGTTTTCTCGCACTAAAATGACGTGGCAAATACGGGTTGCTTTTGACGTAATTTGTCTCATTTTCTCCGACCAAGCAGACCTGCTGCTACATTCCTTTTATTCCGATCTTGTGAACTCGACACTTCGTCAGCATAGGTAAAAGGTAAAGGTTGTTCTATCACCTATGTGATCTATGGTGGAGAGTGGGGGAAAGCGGGGGAGGGGGTGGGGTGCGGGCGACATCTCAGAGACCTCAGCTTCTCTAGGGGCCAGCATATTGAGAGCGGCGCCCATCTCCTCTCCCTCGCGGCTTTACCTCCCCTGACCCTAAAGAGGGCAGTAGTTGGTACCCATTTACAGCTGGGTAAACTGGGAGACTAAAGTCAAGGTTCGAAAACAGTCACCCATCCACTCGGTAACTACGCTCAACGCTGCTTGATTAACCTAAGCTTGGGGAGAGGGAGTGCTCTGGCCACTGAGCTATCCCGTCACCATAGCCGTAGTCAAACTTATCTGGCTGTACCTTCGAGGCCACGTTGACAAGCAGCGTGTAATTCGGGCAAGGTCAGTCACGAGAGTCCCCTGCTCTGCCACTGGCTCCTGTGGCTGTGTTCAGTGGCGGGTGGTGTAATCCAACAGACGCAGGACACTGCCTACAAACCTCCCAGTGACGACAGTAATTATCAGTTTAGCCGCGAAGCCATTGTGAGTGATTCGCCCCAACAGGGTGCTAAAGGTCACCCCACAGCAAGTGTCTTCCATAAACCTTTTGACCCCTTGACCCCAAAGGCCTTGACATGAGCTCACCACAGCCAGACATCATCTATCTATATCTATCTATCTATCTATCTATCTATCTATCTATCTTATCTATCTATCTATCTATCTGTCTATCCCTTAGTCTGGCAACCGTGGGGGCACCCCTGAAGACTTGACAACCAGTTCCCTCCATTCCTGTCTCTGTTCTGCCTTTCTCAAAATTTTGTTGAGTTCTAGGCCTGTCCATTCGCTGATGTTGTCCTCGCATCTCTTCCTTGGTCTGCTTCTTTTTCCTCCTCCTACATAAATTCCAAATATCACTATAATTAATTATGCTTTAAGATTCAAAATTTAATGACATTAAACCCTTCTTTAATGATGGGGAATTTCAGCAAACAAAAAAAGTGTAACGATATATATTTGCATTAACAAAGACGTTTGCAACACTGCATGTGACAGAAATTTTAAATGTACTCAACCTTATGAACAATGTCATGCAACTTTACTCTTGACTATTAATCTGCTAAGTGTTAATGAAGTCTGCTGTTATTATTATCGTTTATCTTGTTGTTGTTGTTGTTGTTGGTTGTTGTTGTTGTTGTTCTTCTTCTTCTTCTTCTTCTTCTTCTTCTTCTTCTTCTTCTTCTTCTTCTTCTTCTACTGCTGCTGCTGCTGCTGCTGCTGCTGCTGCTACTTACTACTACTACTTCTACTACTACATCTACGACTACGACTTTTAATTGAGTTAATAGTTCAGACTCTTCTTATACGATTGCTTAAATTCAGAATGTTTCTTTTTTCTACAAAGTTCTAACAAATGCATGAGGGTTGCGTCTAATGTGAAAGAGAAATAAGATTCAAAAAAACCCAACACACGAATGGAATAACGAGAACAAAACATAATATGTCTTAAAAGGAAGAGAAAACTTCAAAGTTCAAAAAACATCACATTCATAATCTTCAAGAGCAATACAGAAAGAATCAAAAACAACAATAAAGACGAGAAAGAGAAAGAAAAACAAAACAAAGAAAAAAAGAAAGAAAACAAAAAAGAAGAAATAAAGAAAAAAAGAAAAGAAAGAAAGAAAGAAAGAAGAAGAGAAAGAGAAAAAGAAAGAAGAAAAAATAAGAGAAGAAAGAAAAGAAAGAAAGAAAGAAAAAGAAAGAAAAAGAGAAAGAAAAAAGAAAGAAAGAAAGAAAGAAAGAAAGAAAGAAAGAAAGAAAGAAAGAAAAGAAAGAAAGAAGAAAGAAAGAAAAAGAAAGAAAGAAAAAAGAAAAGAAAGAAAGAAAAAGAAAGAAAGAAAGAAAGAAAGAAAGAAAGAAAGAAAGAAAGAAGAAAAAGAAAGAAAGAAAGAAAGAAAGAAAGAAAGAAAGAAAAGAAGAAGAAAGAAAAGAAAGAAAGAAGAAAGAAAGAAAAAGAAAGAAAGAAAGAACGAAAGAAAGAAAAGAAAAGAAACAAATAAACAAAAAGAGAAACAAAGAAAGAAGGACATCCGAAAAAAGAAAGTATCTCAAAGAAGCAAATACATAGACTATGTATGCCCTAGAAAAGAATAAGAAGCAACAAAACCCCTCCAACAAAATATAAAAAAACAGATGTTATGAAAATAAAGCACCGGATATAAAGAAAGCAAGGAACAAACATAATGAACGACAAATGATCGAGTAGAGGAGAAATGAAAATTGTTTTTTAGAAAAATCTTGCATAGTCCATCTAGGCACCCATCATAAAGCTTCTTCTGTGACCCATAGCATAACACACACACACACACACACACACACACACACACACACACACACACACACACACACACACACACACACACACACACACACACACACACACACACGAATGCACGCACGCACGCACGTGCGTTTTTGCACTGAACTTCATTACATAATTTCATGTGAAGATATTGCAGTGAAAGAGAATTCAAACCAAGGTCTGTTTTCTTGTCTGTCTAACTACTGCCTCTCTATCTGTCTGTCTAACTGCCTGCCTGTCTTTTGTCTGTCTGTCTGTCAGTCTGTCTGTCTGTCTGTGTAATTGCCTGCCTGCCTGTCCCGTCTGTCTAACTGCCTGTCTGTCTATCTGTCTGTCTGTTTATCAATCTGCCTGTCTATCTAACTTCCAGTATGTTTGCCCAATTGTCGATCTGTTTGTCTGTCTGTCTAACTGCCTTTCTAACTGCCTGTCTGTTTGTCTGTCTGTCCATCAATCTGCTTGTCTGTTTGGCTGTCTAAATGCCGTGTGTTTGTCCAACCATCTGTATCTTTCTTTAATATCTGCCTGTCTGTTGTTTTCTGTCTAATTGCCTGTCTGTCTAACTGCCTGTCTGTCTATCATCTGTCTGTCTATCTAACCCTGGATGTTTATCTATCTTCCTGTGTGTTTGTCTGTTTTTCTGCCTGACTATATTTGTCTTACTGCCTGCCTGCCTGTCTGTCTGTCTGTCTGTCTGTCTGTATGTCTGTCTGTCTGTTTGTCTGTCGGTTCTTCTTTCAAAAAAAATATTGTTCAAGCTGTCATTTCTTAAATTTTTTTTCAATTTCCTGTTGACAAGCACAGTTGCCAGATGTAGTTCTTACAGCTAATTCAAAACAAACAAAAGAAACACTCTACTTGTCTTGTTGAGTCTTTCATTCCGTGTGTTGACCACTCATCCCCTTTCACGTTAAGGTGTTTTGTGTGGATTTAATTTACAATATAATTAATTGTTTTACATAACCTTTTTGGTCCCGTTTTCAAGCAATTTGTCCTACTACTTAGATTACGTAACAGAATTATCAGGAAGAGCTGAAACAGACAGCGAAATTATAAACAAACAAACAAAGCGGGCAAATCAAACAAACACCATTGAAAGCAATCAGAGCACTAGCAGCAGCAGCAGCAGCAGCAGCAGCAGCAGCAGCAGCAGCACAGCAGCAGCAGCAGCAATATCACAAGAGCTACAAATGTTTCGTTCATGATGAAAAAGGAGCTAAATGAATAAAGCCAACAGCTGTAAATGACATTACATGAAATCCCACAATAGTAAACAAAATCATCACATAGAGATATTTTAAACCTTTTTTTCAGCCTTTAAAACAACATGATGTTTGGCTGACTCGCTAACTGATTTATTGTCCAAAGTCAACTCGCGTGGAATTGTTGGAGAATTAGGTTCTCTTTAGCGTTTTGCCTCAAAATGCCACCATAAATGACTGATTTATTGATTAGATTTATTGTTCCAATTTAACCTGCGGAGAAATTTATGGCACTTTATGGCTCCCTTTAGCCTGTTGCCTTTAAGATATTATCATGAATGACTGATTTATTGAAAGGATTTATTGTTCAAATTTAACTGGCGGAGATGTTGCAAGGGCGGTAGGTTCGTTTGAATTTTTGGCCCTGGAAACAATGCAATAGATGACTGACTCACTGATCAAGTTATCCCTGAACTCAACTTGCTGAGAAACCGCTTGAGCACGACATCCACTTTCAGAAATGTCTCTCTTCCACGCTGGCCATATCGCAGCCCTGACATTCACATGTTGCTGAGTAATTGCATTATACAGCCATGGCATCCATACTTCTAGTGGACAGGATAACTCAGTGGTCAGAGATTTCGCTTTCCCCAAGCTATGGTTAAACAGCATCGAGCGTGGTTACCAAGTGGATGGGTAACTTTTGCGCACCTTAGTTTCAGTACAGTCCCCCCAGCTCACCCAGCTGTCAATGGGTACCTGCTTCTTTAGGGTCAGGGAAGGTAAAGCAACGAGGGAGAGGAGATGGGTGCCGCCCTCAAATGCTGGCCCCCAGAGAAGCTGATGTCTCCGAGGCCTTGCTCCCGTACGACCACATAGGTTATGGGACACCTTAAAGAACTCGCTATGAAGTGAACATAAAACCAATGTTTTTGTCTGTCAGTTCGTAACATCCATATGCAGTTTCCTTTGCATGTTTTTATGTTTACTTACGCTACCATTTTGCTTTACTTGTTGCTTGTGTGTGTGTGTGTGTGTGTGTGTTGTGTGTGTGTGTGTGTGTGTGTGTGTGTGTGTGTTTGTGGTGTGTGTGTGTGTTGCGTGTGCGTGTGCGTGTGCTATGTGTGTTTGTGGTGTGTATGTGGTGTGTGTGTGTGTGTGTGTGTTTGTTTGTTGTGTGTGTGTGTGTGTGTAAGTGTGTGTGTATGTGTGTGTGCGTGTGTGTTTGTGTGTGTATGTGTGTGATACTTATTTTTCTCACATATCTAGTTTTTCCACTCAACATTGTATGTAGCGTAGATATGTGTCACAGTTTCTTGCATGTGTGTTAACAGACAATAACTTTATTCAAAACCACGTGGTTGTTCTGTCTTATTGTATGCTTGCGTTTTATGTAAATAGTTGAATAACATTGCTCTAATAACTAATGGTAACTTAGGAAACAGTTAACAAATCTCAAAACGGTAGCTCAGTGGGAGAATCAAACCAGGCCCCAAGATTCTTTCCAGACTACGAGTCAGATTTTGTAAACCTCTCTGTTATTTTCCACTTCAAAATTAGACCATTACAGGATTTTATAGAATTTCTGCTAGCCACCTTGCATCACCTCGCTAATGTGGCTATCGCCAAAAGCCTTTTCATTTAATGATAAAAGCAAAATGCCGTGACCTTCATTTACAGTGTTTTATTATTCGAAATTTCATTTGGTGGTTCTCTTTACCCTTTGGTAAACAACCAAAACAATTCTGTTTAGAAAGGAAGAAAAAATAAAAGAATAAATAAAAAAAGAACTTTTAGACTAAATACTTGCTGCCCACATGGTAGGGTATTCAAAATCTGACATTTGCACATTTCGATTTTACAAAGTATCTATTCACAGTCTCACAATGATATTCAGATTGTAATCAAAAGAGACGAAGTGACCTTTGGAAAACGTTTAGTAACAACATTCAAATGGAACGATAACAACAGTACAACAACAGCGCAACTCTGCTGGCACAATCACAACGTCAAATAGGACCGCCCACGTTCTTGTCATGATGTGCTACAGACACAGACTCATAAGGAACAAAAAATAAACACCCAGAACATCCCTCCTCCAAACAAACGGCAACAGCAAACACTAAACACACACAACTAACGGCAGCAACTGCATTCAGGCGCATAACGAGAGACCAGAACGCCTCATAAAGGTATAGCCATGGGATCAGTAGTGTTGTTGCTTTCTGGTCAGCTGAATGCTCCCCCAAGCCCTCCCTCCCCCCCCCTCACACACACACACACAGACACACACACAGACACACACACACACACACACACACACACACACACACACACACACACACACACCACGCACGCACACACACACACACATCCAACCAGTTTCTGCTATTACGTAATCACTATTGCTTATATTAAATAATAAATGTTTTCGTTATTGATGAGGGTCCATAGTTAGGTACGGCTACTTTGATATGTCAGGTTTTTGTTGTTGGAGCTGTTATTTGTTGGTTATTGTTTTAGGAGTGTACATTTGGTTGCTGTTGGCTTTTTTTTCACCCACAGGTTCTGCTGTTTTGGCGTAATTCATGAGAAAATAGTTAAAAGCCACATTTAAGCCAGTAAGTAGGTTTTCCTTCTGGGACGACTTCGCTGTTCACACGGTCCAAAAACACTTTCAGTACAGTTCCTTTTTTGGAATGGAGAAAAAGAGCAAAAGAGCTCCAGAATATTTTCTTCACGCAATGTACTTTATTTCAAGATGTTAGAAGGAAAAGTAAGGAAACATCCTGTTCTGCACTTCAGTCTAATACCAGTAGAAGGTAAAATAAATGTCCTTTTCCTCACTTTACATCAGTTTACATAAAACGACAAAACACACCTTTTTCTTGTGTTTAACTCCACTTTAAAAACGAAACGAATTCCAACAAAACCAAAGCCAAAATATTCTAAACTAAACCAAACCAAACCAAACCAAACTAGACTAAACCTAGCCAAATAGCAAGCCAAACCAAGACAAATCCAGAAAGTAAAATCGCGAAATCTCTTCCGCCTTCGTACTTCTATATCCCAACTAGAATAGAGTAGAAGATCAAGAAGTAGAAAAAAAAGTAAACTACTTTTATTTACATTAATTTTCCAATATGACTGTTAGAGCTTAAAGTACACTCTGTCTCTCAAGTTTTTTTTTTTTTACATAAACTTCAAATCCTTTAAGTCCAACTTTTTTTCTCAGTGAATTATCATTGCAGCAGAGCAGTTAAATGTACTTTAACTTTAGATCTCACCATTTGAGCATAGGTCAACATGCTGCTAAAAGCATACGAGAGAGAAGGGGGGGGGGGAGAGGGGAGAGAGGAGGAGGAGAGGGGGAAGAGAGAGTGATAGGGGTGGGTGGAGAGGGAGAGAGAGGGGGAGGAGGAGAAAGAGGGGGGCTGAGAGATAGAGAGAAGAGAGAG
>CM060328.1:59028306-59035806 GCA_030674155.1 Stramonita haemastoma
AGATACTATAACCCACTATCTTCCTCAGTACCCCCCCCCCCCCTTCTACATTATTCTTGAATCCAAGCAAACTGCTGTTTTTGATAGATGATGTCCTGCCCTGGGCTATTTATTGCCTTTTATGTTGCATTGTTTGGGAAAGTTGATTGTCCAGCAATTTTGAGTATGAGGGGGGAAAAGTAACCAAAGAATACGCTGCTTTCAGTGGTTTGAGAAGATATTGCCATTATTTTTTGAATTACAGGGCTTGGTGGTTTGTTTCTTAGGTGCTTGCGTTTCTGCTATGAGTGTATCTGTGTCAATCTGTGCATAACTGCTTATTTAGAGTTTTGTATTTTGTATCCAGTTCCGTACTGATGGAAAACTCTTTAACCTGCCAAGACTCCAGGCAAAGAAAAAGACCTTGGAGGCAATCCTGCGAGAGTTCCTGTTCGCAGATGACTGTGCACTGACAGCCCACTCCCAAGAAGACATCCAGTGCACAGCAGACCATGTTGCTAGAGCCTGCAGATGCTTTGGCCTCACACTCAGCCTGAGCAAAGCAGAGAGCCTGTATCAGCCTGCACCAGCACAGGTTCACAGCGCCCCAGCACCGCCACCTGTCATCATCAACAACACAGTGATCCAGACTGTGGAGAAGTTCTGTACTTAGGTAGCACTGTCACCAGCGATGGATCTCTGGAGGGAGAGATGACTCTGCGCTTCTCAAAAGACACTGTTTCATTTGGCCGACTGAACAAGAGACTGGCAAGAGCACGGCATCAAACTGTCCACCAAAATTGCCGTATGCAGAGCTGTTGTCCTGAGCGCTCTGCTCTAGTGCTGTGTAACTTGGACAACCTACCGTCGTCACATTCAACTGCTGGAACAGTTCCATCATAGTTGCCTGAGAAAAATCTGCAACATCAAATGGCAGGACATGGTTTCCAACCTTCAGGTCCTGGGAAAGTGCGTACTTCCTAGCATCGAGTACCTGCTCATCAAGACCCAACTCCGCTGGACTGGACATGATGTCAGAATGGAGGTCTACAGGATCCAAAAAGTTCTCCTGTATGGACAACTGAAGCAAGGGCAACGTGCACAAGGAAGGCCCTGTAAAAGATACAGAGATACCCTGAAGGCCAACCTCAAAAACTGTGACATTGACACTGACTCATGGGAAAGCCCTGCTGCAGACAGGGAACAGTGGAAACACCGGCGCTGTCTGGGAACAAAGACCTTTGAGGCCAACCGAACAGCTGCCATCCTAGAGAAAAAGAACAGATGGAACAGCGTCCTGCCCCATGGACTCCTGCACTTTCTGCACGCGAACCTGCGCATCTAAGATTGGTCTTCATTCCCACATGAGGACCCATTCCAGCAACTGTATGACAGGAGATTCTATCATTTTTGTCTGATCAGGAAGTCTGTGTGTTTTTCTATTAGTCTGTAGGTGTCACAGACTATACCCCGCCCCCGTTCTCTCTCTCTCTCTCTCTCTCTCTCTCTACTCTCTCTCTCTCCTCTCTCTCTCTCCTCTCTCTCTCTCTCTCTCTCTCTCTCTCTCTCTCTCTCTCCTCTCTCTCTCTCTCTCTCTCTCTCTCTCTCTCTCTTATGATTCAGCGACATGCGTGACAATAAACTTATCACGGACACCTGGCATCTAGCTGTGCTTTATCTATAAATCTGACAAATTCACTTTCTTTATGTCTGTCTGTCCGCCCTTCTGACTGTTATATGCCAGCCTGCCTGTCTGCCCGTCTGTCTGTCTGTCTGCTCTGTCTCTGTCTGTCTGTCTGTCTGTCTGTCTGTCTGTCGTCTGTCTGTCTGTCTGTCTGTCTGTCTGTCTCTCTCTCTCTCTCTCTCTCTCTCTCTCTCTCTCTCTCTCTCTCTCTCTCTCTCCTCTCTCTCTCTCTCTCTCTCTCCTCTCCTCTCTCTCTCTCTCTCTCTCTGTATGTATGTATGTGTGCGTGTGCGTGTGTGTGTGTGTGTGTGTGTGTGTGTGCGTGCGTGCGTGCGTGGTGTGTGTGTGTGTGTGTGCGTGCGTGCGTGCGTGCGTGAGTGCCTGTGTGTGTGTTGTTGTGTGTGTGTGTGTGTGTGTGTGTGTGTGTGTGTGTGTGTGTGTGTGTGTGTGTGTGTGTTTACCTAAGGGCAAATTTCAGCACGTGTTCTCAACGAACTAATGGTTCAGTAACCCGCTTGGAATCAATGTTACAGGCCATTTGCTGCGTTCACGATTCATGACTGTTTTTGCCCCCATGTCGAAATTGATAGGAAAACAGCTTGCATGCAAGGTTCAACTATTATTTCTCTTAAATTTAGGCATTTTCTACTTCTGTTTTTTTTTGTTCTTTTATTCGTTTGTTCTTTGGATGCAGCCTCGAAATTGTTGTTTTCATATACGGCCTTTTTGTCCACCATTAAGGTAGCCACATTCCAATTTCGGGGTTGATATTCAAACACTACATCAGTGTGCATGCAAATTTTAATTATTTTTTGTTGTTGACCGTTCATACCGCCAGTAATAGTCTACTCTTCTAACATGTAGATCGGGTTTTAAACCTTATCCGGGATGTTCTGTGTGCTGCTGCGCCCAGAGCCGCGGTTTATAATTTAATCCAAACGAATTTGGGGAGGTGGATTTAGTTTTGATGTTAGCTCCAGAAGACAAATTCCCACAAATGAGTGTTTCAGCGGTGGCTCGATCCCGGACCGTTAAATTCAAAATCAAAAATACTTTATTATCTCTAAAACATAAAAATTCCGGTGGGTTACAAGCCATATATAAGAACATGGCTTCAGATCCTGAACACAGCACCCTGACCACCATGCTACCTCCCTCTCCCACTCTTGGGAGTATTTTGTGTTCTTAGAATGAACAGCGTTCGATTTTTGCTTTCATTTTAAACTTTTGGAGAGGCTTTTTCTGTAAAAAAAAAATCTGTATTGTGAGTTACCGAGATGGCCAGGGGCAGAATGTCAGACTTGAAATAAGATTGGGGGTGGGACAGCCTCTTTAGCACAGCCGCCCAGGATTAAATTCTGACATGAAGAGTGGCAGCAAGCCAGTTTGTATACAGACACCTACTATCATAGTGAACAATATCAGCATGGGAAACAATGAATCTGTGCACCATTGGAGTTATTGTGAACAGTGAAGTTATGCAAGACTCTTGGAAATGGGCAATTTTAATACTTTAAATCCTCCATATCCCCCTCCCAACTACCTATCCCCCTCCTCCCCTCCCTATCCCCCTCCGTCCCATCCTCCCCCTACCTATCCCCCTCCCTCTCCTCCCCACCCCCTCCTCCCCCTACCTATCCACCCCTCTCCCCCCCCCCTACCTATCCCCCCAGACTCCTCCCCATCCCTATCCCCCCTTGATCCTCTCCCCCCTCCTCCCACCTACCTATCCCCCTCTCCTCCCCCCTCCTTCTGCCTAACCCAACTCCTCCCCTCTCTACTTATCCCCCTCCTCCCCCTCCCCCTGCCTATCCCCCTCCTCTCCAAAAAAAGCAAAAATCAAGCACAAACATGGGAAGATAGACAACACATCTCCCCCAAACCTCAGAGGATTAGATGTTAGGGGGCAATCTTCGTAGAGATCTGCCATTCCTAATTCAAATCTTAAGTTGTTGCCTTTATAGTTTTGCAACATATTATTACACGAACAATTCCACACTTTAAAGGTTCTTTTCCCATGTCTGATCAGAAATTGAAAAAAACCTAATCTTAAACATTTCTTGTCACCATGTACTTCTTTCAAACAGGTAAACAGAACAGTCTACAATTTTATATAAAAAGTAGCTGCTTCATTTACATTAGATACATACAGATTTTCCTCTGGACTTCTGAGTAACTTCAAACAATAAAAAGGAACATAACTGTTATGACAGCCTTTGAAGGGGGGGGGGGGGAGGTAATATTGCGTTAAAATACATTAACATTTTATCAGCATATAGAATGTGTCAGAAATTCTAAATACATGCAGCACAGGTAAAACAACTTAAAGTTTGAAGACAGTTGCCATTGGCAAATTTGTTATCTGGGGGCAATGCAGGGACACAAAAGAAATAAAACAGGAAGGGAACAATTAGTGTTTGAAATAAGTATATCTTGAGACTGGACTGAAAAATGTCATAAGTAGGCTTTTAGCGAAGTGAGAGAGGGGTAATTCCAGACTGATGGACCAGAAATAGAGAAAGAGCAATAAAACACACACACACACACACACACACACACACACACACACACACACACACACACACACACACACACACACACATGATTCAAGATTTAATTCCTTTCACCCCTTTTGTGGCATGGAAAATAACAAACGAATTCAACAATACTAATATTAGTATTATCAATACGTATAGGAACTGAAAAGCAATGATTCATTGCAAAATGATAAACTAACAATATTAAAGACTCCAGACATTTTAAAGTATATCAATTTCTGTAAAATACACACTCTACACTTGTGAAAGACAATGAAATTTCAAGAAAAACCTTCAAATGTTATGAGCTTTGAGGGAGACAAGAGACATTTTCAAGATTTACATTTCCACAGACTGCAAAAATCATAACTATACATGGGTTGAAAAAAATGCTGAGGAATAAAATCTTGTCGTAAACGTTTAAAGTAGAAAACATTCCATGATAAGAATAAATTTTCCCCCTAAAACAGATATATTGCATTTTGAACATACTCTTTCTTCCCGTGGTATGTTTTGGAAACTTCCAATCTCAATAGAAAGCTTGTGAAAACTTCAACTAAATTTCATAAGACTGTAAAAATACATATCTGGCAGACAAGTTATATATTTTTCCATACTAAAATTGGCTGTATAGTTTTTGTACTAAAGGCATCTACTATTATCCCACAGCTCAGCTCTCCATTCATCAACAAACTTTTCTATCAAGAAGGTTTTGATAATTACATGAACTGGTAGAATTGATCGTTGAACAAAACTGTCTCTCCCACAAAGTCAAGTCTGCTGTGCACTAAAATGTTTTGTATCGTATTTAGCCATGCTGATTGAATCAGAGATTTTCATGTAAATCTTTCATCCTCTGGTAAACATTTGAGGATAGCTTTCCAGGATGAAAGTCAAGGGCTACATCCAGAAATGAACCATTGGAACAGAAATAGACAAGGATTATCTGCCCCCTTCTCCAGATACTAACGAATTTGACATCGTACGCTTTTAACGAGAAACATACTTTTAAAATTTGATTGGCACTTTTTAATTATTATTAGTTTTCATAACCCCAAATTTCACACCCATACAACAAAACAGGTAAAACATTTTCATTGAACAAATTAAGTGTCACATCTATAGGTAGTTCTTTTTGCCATGCAGTCCTTATCAGACTAAACATTACTTAAGTAACTTGATTAAGCATTTTCATTACATTATCAAAACTGCTACTCTCACTGAAAATAATTTCTAAATATTTAAAACAGTTAACAACTTCCGAAGTTTTTCCACCATATATAAACATGTTACAAGATCTTTTTTGGCAAAATATCATGATTTTCACACACACACACACACACACACACACACACACACACACACACACACACACACACACACACACACACACACACACACACACACACACACACACACACACACACACACACACATTGTTATTCATGCCCATGTTATTTGTATTTTTGTCATTTGTATGTGTGATGTGAGCTTATGTTGTAGTATCTTGGGTTTGTTTTTTGTTTTGTTTTCGATCTTGAGAGATTTGTTGGAAAGTAATCCTCATTTAGTTTAATTTTTCAACAAAGATTGATATTTGTCGTTGAATGTTTTAGAAGTCAATTTACATGATTTTTTTTGTGAGGGCAGGATGAAAAAAAAGTTGTGTAAACTTAATCTTTTACCCTCAATAAAGATCATTAATTTTTGACTTGACCTGACTTGACTTGACTTGACACACACACATGCTGTGTGGCTATTTCATATCAATATTACTTCCCCTTCAGAGACTATCTTAAACAATTTAATCCCTTTTAAATGTTTAAAGTTGCTAAGTAGTCCAGATAAAAGTTGCCATAACATGGAAAAGAAGTAATAACTTTTATATGAATTTGTAGGAATTGCTGTTTACCTGTCTTGAACATGTACAAGATGAAGTAAATGATCGTAAATATATATATATATATTTTTTTTACACTAATATAGAAAAACACCTTCAAAGTTTGGAATTGTTTGTTTGATAACATGCCATAACAATTAGATTGCAGTAACTTAAGCAGTAGGAATGGCAGATATCTATGGGGATCTCCCCCTAACTTCTAATCCTCTGAGCTTTGGAGGAGATGTGTTGTCTGTCTGTCTGTGTCTGTGCCTGGGAGGAGGAGGCCCCCGAGGAAAGGAAGATAGGAGGGGGGAATAGGGCAGGAGGGGGAGGGAGATAGGAGGGGGGAATACGCATGCAGGAGGGGGGAGGGAGAATAGGGCAGGAGGGGGAATAGGGAAGGAGGGAGAATAGGGCAGGAGGGAGAATAGGGCAGGAGGGAGAATAGGGCAGGAGGGAGAATAGGGCAGGAGGGAGAATAGGGAAGGAGGGAGAATAGGGAAGGAGGAGGGAGAATAGGGCAAGAGGAGGGAGAATAGGGCAAGAGGAGGGGGAATAGGGCAGGAGGAGGGGGAATAGGGAAGGAGGAGGGAGAATAGGGAAGGAGGAGGGGGAATAGGGAAGGAGGAGGGGGAATAGGGAAGGAGGAGGGGGAATAGGGAAGGAGGAGGGGGAATAGGGAAGGAGGAGGAGAATAGGGAAGGAGGATGGGGAATAGGGAAGGAGGAGGGGGAATAGGGAAGGAGGAGGGGGAATAGGGAAGGAGGAGGGGGAATAGGGAAGGAGGAATAGGGAAGGAGGAATAGGGAAGGAGGAGGGGGAATAGGGAAGGAGGAGGGGGAATAGGGAAGGAGGAGGGGAATAGGGAAGGAGAGGGGGAATAGGGAAGGAGGAGGGAGAATAGGGAAGGAGGAATAGGGAAGGAGGAATAGGGAAGGAGGAGGGGGAATAGGGAAGGAGGAGGGAGAATAGGGCAGGAGGAGGGGAATAGGGAAGGAGGAGGGGGAATAGGGAAGGAGGAGGGGGAATAGGGAAGGAGGAGGGGGAATAGGGAAGGAGGAATAGGGAAGGAGGAATAGGGAAGGAGGAGGGGGAATAGGGAAGGAGGAATAGGGAAGGAGGAGGGGAATAGGGAAGGAGGAGGGGGAATAGGGAAGGAGGAGGGAGAATAGGGAAGGAGGAATAGGGAAGGAGGAATAGGGAAGGAGGAGGGAGAATAGGGAAGGAGGAGGGGGAATAGGAAGGAGGAGGGAGAATAGGGAAGGAGGAATAGGGAAGGAGGAATAGGGAAGGAGGAGGGAGAATAGGGAAGGAGGAGGGAGAATAGGGAAGGAGGATAGGGAAGGGGGAATAGGGAAGGGGGAATAGGGAAGGAGGAGGGGGAATAGGGAAGGAGGAGGGAGAATAGGGAAGGAGGA
>CM060328.1:59074707-59092207 GCA_030674155.1 Stramonita haemastoma
TGCGTGCGTGCGTGCGTGCGTGCGTGCGTGCGTGTGTGTGTGTGTGGTGTGTGTGTGTGTGTAACTGCATGTCTGTCTGTCTATGTTTGTCCGAGTGTCTGTCTCTCTGCATGTTTGTCTATTTGTCAGTCTCTCTGTCTGTGTTTGTGTCTGTCTGTCAGTCTGCTTATATGTCTGTCTGTCTTTAGTTACTGCATCCGATCAAGTTAAACAAAGCTTTGAATTTTTTTTAGAGTGGGGGTGTCGCAATGTGTGGTGTGGTGGTGGTGTGGTGTGGTGTGATGTGGTGTGGATGGTGTGGTAGGATGGGGTGTAGTGTGCTGTGATGTGATCAGTTGATATCGGTTGATTATTAATTCGGTTGTTATGTACTGCAATTTATTGTTTTTTTGCCTCGTTGCCATGTACTTTTCTGTAAGTATTCTATTTTGTATTGAAGCTTAATGTACTCTCTCTCTCTCTCTCTCTCTCTCTCTCTCTCTCTCTCCTCTCTCTCTCTCTCTCTCTCTCCTCTCTCTCTCCTCTCTCTCTCTCTCTCTCTCTCTCTCTCTCTCTCTCTCTCTGGTTGTTATGAGTTGTAACAATGTTGTAGCTAAGTATTTTTGGGTGGACTTTTCTTGGTTGCTAAGTTGTTTATTTCATTATGTTTCTTTGGTTGCTCTTTATCTATTAACGCTTCTCTTTTCTTTTATAATCAAAATCATTTTATTCTGGCTTCTGGTTTTCGTCTTCTGAAAGTGTGCATTTTTATTATCTTATTATGTATAATGTCCTTATTCCTTTATGTTGTTTGGTACTGCATATAGTTTTACTGTTTAGTATCTTTTTATCTTGATGTTTTCCCTGAAAAGGGCGGGGACTGGATGTAAAAAAGCACATGAGTGCTTATCTATTATCCTCGAATAAAAGAATTTTGCCTTGCCTTGCCTTGTCTCTCTCTCTCTCTCTCTCTCTCTCTCTCTCTCTCCTCTCTCTCTCTCTCTCTCTCTCTCTCTCTCTCTCTCTCTCTCTCTCTCTCTCTCTCTCTCTCTCTCTCTCTCTCTCTCTCTCCCCAAAAGACCCCCTGACTGAGACAGCCTAAACGTAAACATGCTGTAACCTAACCTAGCTAAGAGTGCTGGTGTCCTGTCTGTCGCCTTGTGGTTGTTGCACCAAACCAGAAACAGATGGCCTGCTATCTGGTGTACAGGCTGGCAGGCAGGCAGGCAGGCAGGCAGGCAGGCAGGCACACAGGTCAGTGTCAGGTGAAGGACAGGCTGGGGTACTAGTCTAATATGTAACCTGTGCGTATAGGCTATCAGGCCAGTACACTGCTCTGTGTGTGTGTGTAGTTTGTGTGTGTGTGTGTGGGGGGGGGGGGGGGGGTGTTGTGTGTGTGGTGGTGTGTGTTGTGGGGGGGGAGTGTGTGGTAGTGAATGTGTGTGTTGTGGGCGGTGTGGGTGTGTGTTGAATGTGTGTGTTGTGTGTGTGTGTGTGTGTGTGTGTGTGTGTGTGTGTGTGTGGTGTGTGTGTGTGTGTGTGTGTGTGTGTGTGTTGTGTTGTTTGTGTGTGTTGTAACCTACGTGTAGGAATGAGTTTTACGTGTATTATTATCATACTATTATCACTATTGTTGATACTATTATTATTGTCATCATTATAATCATTGTATTATCTTTAGTTCCTTCTGAGTTCATTTTGTTGTTATGAGTTGTAACAATGTTGTAGCTAATTATTTTTGGGTGGACTTTTCTTGGTTGCAAAGTTGTTTATTTCATTATGTTTCTTTGGTTGCTCTTTATCTATTAACGCTTCTCCTTTTCTTGTATAATCAAAATCATTTTATTGTGGCTTCTGATTTTCGTCTTCTGAATGTGTGCATTTTTATTATCTTATTATGTATAATGTCCTTATTCCTCTATGTTGTTTGGTACTGCATATAGTTTTACTGTTTAGTATCTTTTATCTTGATGTTTTCCCTGAAAAGGGCGGGGACTGGATGTAAAAAAGCACATGAGCGCTTATCTATTATCCTCGAATAAAAGAATTTTTGCCTTGCCTTGCCTCTCTCCTCTCTCTCTCTCTCTCTCTCTCTCTCTCTCTCTCTCTCCTCTCTCTCTCTCTCTCTCTCTCTCTCTCTCTCTCTCTCTCTCTCTCTCTCTCTCTCTCTCTCTCTCTCTCCTTCTCTCTCCTCTCTCTCTCTCCCTTTTCTCTATCTCTCGTCCTCTTCTCTCTCTCTCTCTCTCTCTCTCTCTCTCTCTCTCTCTCTCTCTCTCTCTCTCTTCTTCTCTCTCTCTCTCTCTCTTCCCCTCTCTCTCTCTCTCTCTCTTGTATTTGGATGATGTTATGGATTTTTTTTCTTTTTTCTTCCTCATACAATGTATATGTGCAGTTTGTTTGTTATTGCTATGCCTTTCTTTACTTTTCTTCCTTTTTCCCCCAGAAGGGTGGTTATAAAAAGGCACGTTTTCTTATGCCATTACCCTCTTTAAATACTCATTCATTCATTCATTCGTTCATTCGTTCATTCATTCTCTCTCTCTCTCTCTCTACTCTCTCTCTCTCTCTCTCTCTCTCTCTCTCTCTCTCTCTCTCTCTCTCTCTCTCTCTCTCTCTCTCTCTCTCTCTTTTCTCTCTCTCTCTCTCTCTCTCATGAATCTTGAAATTGATTTTTCTGTACCCTTTGTATTTAGTATTTGCTTGTTCGTTCGAAAGTATTTTCATTATCTATTTTCATATTGTGTACATTTGCAACTTTTCATGTATATTGTTGGGGTTTTGTTTGCTTGTTTATCTTTTGTTTTGGGTGTGTGGGGGGGGGGAGGGGGAAGGTGGGGGGAGTCTTTTCCGAGGGCTGGATGTAAAAAGCAATCTTTGCTTATTCTATTACCCTCTTTGAATAAAGAAAGTTTTCAAAGTTTTCAAAGTTTCAAAGTTCTCTCTCTCTCTCTCTCTCTCTCTCTCTCTCTCTCTCTCTCTCTCCTCTCTCTCTCTCTCTCTCTCTCTCTTCTCTCTCTCTCTCTTCTCTCTCTCTCTCTCACACACCCTTCCTTCCACTATCAATCCACGTCCCATGCGCCCCCACTACCACCAACAACAACCCCCAACACCACCATCATCAACACCACCACAACCACTACCACCACAAACAACAGCCCCCCACCACCACCACAACCACCACCACAACCACCACAAACAACAACCACCACCACAAACAACAACCCCCACCCCACCACCCCCCACCACCACCTCCACCACCACCACCACCAAAAAACCACCACCACCAACAACAACAAAAAAAACAACACTAACAAACAAACAAACTACAGCATCATATCAACGTTGACAAAAACTCACCTGCATATACTTGACAAACTTGCAGGCGATATTCCCAGCCACCCACTGCACAGTGGCGGCCCATACTGCCTCTCCGGCGATACAGAAGAAAGTGACCAGCAGGTCAGCAATGGCCAGGTTGACGATGAGGGTGTTGATGGTGGATTTGCGGCGACGAAGACGATACATCTGCATCAGCGTGGCCGTGTTGCCCACCAAGGAGATGACAACATCACTCCGAAGACGACTGCTTTCATCAGGCTGACCTGTTGGGTTTTGGAGAGAGAGAAGAATTGAATAAAAGAAGGGGGGGGACTGTGATGTGTAGATATTTTTGGTGTGGATTATTGTTTTGTGTGTATGTATGTATGTATGTATGTATGTATGTATGTATGTATGTTATGTATGTATGTATGTATGTATGTATGTATATTATGTATGTATGTATTATGTAATTATGTATAGTATGTATGTATTATTATGTATATATATATATTTATTATATATATATCTATATATATAGATATATAGATATATATAGATATATAGATAGATAGATAGATAGTAATAGATAGATAATAGATAGATAGATAGATAGATAGATAGATAGATAGATAATAGATAGATAGATAGATAGATAATAGATAGATAGATACGCACCACGCACCTACAACATACATACAACATACATACATACATACATACATACATACATACATACATACATACATACATACATACATACATACATACATACATACATACATACATACATACAATACATACATACTAAACACTACAACATATACCAAAATACACATAATCATACGAAACACCCACACCCACACCTATGCCCACAAAAACATAAAACACACACACAACACACACACACACACACACACACACACACACCACACACACACACACACACACACACACACACACACACACACAACACAATCAGAGAATCAAGGCGTTACAAACACTTACATTACAGGGAAGTCTATAAGGAAGTCAAGAATAGCCCGACCCTACCCTCTCTCATCATCCCCCTCCCACTTACACCTACACCTACACTTATACATACTTAAAGACACTTAAAGACACACTTACACACACACACACATACACACACACACACACACACACACACACACACACACACACACAACACACACACACACACACACACAGGCACTCACATTCAGACAGCCACACACATACTCTGTCTCTCTCTCTGTTCGTCTGCTCTGTCTGTCTGTCTGTCTGTCTGTCTGTCTGTCTGTCTGTCTGTCTGTCTGTCTGTCTTCTCTCTCTCTCTCTCTCTCTCTCTCTCTCTCTCTCTCTCTCTCTCTCTCTCTCTCTCTCTCTCTCTCTCTCTTACTCACACACAACAACAACCACCACAAACAACAACAACAACAACAACAACAACATCAATCTTAAAAGCCTTCATGCTACAGTGACACAACAACACGTGTACACTGAATCGCCCAAAGTGCAGACCGCTCATGGCTCTCTCAGACACGTGTCTCGTCTTGCGTCTCAGCTCAGATGTCAAGGAAAATGGCCAGTGTATAATGATGTATACAATTATTCACCCCCTAAAGGAATGTTACTTTTGGTTTGCTGGGTTTGACGCCCAAGTCTGAACAATAACAACCGTCCATTACCATGCAACTGCGGACTGAAATGTGATTCTAGACAGGAAAGAAACTGCATTCGAACTTTGTCTGTACTTGCTGTGAAACAACACACGTATATACGATTTATTGAAAATAAGAATGATACAAGAGATAGAAGAATTTACATTGAAAGTACACTGCTTTCGAATTCCGTCAAAACAGTATTAGCATTTTTGGAAGTGGGTGCTTTGGGTTTGAAGTATACGGTATTCAAATTCACCAAAAAGAGCACCAGCATTTTTGGAAGATGTGTGTGTGTGTACGTGCATGCGTGCGTGCGTGTGTGTGTGCGTGCGTCGTGCGTGCGTGCGTGCGTGTGTGTGTGTGTGTGTGTGTGTGAGGTGGAGGGGAGGGAGGGAGTGCTGTCTTTTAAGAGTGTCGATTTTTGTTTAGATGAGTCTATGGATTGAGGGAATATGCAGCATTAATAATTTCTGAACAAATATTTTTCAAAGCAACATTTTTTTTAGAGTGATATGTTTTTAAAAAAGCCGCCGCTGTAGTCTAGTGGTTAGGCGTTGGACTCGTAATCTAAAGGTTGCGGGTTCGATCCCAGCTTTCGGCTATGGCGTTGTGCCCTTGGAAAAGGCACTTTACGGCTATTTTCTCACCCCACCCAGGTGTAAAAGGGGTACCAACCTTGTGTTGGGGGTTAACCCTGCGATAGACTGGCGTCCTATCCAGGGGGGAGTCTATGACTCTCAGTCACTTAACGCCACAGAAACCGGGATAAGCAGCGGCCTGATGAGCCTTAGGCTCGGGACAGACTTTAACTTTAACTTTATGTTTAAAGAAAATCTATTCGGGCAACATTTCATTGAAACGTTTTGAACACAATGGTAGGAATGAACAGTTGCGAACAGTTAGAGATAACTGCACACTTACTATTGTCACAAGAAAGGGTCACATCACATTCTGTGTGTGTTGTGTGTGTGTGTGTGTTGTGTGTGTGTGTATTTCATTTTTTTTCCCTCTTAAAAGATACTTTTGCATGACGGTTTGCTAATAATGCTTTGCAAAGCTTACTCTAGCATAATTTTTTCTTAGACATGGAAGTATTTTAATCTCTAAGTAATTAGGATGTTGCAAAAAAAGAGAAGAAAACAAAACAAAATACGAGAAATAAGCAAACAAAAAAGGAAGAAAATTAAGAAAAGCAGAACTATTCACACACACACACACACACACACACACACACACACACACACACACACACACACACACACACACACACACACACACACACACACACACACACACACACACACACACACGAACATCCCTGCCTTTAGCAAAAGAATGACATTCCAAGTTCTCGTCTAAATAGGTAGCGAAATTTCAACCTCCTCCCCACTCCACCCCACATCACCCACCCCCTTGTTTACTTCTCCTCACTTACCTACCCTCTCCCCCTACCAACAAAAGCGGGCTGAGCACCGTCACTGGCTTCAACGAGTGTACACGGCATCATCCTAAGTGCAGCACAGTCATCACCTATCGTTCTACTAGACATTACTCTGGTTTCGTCTCCTATCAAAAGACTGTTCCGTTTTCAGTAAAATGGCACTGCCTACAGTACCACTAGGAAATGACTTGTACCCTAGCTGGATTTCACATCCACGTTGAAAAAAAAATGATGATGGCAGTTTGCTGCTGACGATTTATTACTTTAATTGAAGCCGCGACCAACATCGTATGCCAGCAAGGAAGAACAAGTTTCCTGATAGCCTTGTTGAGGTTTTGATACTCGTTTCTATCAAGGGATTTGGTTTGCAAGGTGGTTAAGAAGGGCGTGAGTCAAACGGGTTTTCCTAGAAAAAAGTAATGGTGTCAAATGTCAACAGGATGTATATACATACACACACACGCACATGCACGCACTCACCTACGCACGCACGTACGCACACACGCACACACACCAAAAAAAAAAACAACACAAATGCATACACGCAGATCTTTCACAATTATGCCTAGGAAAGCACCTCTGAGATGATATCAGCAAGGATGAATGCTATTCAAAACGCTTTCGTCTTCAAAAAAAGATTTGATAAAGAACCCCTCAAAAACTTTAAACTTAAGAATACCTTGCCCAGACAATATTGTCTTATGATGATTTTGTAACAAAATGGCATTATTACCAGCATTTGATTAAAGACTAGACATCTTTTGAATGCAGACAGGATGTGTTCAACTCTTTTTTGTGAAAGTAATTCAGAAATAAAAACCTTTGTACATTAACATTTCTAAGTTCAGTTCTGTTTTCACTCGCTAAATATTTGACTTTTTATTTTTATTCCTTTTCGACTGTATTTCACTTTCTTCCTTTTTTGTACTCGATCTACATTTCATGTCTAGACTTTGCGTCACATTGCGAATTATTTTGAGTTATCATATATCATCAAGTCGGTAATGTGCTTCATAAGCAACGGTATTGAAATAATACATTCTTACAAATACATTCTTTAAGTAAAATCGAAAAACTCAAAAATAATTGATAGATAGTCATTTATTTGTTTTCGATATGTTCTATAGCTAAAGACTGTCGAGTAGCTATACACTGTCGTTATATTTGATGAGTCCTTATTGTTTCACATTGTTATCAAATAGAGGTCATATTGATGATGATAATATCAAATTTGCTTGCTCTTGAAGGGAAAAAAAAGTTTGTTGACAAAATAGTCTGTGTTAAAATGTTCCAGACAGACAAATAAATGAACATGGTCACTTAGATAAACAGACATATATTCAGACAGATAGACAGGAAGCGCAGAGGGACAGACAGACAGACAAATAGACAGACAGATAGACAGACACATAGAAGCACAGACAGACACATAAACAAGAAAATGGACAGACAAATACACATACCCGTACACATGCAATTCTCTCTCTCTCTCTCTCTCTCTCTCTCTCTCTCTCTCTCTCTCTCTCTCTCTCTCTCTCTCTCTCCTCTCTCTCTCTCTCTCTCTCTCTCTCTCTCTCTCTCTCTCTCTCTCTCTCTCACACACAATACCAAATCCATTCACACATAAAGTTTTCTGTACATTTGACACCCAATTAAGCAATTAACTGATTTGGCTGAGTAGAGACGTAGGATGTGAATATAGTTTCATTAATGAATTTAAAGATAGACTTATTTCATGCTACAAACAGAACTGGCATTCAGATTTAGAAAATAATGACAAATATATGTGGTATAGTTCCTTCAAAAGTGTCTTTCAAACAGAAAGATATCTGTCTTTTATAACCAACAAATGGTACAAGATCAGTCTCAGTAGATTTCGGCTAAGAGTCAGTGGCCTTAAAAATTGTAAGTATTGGTTTTCAAGTGAAGATAACTCTAACGATAATATATGCCCTTCATGCCGAAATGCCACAGAAGACGAATTTCACTTTCTTTTCGATTGTATGGCCTATTCTGATAAACGCAGAAACTGTGAGGCGCTAAGTGTGTTTAAAGGCATTGCTGATATGAATTCTGTTTCAAATATTCTATCTGTCAGCAGTGAAGAGAAAATAGAAAGTCTAGCTAAATTCATTGGAGAAGCAATGAATATTAGGAAAAAGATAACGGAACTGAGTAACTAGTCCTTAGATGGTCCTTTATTGATTCTGTTAGTGTGTGTGTGTGTGTGGGGGGGGGGGGGGGGGGGGGGGGGGAGAGGAGAGAGTGTGTGTGTGTGCGCGCGTGTGTGTGTGTGTGTGTGTGTGTGTGTGTGTGTGTGTGTGTGTGTGTGTGTGTGTGTGTGTGTGTGTGTGTGTGTGTGTGTGTGTGTGTGTGTGTCACCTGCGTGGCTATTAGAATGTGCAGTAGCATAATGTAAGTGCGAAGTGAGATGAAAATTTGAAAAATGTTATTATGTTACACAAATTTATCTGAACTTGTTATTCCCCCTTGTCTACAGGGCTGTAATGCTGTATGGACAATAAAACTGTGTCAGTGTCAGTGTCAGTGTCAGTGTCAGTGTCTCTCTCTCTCTCTCTCTCTCTCTCTCTCTCTCTCTCTCTCTCTCTCTCTCTCTCTCTCTCTCTCTCTCTCTCTCTCTCTCTCTCTCTCTCTCTCTCTCTCTCAGTCACACTTGAGCAAAGCGATTTTCTCACTAAACACTTTTCTATCTTTCGATAATAACAAACAAACGATAATCACATACACAGACATAAAGGTAGACATACAAATAGACAAGCAGTGTACCAAACTTTTATTCTGATCTTTGATTACGATGTAGATGCAGACAGGAAAAACAAATAAAACGTGTTAATTAGTCTTAGCTTCAGGACGCAATAGCCTGCTGTGTAATCGGCAAACAAGAAATAAAACGAGTTACGATTAGTTTTCATCAGAAAACCTCTCTAGGAAAAATCAGAGTGCTGAATATTATGGGACATCGGACACAGTCTGTTACATTTCTTGCTGCCATAAATGATTTTATAGCAGCCGTTAAATGACGAAATAAACAGCCAATGGACCATAATGCAAAATGATAGTGTTCAGCAACAAAAATAATATTATTATCATTTTCACTAATGTACGTGATTTCGTGTGTACGCACAGACGTACATACAAGAACACGCACACATACATATGCATACATAAACATACACACATGTACACATGCATACAGACAGATACACACATACACACACGCACACGCGCACGCACACACACACACACCTCACACTCACACTTATAGTCTCTCTGTGCTTTGTATCAATGTGTCTTTCTGTTAGTATGTATGTATGTATGTATGTATGTATGTATGTATGTATGTATGTATGTATGTAGTATGTATGTATGTATGTATGTATGTATGTATGTATGTATGTATGTATGTATGTATGTATGTATGTATGTATGTGCGTATGCAAGCGCATGTGCGCGCTTCTCTCTCTCTCATGCAGGTGCACACACAGAGAGACAGACAGACAGACAGACAGACAGACAGACAGACAGACAGACAGACACACACACACACACACACCACACACACACACACACACACACACACACACACACACACACACACGTGCCTATATATAAATACAAACTGGAAGAAGAAGAGGTGACACAAGACCCTATAGTGCTCCCACTAAAATCAAAACTGTGCACAAGTCAGTCACTGTTTCCCTCCCTGTGTCTTCCTTGCTGGCATGGTTCGGCCATGTCACACGCCACAACACCCTCCCCAAGACAGTCCTACAAAGAACGCTAGAAGGTGGCAGACGCCGAGGCAGACAAACCAAAAGCTGGATGGATAACATCAAGGAGTGGACCCACCTGGACAGTCCAACACTCATTCGGAAGGCGGAGGACAGGGCTGGATGGCGACGGCTGGCTGCAGAATCGTCTCTCATGTCTCCTCCACGACCATCCCGGTCATGAGAAAAGAAGAAGAAGTGTCTTCCTTGTTTGTTTCTCTGTGTGTTTAGTCCACTGTCTGCATCATAGGGAATGTCCATGTTTGTTTGTTGGTTTGTTTGGCTCACGGCTTGCTCCCATGTAGTTTAAGTGTGCTTTTTTTTTTTTTTTTTTTTTTTTGGGGGGGGGGTTGTAATGGTTTTGGTGGTTGTTATTATTAAAGGACCTTTGGGCAAACAGTGTGGGTGATTTTATCATTACTGACAACTTAATTTAGCTAGCAAATAGGGAAAACTGTGAAATAAACAGGTGTTAGAGCTTAAGGGCATTGGGTTATTTCTATCCACCTATCTCTCTCTCTCTCTATCTGTCTCTCTGTCTCTGTCTCTGTCTCTGTCCCTGCTCTCTCTCTCTCTCTCTCTCTCTCTCTCTCTCTCTCTCTCTCTCTCTCTCTCTCTCTCTCTCTCTCTCTCACTCTATCTATCTATCTATCTCTATCTATCTATCTATCTATCTGTCAGTCTATCTATGTATCTATGTATCTATGTATCTATCGGTCTGCCTGTCTATCTACCTATCTACCTATCTATCTGTCTATCTATCTATCTATCTATCTATCTCTCCTACACCGAGAAACATGGTGAACTGGGTAGATATCCACTTTATATCAACACACATATACACACAGAGACAAACACACAAACACACACACACAAACACAAACACACACACATTTACATACAGACATACACACACACATACACTAACACTTACAAAATGCAAGCACAATAAAGATCACAGGACCCCATAATGGTCCCACTAGAAGCAAATCTGTGCACAATCCAGTCACTCCTGTTTGTTCCGTGTTGGTTTCTGTTGATTTGTTTAGGCCAGGGTCAGGGAAGGTAAAACAAAAAGGGAGAGGAGATGGGCGCCGCCCTCAACATGCTGGCCCCTAGAGAAGCTGAGGCCTCTGACGCCTCGCTCCCCTACGACCACGACAGGTTATGGGACACCTTTACCTTGACCTTTACCTGCATCATCGCTGACGTTTATGTTTGATTTTTTTGTTGATTTGTTTGGCTAACTGCCTGCCCCCATGCAATGTTTAAGTGTGTTGCTTTTTTTGGTTTTTTATTGGGCTTTTTAGGGAGGGGGGGGGGGGTGTTAGCTGGTTTGCTGCTTACTATAATTAAAGGACCTCAAGTCAACAGCATGGGTGAATTTATCATTACTGACAACCTAATCTAGCTGGTAAATAAGGAGAAAAAAGTTGAAGAAGTAGGTTTTAGAGCCTGCATTAGGCTTCTTTTTTTTTTTCTCTCTCTCTCTCTCTCTCTCTCTCTCTCTCTCTCTCTCTCTCTCTCTCTCTCTCTCTCTCTCTCTCTCTCTCTCTCTCTCTCTCTCTCTCTCTCTCTCTCCTCTCCCTCTCCCTCTGTCTGTCTGTCTGTCTGTCTGTCACACACACACACACACACACACACACACACACACACACACACACACACACACACACACACACACACACACACACACACACACACACACACAAAACACACACATACAATCATGGAAGTTACAAAATTGAATAACACAGTGACACGGGACAACATAATTGTAGCACTAAAAGAAAAACTGTGCACGAGCCAATTACTTTTTTTCCCGCATATTTCTTCCTGTTTATTTCTGTTTGGGGATGGAGAGGGGGGGGAGGGGGGGGAGTGGCCTCTGCCTCCGCCATCCCTAACGTTTATGTTTGTGTGCTGATTTGTTTGGCTAACCGCATGCTCTCATGCAATGTTTATGTGTGTTGTTTTATGGGTTGTTTTTTGTGAGTTTGCTGCTTGCTGTAATCGAATGACCTCAAGGCAATAGTGTGGGTGATTTTTATCATTACTGATACTCTAATCTAGGTAGGAAATGTGAGGGGGGAAAAGAGGGTTGATTGTTGCTGGTTTGAACTCTTTTTGTTTCACAATGCATCTTCTTCTCTTTCTTTTCCTTCTCATGCTGTTGGGTTTGCGTTCGTCATTTTTTGGTCTTTTTGTGGTAGTTTTCAAGTCTGTCTGTCTGTCTGTCTGTCTGTCTGTCTGTCTGTCTGTCTGTCTGTCTGTCTGTCTGTCTGTCTGTCTGTCTGTCTCTCTCTCTCTCCTCTCTCTCTCTCTCTCTCCTCTCTCTCTCTCTCTCTCTCTCTCTCTCTCTCTCTTGTTTGTCTGTTTGTCTGTCTGTCTGTCTGTCTGTCTGTCTGTCTGTCTGTCTGTCTGTCTGTCTGTCTGTCTCTCTCTCTCTCTCTCTCTCTCTCTCTCTCTCTCTCTCTCTCTCTCTCTCTCTCTCTCTCTCTCTCTCTCTCTCTCTCTCTCTCTCTCTCTTCGTTGGGCGTTTTCCAGCATAACAACTTGGAGATCAATGTAAATATGCTTTCTAACTGGTCACACCTTGCAGTAACTGTGATGCTGTAAATAAATACCAATGAAAGTTTTGTACGTGTAACTGTTTTTCCTGCATTTTTGTAAAACACACACACACACACACGCACGCACGCACGCACGCACGCACGCACGCACGCACGCACACACACACACACACACACACAACACAATCACAGCCCCAAAATATACCGCCATACTCTGACTTCAGGGAATGAACATGATGCGTTCTTTTTCTCTTTTTTTTTTCGTTTTTCACCTTGAGCTTCAAGGTTAACCAATGGCCTAAATAGTTGTGTGTGACCGATTTTGCCCACCATGAAGGTAGCCGCGTTTTGACTTCGGGGAATACACGGTTTTAATAAAAATCCTCTACAGATGCGAAGTCAGGCGCGCGTTTTGTAAATCTTTAGCTGCATACCCTACAGTAAAATCAAAAAAGGTAGGTAAAAGGTAAAGGTGTCCCATAACCTAGATGGTCGTAGGGGAGCGAGGCGTCAGAGACCTCAGCTTCTCTAGGGGCCAGCATATTGAGGGCGGAGCCCATCTCCTCTCCCTCGCTGCTTTACCTTCCCTGACCCTAAAGAGGGAAGGTACCCATTTACAGCTGGGTGAAGTGGGATGACTGTACTGAAGCCAAGGGGCGCAAACGGTCACCCATCCAACTGGTAACCACGCTCAATGCTGCTTAACTTGACTATGGAGAATACGAGCGCTCTGACCACTTAGCTATCCCGCCCCCCTAAAATTAAAAAAGTCAGTGTATTTCATTCCTTTTCTTAAAAAAAGAACATAATATTATCATGAAGTCACGAATCAGACCCGCATTCTTCACCAAAAAAAGAAGCAAAACAAAGCACAGTCTAAGATCAACAAAGAAGCTTACATCTCATAGCATTCTCTTTTGATCTACCACTGATTTGTTGCTCCCCTGATCCTGCTGGATCTGGGCTACTGGCATCAACCATCCACAACAAAGAAACACCACTTCTTTGCAGGCTTCAGGGAAACACGACTTGACCCCAGAAAAAGACTGTGCATCTATGGGGCTTCTTGTAATGGAATGCCTCAGAGAGCTCACACTATTGTCTAAACCTTTATTGCGTGTATCCACTTCAAGCGCAGACACGCAATGCTAATGTTTGTGCGCGGGATATAATGCTTCGTTAGTTAAAGACAAAAAGGATGTAGTGTTCTTTTTGTAAGAAGTAATACTGTGCTATTGTAGAAGTTTACGTTTACATGCGTATAGGCGCAAGCTTGTTTGTGTATCAGGTATGTGTGTGAGTGTGAGTGTGTGTGTGTGAATTGCTTTGTATTGTATTGTATTTACATTGTATTGTATCGTATTTTCCTTTTAATGTCGTCGGATTTCTCTACGCAAACCAGGGGCTACCCTCCCTTTTGGGAGCATAACACAAGGACATTGCCACCAGTATTTATTTTATGTTCCTGTCTGCGAGTGTGTTTGTATTTTTATAGGTGTGGCTTTTCCTAGGAATGAAGGTGGCAGTGTGATTAAAACGTTGACCTGCCAACAAGTAAATCGTGAGTGTATTTTGGAATCGATATCCAGCCCCTCCCTTTCTTCCCAGTTTGACAAAAAATGGAACTGAATGACAAGGTCATTTGGATGAGACTATAAACCGAGGCCCCATGTTGCTTACGCACGCAAATTGCCTTGCGCATACGTTAAAAACACGTTTCACCTTTAGGAAGAGCAGACCATTGTTTGCAGGTAGGAGCAGATGTAAAAAAAAAAATTAATATAAAAAAACAGTATGCACAGAGGTGTCGTGTTTAGATACCATCTTGAGGAACAATCGGGAAATGGAATCCCCAGGGCGGTGCGGGGCTGTAAGAGGCAACGTTCTGGGCTCCTGGGACGGCACTGGAACCGTTCATATCAGTGATTGCCTTTCCAATGGACCATTCCAGCGACGTAGAGATGGAGGGGGAGGGGGGGGGGGGGTTCTGCTGCATGAGTAATAGCTTGCCCTCCACACTTACCCAGGCTTTGCGCTCTCCAATGCATAGTCGTTCGAGACTGACGGATGCCTGCCGCATGTGGCTTTTTGTAAAGAAGTAAAGATGTTAGCAAATGAAGAATCACCTGAAGTTGTGATTTCTTTAACGCACACAAGCGCGTTTTCCCGTGTGTGTGTGTTTGATTTTGATTTGATTTGATTTATTCTTTTATATCGAGGATAATGGAATAAGCACTCTTGTGCTTTTTTACATCCAGTCCCCGTGTGTATGCAGTTTTGCAAATGTCATCTGTTCCCATCTGTTCCCGATGGCCTACTCTTACGAAAAGCGGAACAGGATTTAACGTGTGCGCAATATGTTCTGCGTGCGTTTGCACACAGGGCCTCGGTTTAAAGTCTCATCGGAAGGACTTTAGGGGAGAGTGGAGTCAGCACTGATGTTAACTCCAGGAGAAAAATCTCCTCGACCGGACTCAAACCGGGTCGTCAAATTGCCAGCGCAATGTTCTGACCACTAGGCTATCCGTCCCCGTGTGTGTGTGTGTGTGTGTGTGTGTGTGTGTGTGTGTGTGTGTGTGTGTGTGTGTGTGTGTGTGTGTGTGTGCGTGCGTGCGTGCGTGCGTGCGTGCGTGCGTGCGTGCGTGCGTGCGTGCGTGCGTGGTGTGTGTGTGTGTGTGAGTGTGTGTGCGTGGTGTGTGTGCATGTGAGGAGAGATGGAAGCAAGAGTAAATTGAAACTGTAGGTGAGACTTAGGCAGAGAGAGAGAGAAGATGGAGGATATAAGTACGAGAGTAAGAGAGAGAAGGAAGTAGGTTTGAAGAAGTATATGGTGAGAGAAAAGTAGGAGATGCGATAGGCAAGCAGTGGACAGGTATTTTTATTCGAGGATAATGTATGCACTGTGGTGTTTTTTTAGCTCCAGTCGCTTGAAAAGGGAATACAATCATTTAGAAGAACTCAATAAACTTCACCAATCAAACACACCCTAAGGATAAGGACTTATGTGTAAGGTATATGCCAAAAGATGGCACTGTTTTCAGAAGGTCAGAAAATCTGAAGTGCACTAATGTAAAGATTTGATTATTGTATATTAAAGATCGGTTTATATAGAAAAAGAGCAACAAAAACACTTTTAGACATAAACAACAAAAAACACATTCTCTTTTTCCTGTTGCAATTTTAATTTTTTTTATAATTCATACATTGGATAAGGGGAAATTTTAAAACTTAGTCCTCCCATTAATGAGGAGTGGGGGTTACATACTACCAATAAACCTAATAATAATCCCATTAAACAATATGTTATGACATTGTCATTTGATAACATGTAAACGGCCAATGTGCTACCCAAATTATCCGGATAAGTTTTAACATTTCACACTAGAAGGCAACATGAGCAGTAGACAGATGACAAACAAAATGAATACAAACACATACACACCATGTTCATACCACACCGAGACAACACTACGGAAATGAACACCAGAACATCCACTCAATGAAGCAACGTTCGCACCCGACGACACGCACACAAAGACCACAAGACACACACCACACTATGACACACATACAAATACACAACACACAAACATACACACACACACACAACCACACAGCCGAACAAGCAACACACAACAAGGCAGCGGAGATCACACAACTCACACATGAATTTTCACTTGTCTCTCGCACATTTCATAAAAAACTTCATTCTAGGAATATGCCTTGAATTCTGATGAATCATAACCGAACGTGAAAGTCGCGAGGAACTCATCCGCGTGTGGCAATATTTTGGGAAAATAGAATAATACCCTAATTATATTCTTATAATCCACTGAGCACTATCAAACAATGTATGTTGTAGTTATATTTTATTGTAGTGAACAAATTATTCAGTTTTTTATTATGTATTATGTTTAACATCATTTTTAAAATTTACAAATCTCTACATTCGTCCACTTTTGAAATCATCATGTTCCATGAGTACAAGTGATAAAAACATTTCAAAGCGAAGGTAAACGAGGGAAAGAGAGAGAGATGAAGTAAGGAGCTCGGTAAAGTATGAGAGACTTAGGGAGAGTGGAGAAGATGAGATTAGGAGAAAGATCTGAGAGGATCGAAGGGTCGTCAATTGAAGCGAATGAGGAGAGAGGAGATGAGTGAGTGGGATGAGAATCACTCTATGTGATGCGTGAGATCAAATTTAGTATAGCTTAAAATGAACATTACACATGGTGATAAATACACATTTATATACTGTAAGATCAATCTCTGTGAAGTAGTGTGAATCACAAATGATAACACAGCATGATTAAAAAAACATATACTAAACTTAAAAATTGAGATATGTTAAAAGTAGAAGATCAATAATAAGAGAGAGAGAGGAGAGAGAGAGAGAGAGAGAGAGAGAGAGAGAGAGAGAGAGAGAGAGAGAGAGAGAGAGAGAGAGAGAGAGAGACAGAGAAGAGAGAGACGACAGAAGACAGGAGAGACGCACGGCAGAACGCAAGTGCACGTACGCGTTGCACACGTGATCGATTCATTTGTACCTGTCGACAACAACACTGCTTTAACTGTGAATTTAATCTTCTATGCCTTCTAATCTGCTCAGCTTTATTCGGATACCCTAAAAGGAAAATCGTTAACAATTAAATCAAGGTGGGTCTTACCTGCGTCAATTCATTAGTTCCAATTATTTTTGAATTTCAGTAGTCACTACCACTCTTGTTGATT
>CM060328.1:59094707-59097207 GCA_030674155.1 Stramonita haemastoma
CCTCTATTTCTCTCTCTGTTCTACCTTTCTCAGGGTTTTGTTTAGTTTTCTACTCCGCTGATGACTAACGGGGGATTGTGGCCTTGTCTGCACTCTGTGGTCGTGGCCATAGTCTAAAGTTAGCCAGCTGGCTCATCCAGTGCAAAGTGTTCCATCACATGTCTTTGCTCCAAACATAAAAAATACAGGTCCGACTGTTGGTGCCTTTGGAACCTTTTTGCTTTGTTTTGTTGTGGTTGTCATTCGGTGCTTTTTGTTCTGCGCTGTTGTTTTGATACTTCTTACAACCCGTATGCATCTTGCATATAGATAGATAGATGTAGATAGATAGATAGATAGATAGATAGATAGATAGATAGATAGATAGATAGATAGATAGATAGATAGATAGATAGATAGATAGATAGATAGATAGATAGATAGATAGATAGATAGACAGACAGGTATGTATAATCACACACACAGTATATATATAATGTGTGTCTGTTATTATATATATACACACACACATACAATATATATATATATATATATATATATATATATATATACATTATATATATATTGTGCATGTATGTGTGTGCGTGCGTGCATGCGTGCTCGTGCGTGCACGCGTGTGTGTACAGGGTATTTGCTTTAGGGATGTGTGTGTGTATGTGTGCGTGCATGCATGTGTATGTGTGAAGTTATATACATATATACACACATGCATGGATGCCTGCTATAACTGTGATTAATCGTTACTACATGTACCCCTATTTCTATACGTTTGAATTTTTTGTATTTGTGAGATAATAAATCTTTGAATTGCGAACAGTTTCTGCAAATGCACTTGCTGTAAAAACAAAACAAAAAAAGCTCCATAACCATCACAGCCACACAATAAACGCCCAGCTAGCGGGTCAAGATCCCTTAATTCAAAGAAAACAACAAACTGACCATTTCTGTTACACGGTTGGCTAAGGCTGGGCCGGCCGCTAACTTGTCTGAGCCGACCGCTAGGATCGTGGTCATGATGATTAAGAGTAGGCCATCTCTGTCAGTGCAAAAATGTCTACAGTCTGCGCTGCAGTGGCAGAATAGAATTATACTGGCCTGGCCTGTGATGCTGAGGATATGAGTCATTGTCTTTATTTTTTTTTTAGCTGCATCCTATTAGTTTTGTCTTCTGTGCTATGTTAAATATTTCCAGCTAGCTACTTGGGTTAAAAAGATGAAGTCTGAAAGATGGGGAAAAAAACTCATTGAATCTGTCAGAAATTCCACAACATGCACTGTTATTTTAGTTCAGGTTTCTTTGGCTGGTTTGTTTCTCTCTCTCTCTGTGTCTCTGTCTCTCTCTGTCTCTGTCTCTGTCTGTCTGTCTGTCTGTCACACCACCACACACCACACACCCCCACACACACACACACACACACACACACACACACACACACACACACAAAATATGTGCGCCTGTGAGCGAGAGAAAAGACAGCGGACAGTGAGGAAAAGAGAAAAGAGTAGAGGAATGCACACAGAAAGAGATTTTTTTCTTTCCTATTCTTTAATGCATAAACCTTTTCGGAGCACATTAAAACGAAAAGCAATGACAGGAAAGAAATAGGAGCAAATCTTACAGAAAATTGTAAAAAAACAACAACAAAAACAACAACAAACAAACCAACAAAACAAAAACTGAAAACCACATTATTGTTTTAGTGTGTACGAAAACAGCAAATATAATTGCAAAACAAAATTGTCTGACATCGTAAATCAATTAAATTCAAGAAAATTCAAGTATATGTTAGAAAACACAAATTTGGAGAGAAAAAAAAAACATCACTCATCTAAACCAAAAGGGAAAAACAAAAACAAAACCAAAACAAACAAACACAAACCCTAACAAAACCAACAAACTAAAACGAAACCAGACAAACATAGTTACTCTGCTAATGACCGTATCGGCATTACTGTCTGTGAAGAAATCGTTCTTAGCTTCCAGAGATGTTGTCATCATGTTTATAATCTGTATAACTCCCTGGCATTCAGAAAACGAAGGACAGGGTACTCTTGCTGTGGGAATACAGACTGCGGCATGTCGTGTGTTTTTGTTGCTGGATGGGCACATTCCACTCTGGCACTGTACTGTATTTTTCACAGTAAAAAAGAAAACCAACCTGATTGTTTTTACAGAAAGGAACTTAGCTCTGAGAGCAGGTCGGTTTGTATTTATTAGTTAGTAGTCAACAAGCAATCTTCCCGTTTTTTGTTACACACACGCGCGCGCGCGCGTGCACCCCCCCTCCCCCCAACCACCACCACCACGCGTACACACACACACACACACACACAACACACACACACACACCACACACACACACACACAACACACAACACACATAACAAAGTTACACTTACCAGAGTTTTGATTTAACTAATTCCTTTTCTTGCTAAGTAACATATGACTTAATGGTGATGAAGATTTGAAGACAAAATATTTTCTTGGTGTTGCTTGGAT
>CM060328.1:59104707-59112207 GCA_030674155.1 Stramonita haemastoma
GTTGTATGACTGTACCTTTCCAATTATTGCGTTTTCACTGCTGCGTTGTGTCAATATGTGTCTGCACCTTTCAATACAATGACTGTGTACCTTTCCAATGAGCGTGGTTTCTTTCTGTGCCTTTCGGATGGTGTTATGTGTCTGTAACCTTCCAAAAACTGTTTCCTCTTTCTGTTCCTTTCTGGTGATGCTTTACTTTCCAGATAGTTCTCCATTCAAACACAGTTTGTGCGTTTCAAACATTTCCAATTTTCTCTATAACTGTCAGATTGAAAGCGTGATCTTTTTTTAGTGTTGGTTTGAACTTTTCCAGGTGTCTGTGACCGTCTCTTCCTTTCAGGTATCTCTTTCTCTCTCTCACACACACACACACACACACACACACACACACACACACACACACACACACACACACACACACACATATATATATATATATATATATATATATATATATATATATATATATATATATATATATATATATAAAATACATACATAGAGAGAGAGGGAGAGAGAGAGAGACTTTTATATATATATATATATATATATATATATATATAATATATATAATATATAATATATATATATATATATATCATACACGTTTTACAGCGGCAAAACAATACAATTACTTAACAACTTTGTTCTTATCATCTCCTGCAAATCTTTCTCAATGATAAATCTTTCCTGCCGAAACCAACATTAACAAATACCAAAAAAGACAACTAACATAAACTTTCATTGAAAAACAGCAAACCAAAATACAAAGCCACACAAAAAACAAACTCTGAGCAGGTCTCTACTTCCTCACTCCATGGTGGATAGCAGACCAAAACCTCATTAACCAGCAAGACCCAGGCTCTCCTTTAACTCATTCACTGCGGACAATGGACAGAAGCTGAACATAAATGAGGCTGTGTCCAATGACATCTCCCCCTCACAGTAAACCAGCCCAGCAGCAAATCAGTGGTCAGGGTATATGGGTGATTGGGGCATATTGCCTCACCGCAGCTAGTTGAAAAGTCGTGTATTGCCACCAGCGTGACGAAAAGCTTGTTCATTCAACAGACAAAAGACTGGAATCCTTTGTACCCCGAGGAGGGGAGGAGGGGAGAGGGGAAGGGGGGGGGTGGTTGGCAGGGAGAGAGGAGGGGGAAGAAGAGGAAGGGGGAAGAGGGATCGATTAGTGATTAGAGCGTTGAGTTGGGAATCTGACTGTGCAGGTTTATAAGCTATGTCACCGAGACACTAGCTTTGCTTTGTTTTTTGTTCCCTTCTACATTTTTACGATTCACCACCAATGGTAAGATTCTTTTTCAGTATAGGATTGTTTTGCCCCTATAATTAAGGTCGATGCATTCCGACTTCGAAGAAGCATGCACGTTCACATCCCAACCTCCTTTCATAGAGGAATAGGCCAGCTATGGTCTGAGGGATGGATGTAGCCTACAGTTGCAGTGCCCCCTATGATTCTTCGGAAAACTGATGAGAAAAGTTATGTCGTGTTTCATATAGCTGAAATCGCGGAGGCGTGTGCCAAAAAATTTACCAGTCTATATCATGTAGATTTGTGGCATATCGATAATGAAGTACCTGAATAAAAACACAGATTATATACAGGTAAAAACAATGCATCACAATTCATGTTTCATCGCTCTGTGATAAAATCCTGAATTGTGTTTTCCCCATGGAAATGCCGGAAGCCTGTCTTTATAAATAGAATATCCACCTTCTGGAAATTACATGTAAGGCATTCCCTCTTTTCTATCCTTCTCTATGTCTCTGCCTTGTTCTTTTCCTTCCTATCACTTCCTTCTTGTCTGTTTATGTCTTCTTGGTCGATGCATTCTTCTGCATTTTTTTTCCAGAAAGGCTACAGAGATAGAACACTATCATGCCGAATGAATGCGCCGGGCCTGACTTGTCAGAGAGTTAATTAGCGGTAACGCGACACATTCTTGCTTATATGACAGACAGCAATAGTTGCTGTCTCAGCGTTTGACCAAAAAAGAAGCGTTCTGTCTGCATGGAAGGGACTCTCTTGTCACATTGACAACACGCCGAGTGAACAGAAATAGAATTTGCTAATTCTAAGATTATTAGTACCGTGTAGTCAAAAGACGTGAAATATCAGCACTATTATAATCATGAATATCGTAATTAGACATGTCATTCATGCAACTAAGATAACTACATTCTGCAAACTAAAACTTGTGACGACCAGTGTCACTTTTTCACACTCACTCCGTGTCAAAATAAACAATAGTGTAGTAGGCCCACATTTCTAAAACAAAAAATGACAGAATGGATAAATGGTTATCTTTGAGAAAAAGCACACACACACACAACACACTCTTCTGCAAAAATAAACAAAACAAACAAAACAACCCTCCACCCCTTTTCAATATAGTGAGCAACAAGCAACAAAAACATAGGAGACTGACTCTTCCCGTGATCAACACGTAAAATATACTGTATCAACTAAAATCATTCATAAGATACACCACAACACACCACAGAACAACACACAGATGCACACACAGACACACAGACACACACACAGACACACAGACACACATACACACAGACACAAACACACACACACACTAACCTCCCCCCCCCCCCCACACACACACACAACAATAACTCACCTCATTAAACGTAGGCGCCATGAGGAGGGCGTTGGAACCATTCGTATTGTTGTCGCCGCTTCCTAGCGCCACCAAGGGTGGGAACAACGTTCCGTTGACGTCCAACAGCGACTTGTACAACGTCCAGTTGGGTGGAAACATCGTCGTCATCTCCAGCCTGATGCTGTCCCCAGCAGAAGACGTTTCTGAGGACACCAGGGAAGACGTTTCCGTTGTCCCCGTTACGTTGCCTGCCTCCGTTTCCATGGTAACGCACGATTATGTGTTTGCTATCTCCTCAAATGAACATCGTCGTTTTTTTTAAGGCTCCACGTAAGGAATAACGCACTGAGGGGGTTTCTTTGTGGCTATTAAAGGAGTTAGTTCCAGACTATTACGTTTCATGGTGTAGGCTTTACACAAGCGCTGGGGTGAAATCCTGTACGGCTCGATGCATCAAAGTAACGTGAGAGAAGTCTGATGTATGTAAGTATATATATATATACACCTACCGCTGTGGTGAAGATTGTCACGAACACATAGTTATTCCAATCACTGTGGGGTATCTGTTTCTGCGGTTCAAAAGGCGGCTTCGGTTTCGTTTCCAGCTTTCGTAAGCGCCATCGCGAAACGTCTGATTTTCTTTTGTTTCGTTTTCTTAAGGCGGAGAAAGGTGGCCTTTAGACAATGTCTGTGTCAATTCCATGTTGCCTGGAATCATAACTGCTGTTCAGTAATCCAATAGCCGCAACAGTGCTGAGATCACCTATGGATGAAGACACACACAATCACCCACGGATATTACTAGGCTGTGTTTTCAGCTCTGACATTGTTTGGACCACACTCGTCTGAGGTTTTCTGTTGTTGTTGTTTCTGTTTCTAAAGCAGTAACGAACGAACCTCACAAGTTTCTGTGAAAGAGAGAATTTGTTTTTTAAATGAAAGCTGTGCGTTTTGGTAAAATCAGCAAATTTGTCTCTGTTCTTCAATGTGTGTGTGTGTGTTCGTGTGTGCGTCTGTCTGTCTGTCTGTCTGTCTGTCTGTGTGTCTTTCTGTCTGTCTGTCTCTGTCTGTCTGTCTGTCCGTTTGTCTGTGTCTATGCCTCTCTGTCTCCTTACCTGTTTTTTTGTCTGACTCTTTTGTATTTTTTGTCTGTTGCAGCCGTTTCTCATTCACATCCTCTTATCTTTCTCTCTGTATGCGACAGAATTTCTGTTTGTCATTGAAAACACACACACACACACACACACACACACACACACACACACACACACACACACACACACACACACACACACACACAAACACACACAAACACACACACACACACAAACACACACACACACAAACACACACACACATACACCCCCCCCCCCCCACGCCACACACACAAACACACACCTATTCCTGGACACACCATCACCCTCTCTAAGGTGGCTGACCTATGCAAATGGACACGAAAACAATGGACCGACAACAAAAGAGAGAGCTGGCCTGAAGCACTTGACCACTGCTAGGTCCTGTACTGGCCATGGCCTGTAATCCGCGGTCAAGACCTGAGCAGGTGCAGCAGGCTGGAAAGCCTGAAGACTGCACAGCCTGTGGGGGGGTGTGAGCCATTGTGCTCTCCTTGCTAGTACATGAGCCAACTTGATGCAGCAGAAATGTTTTTCTGTTGGACGTATGGTCTCGTCGGTAAGGTTCGGATGGTTCTTTTTAACGGTGAGGTCATTTTGGAGTAAATGGGTGTAATTCCGAGTTACTTTTTCCCCACACCTGTTCAGTTTATTCGGTATGTCTATAGATACACAGGGAGCACATATACCACAAAATATGGTAGGTCGGTGGTCTAGAGGGAACGCGCCTGTCTACGAAAAGTCCAGGTCAAAAGTGTGCAGTGGTTCAAATCCCATTTGGGCCAGAAACTTTTCTCCCATTCCATTAGACCATGAGTGGTGGTCTGCTTGCTAGTATTTTGGATGAGACGATAAACCGAGGTCCCTTGTGTTACACATCATTATTTAGCGCACGTAAAAGAACCCAGGCATCAAGAGAGTTTTCCCAAGCAAAATAACGTAGAAAAAAGCCACCCTGATAAGGAAACAAATACAGTTGCAAACAGGAAAAGAAAAATAATGGGTAGGTTCTGCAGTTGTAACGGTGCGCTCTCCCCGGGGAAGAGCAGCCCGAATTTCACGCTGAGAAATCTGCTGTGACTTTGAGTTGTGTAAAATGTAAACTCAAGCATTTGTTCCTAGTCTCTGCCAAAACAGAATCGGGGTTGTTTGGTGTTAGTTAACTTTAACATCTTGCAGAGAACAAGAATTTTTTTTCCCAAAATATGACAAGATGGCAGTATGTCATTTTTTTTCGAGTCTTATCAAAAAATTGAATAGGGTATGTTAGAGACTAGAAGGTTTTACCGATGATTCAGCTACTTGTCCTTGCAAACATAAATCTGCCAGAGGCCAGTTAAAGCATTAGCATAGAGATAATCCTATAACCTGCTGCACTTGGAGTGACACAGTCCCTGGAAGCTATTTGTGACACATTTTTATTTTATAATGTCAACGTAAAGGCAGTGTGTACAGCGGCCAAGATTATGGGGTATGCTGGGTACGATAGTTGATACAAAAGCTTGGCAATTGGGGTGTCTCTAGTTGACATTTTTATCTTTGACATTTAAGGAATGTAGTCGTATGAAAAAGAAAGGGCCAGGCCGGTAGATATGCCTTTGCTGAGTGAAGACTAAGTGGGACGGTGTAATTATTTGCATTATTATAAGACGTTTTGCCAGAACGATGGAAAACAACTTCGGATTTCTTTGGACTCCTATAAAGTCTGGTCCAAAGTTGACAAACTCGTCATAATCTTGTTCATTGTTCAAGGAAGATTACATTGTCGTGATACAAGGGGATGTACAAATCAATGAAGTATTAGCAGCCATTTATTTATGATTTTTTCCTTTCAGTACTGAGCTACATTGACGATAAATATAGATATGCAGTCTTTCGTTTGATAATTATTGTCAGATACTAAGACTGTCAGATTGTGTGTCAATGGATATAAGATTAATTTGTAGCAAGAGTGACTCTTTTTCTTGTTTTATGCTAGTTTTCTAATGCAGTGGTGGTCATAACTACGTTTCATAGCTAGCACCACTAACAAATAGACTCCGTTTTTTCAGGTTTGACATTTTTATTCTGATATATTATTATTCAACAAAAATAAATGAACATTGTCGTGTGGAGCATCCATCAAAATTTATTCTTAATGCACTGCTCTTAGACAAAACCATAATGTTCACTGCTCTACTGTAAAAAAGCAACCTTACAATCTACCTTTACACACATTCCCCACACGCCTCACTGCTTAATGAACACCGTGTAAGCCAGCAGTCAGTTGACACTGTCTCTATAGGGCGTAACCCATTATCTTCACCTCCATCATATGTCAGGTGAACGGTGATGGCGGAAGACTTGTGTTGGCATTGTGCATGTTTAATGACCTTCCTTCCGGACAACAAAAGCCTGGTCTTGTTCCCACCTTCCCTTCAGATTCACCGATCCTGTAGAGCCCTGTTACAGAGACTGCCATAGCCTAGCAGAATAGATGTAAACGCTGGAAACCCGTTTTAACCCCAATGCTGTGCATGTATGAATTCTTTCGACTATCATTGTCTTGTTTTCTGTTGTTGGGTGTCTTATTTTTAATATCTGTTTTCTTTACACCAGAACTTTTTTTTGTATTTAGGTTCCTTTAGTCCCAGGATAGAAGGTTAATCAAACCCCCCCCCCCCCCCTCCCCCCTTTTTCCTGTTGTCTTTTTTGTAGTCCTTGACAGAAAGGATATTGTTTTCCTTGCTGTTTGAAATCAAATACAGTCCGTTTTTTGCGACTCCTGTATTTTTTGTGTTTTAATGTGGTTTTTTGTTAGTTTTTTTTTTAGAGGAGAAGAGGGGGTAGCTAGTGTACTGTTAGATAATCCTGGGTGAAAGGGGAGAACTAACAGCTGAAAACTGTCTCCTTTCATCCCCGATCTGGATTCATTTCCGCAGGCTGCATCCAAATGTCGGTCGTTGCTTTTTTGCCTTGCTTCAGAACAAATGATACTACTGAGGTGAATCAGTCCTACAGCGCGTGAATAGTCCGAGTTGTCCTGTTCTACTTCCCTAGTGTGCAAATTCCAAAAAAGATCTGACGTCATTTTAAACCAGGAGGGACTAAAAATCACAGACACATTTGTGGAGCCACACGAAAAAGCAGCAGGGAAAAATGAAACAACAAACAACCCCCATCTGCCTCCCTCTTTCAAAAATCTTTTATTTTAATCTGGAATCGTGGCACAAATTGCTAACTACTGTGTGGAGACTAGTTTTATGGGGAAGCCACACGAAAAAAGGATATCGATATTTTGCGACAATACAAACAGTTATTGCAAACCTTGTTTTGTGTTGTTAGTAAGTGTAGACTTGCACTTTTTCCACTTTTAAAAAACAATTCTATCTCCTTCTCTTTCCTTCCTCTCATTCATTTGTTTTTTAATCTGTCCACTTTTCTTTTTATTTTTATTTTATACAAATGCCTCTTCTATCCTCATTTTCTTTCTATCTCCGTGCCCTTCCTTCTTCGTGTTTATTTTTTTTATCTTTCCACTTTTCTTTCTGTCTAATTTTCTTTATACTGCTGCCTCTGCTATTCCCCCTTTCTGGTCTGTTATTTTATTACTTTGGCATCAATGTGACATTAATTTCGTTGCGGTGGTTGGTGTTTTTGTGTCGCCTTCAAAAGAAAGCCTTGCATTCCTTGTATAACGTGTTGTGATAATCATCATCTTCTGTGTGATAAAATTATCATCAACTCTAATC
>CM060328.1:59122207-59124707 GCA_030674155.1 Stramonita haemastoma
TCTGTCTCTCTCTCTTCTCTCTCTCTCTCTCTCTCTCTCTCTCTCTCTCTCTCCTCTCTCTCTCTCTCTCTCTCTGTCTTCTGTCTCTCTCTCTCTCTCTCTCTCTTCTCTCTCTTCTTCTTCTCTCTCTCTTCCTGTCTCTGTCTTTTGTTTGTTTTTTTGTCTCTTTGTCTCTCTGTCTCTTTCTCGTCTCTCTGTATTAGCCTCTGTCTCTCTCTCATTCTTGGGATGCAGAACTATCCCCGAAGTAGCAATGCGGCTACCTTCAAAGTGGGCAAAAACGCGGCATATGCTATTGGTAAGCCTCAGAGTTCTAGCCAAGGAACTAAATACCTCCAACTAAACACCTAAACAAGCAAACACGCAGAACAAAAAGCAAAAACCCCTAAGATCTTCCAGACAAGAGGTCAACCTGCTGACTGACCATTGTGCCTCAGTGGTTGGCCACTTTATTATTATTAGTTTTGTTTTTTTTAGTTTCCGGAAGAGCACTTAAATTAATCCTGGATTAGAGTTCTGTGATCAGCTATGAATATTTCATTCCATTCAAGCAGGGATCGTTACAATATCCCTAGTTCATTTTCATTAGCAAAGCACTGCCGTATTTATTATCTATTTATTTATTTGTTTATTCATTTCTTTATTTCTTTATTTATTGGTCGATTGATTGTTTGATTAATTGATTGATTGATTGATTCTTTTATAACGAGGATAATGGAATAAGCTCTCTTTTTTAACATCCAGTCCCTGTGTTCTTGTCATCTGTTCCCACCGGCACACAATGACCTGCTCTTACGAAAAGTGGAACAGGGTTTTAACGTGTGCGCAAGATGTTCTGCGTGCGTCGCACACGGGGCCTCGGTTTACAGTCTCATCTGAAGGACTTTTGGAGTGAGTAGACTCAGCACTGATGTTAATTTTCTGCCTTTGTGTTACTGAAAAATAAATTGTTATGGGAAGAAATCAGCGGAAGTGGGGAGGAAGAGAGAGGGAAGGGGGAGGGAGGAAGAATAAGCGTATCAGTTGATAGTGTGACCTGAGTGTCGAGGGTTTAAACTACTTCCGATCTATCCAGGAGTTTTGTGTCCCTAAAAGGCTTTGATTCCTTTCTGTTACAAGTCTTTGTATGTATGATATACTACATACTGAAGTTTAATGTGACATTACACGCATATCATCTTATATATACTTTTGAATGCCATCCAGTCTGTCAATTGATAAAGTGTAGACCAGGTATGCCTAAAACTACGTATGTCATCTTGTTCCCACTTTAAATAGAAATTCATCTCTTGAGGAAATGCAGGGAAATATTTGGTAGAGATACCAAGGGTGCACTTTTCAGCACTATCCACCTTTTAAAACATCGCAAGCTAATTATACCCAAACGCGATTGCTGAGTGATTACAGCACTCGCCTCTCCCCAGGCTACGTTTAAAGCAGAATTGAGAATGGTTAAACATTCGTCTGCCTTGGCTTCCAGTACCGTCCCCCAATTGACCCAGTTGTAAATTTGTACCCGCCCTCTTTAGAGATAGGGAAGTTATAAAAGCAGCGAGGGAGAAGAGATGGGTGCCGCCCTTAATGTGCTTGCCCCTAGAGAAGCGACAACGTAGTCTATGGGAACGCATTTACTTTTTTTTAAGTACATTATCTTATGCACTCGTTGCATACCACACATCTTTGCCAAAAAAAGAAAACATAAAGCTGTTATGAGCAACGTTATCAAAACAAGTTTGCATACGTATAATACACATTTAAACAGCATCCATCTTTTTTTTATGAAAAAAGCGAATACACACTCCATGTCCCGATTATTATACGCAAATCCCATAGTGCACACACATTTCAAACGCTATCTTATTTCCAGACATCAGAGGCTGTTCAGGGCAATGGCAGCATCTTGTGCACGTTTTTAGACATCATCCATCTCCACAGAAAAAGCAGGCCACTTACAGCTCCCTGAGGTGATACACCAGAGGTTTCGCAACCACATACCACGGTAATGCACTAGGGGAATACGTCTGCTGAGGAGACATTGTGCTAGATCAGTAGATGTGGGTGTTGCCTATATGGAATGGTCCGCACGCTGTGACATTTAGCACTCTGATGACATGTCTGCTTGCTGTCTGTAAGGACAGATGCTCTCTATTTTCTCTAACTGCTGTCTTGTACAAATCATCTATCTCCTTTTCCGGGGTAATTGACAAGCAAGTCTCTTGCCAACAGTCTTTCCACCCCCTCTCCTTCCTCCTTGAATTTCAGTCCGCCTTTGTCCTATCACCTTCCCCCTCTACTTTTCCATCCATCAGATAACTTGGCGGCCTGATTTGCTCTAAGGACGTGAAGTAGGTCAGCGTGTCACTGCCCTGTGAGTGACGTCACACTGCGCCATTGCTTATGCATTGCACGGAAGATGGCCGCTTGATCCTGCTTTTCTTGTTTTTTTTCGGGGGAGGGGGAGGGGGAGACAAGGGAGGGGACGTAGGAGGAAGGTTGATGA
>CM060328.1:59129707-59152207 GCA_030674155.1 Stramonita haemastoma
TTGGTGTTGTTGGTTTGCTCGTTGATTTTATTGGGGGTTTTTTGTGTGTGTGTTTCGCGTCTCTTTCCTGCGTGTGACTGAGCCTAGTGTGAAAGTGTGTGTATGGACGTGTGTATCATATTAAAGAGAGAGACAGAGACAGAGACAGAGCGACAGAGAGAGAGACACACACACACAGACAGAGACAGAGACAGGGACAGAGACAGAGACAGATGCAGAGCCATATACAACATAGACATAGACACACAGAGAGGGATAAATAGAGACAGAGACAGGGGCAGAGACAGAGACAGAGCCATGTATAGCATAGACATAGAGAGGCAGAGACAGAGACAAACAGACAGACAAGGACAGAGAAAAAGAGAGACAAAAGACACAGAGAGAGACAAAGAGACGAGAAAAAGACAGACAAGACACATAGAGAAAGATTTACAAAGACGCAGAGCCTAGTTTGAACTCTTTCCAAACAATGTAAAGGAGTGGAACACAGGCAAGTAATACCCCAGATACAGACACAAGAAAGAGAACTAAAGCTAGGTAGCTTTCATCCATATGGGAAACTAGAAACTTGTTCTACATACTTCAAACGTCTGGTACCTGACCTTCTCTTTCTCTCTACCCTTATCTACAGTTACTATTCTAAGGAGAGGAAGACCCCCCTCCTAAATAAAAAAAAAAAAGCAAGAAAAAGATAAACAACGTGGATCGGTGGTCTAGAGGTAACGGCCTGCTAGAAAGCGAAAAGTCCAAATCAGTGTGTGCGGTGGTTCGAATCCTGTTTGGGCCCAAAACTTTTCCCCCCATCCATTAAACCATGAGTGGTGGTCTGGGTGGTAGTCTTTCGGATGAGACAATAAACTGAGGTTCAATGTGTATACATACTTTTTTTAGCACACGTAAAAGAACCCATGGCAACAAGAGTGTTGTCCCTGGCAAAATTCTGTAGTAGAAAAAAGTCACTCTGATATTTAAACGAATACAGTTGCAAATTAGTTGGTTGGTTGGTTGGTTGGTTGGTTGTTTGGTTGTTGGTTGGCTGTTGGCTGGTTGGTTGGTTGGCTGGTTGGTGGTTGGTTGGCTGGCTGGTTGGTTGCCTGTTGGTTGGTTGGTTGGTTGGCTGGTTAGTTGGTTGGTTGGTTGTTGGTTGGTTGCCTGGTTGCCTGGTTGGTTGGTTGGTTGGTTGGTTGGTTGGTTGGTTGGTTGGTTGGTTGGTTGGTTGGTTGGTTGGCTAGTTGGTGCTGTCTTTTAACTTGCCATGTACATACTGTTTTACGTTATTCCATTATAGCAATATGTACACAGAAAACATTCAAATTGATAGGCTTTGTTTTTAGTGTGCGTGCTAGTTGTCTTGTTTGCTTTTGTTTGGTCGTTTGCTGTTTGAATCAGAAAAGGAAACTTTATTGTGTTCATTAAAAAAAAACACCTATCTTCCTCTCCGGGTGAATGACATTTACATCACATATCTGTCTTTTGTTAGGGCGGGGGGTTGCACCAGACTTTAAACAACCATTCTGGTCCTTGAACATTCTTTTGACCACTGAAACACAGGCACAAGTCTGGCATCGTTATTGGTTGTCTGCACGATGCTACAGGAGACACACTCAAAGACATGACCCATCTTTAAATGATGCTCCTTCGGGATTGCAAAAATGCATTCACAGAGGAGAGGATGAGAGAGAGAGAGAGAGGAGAGAGAGAGAGAGAGAGAGAGAGAGAGAGAAGAGACAGAGAGAGAGAGAGAGAGAGAGAGAGAGAGAGAAGATCACAGAGGTTGCCCAAACTGGTTTAACTGACAAATCTTCAGCTTCAGGTTTCCTTTTTCTCTTTCCTTTCCCTCCCTTCAGCTCTCATAAAGCGTCGCTGGACGGAGCTCTGCCCTGCATTGTTCAGGCTGTGCTGACTGGGCAAATCGTATTGAACCTAGCGCAGTCTACCCCTCTCCAAGTACAGGGTATATGGAAGTGGATCAGTGGTCTAGAGGTAAGCGCTTGCCTGGAAAGCGAAAAAGTCCGGGTCAGAAGTGTGCGGTGGTTTAAACCCTGCTTGGCTCAAAACTTTTCCCCCGTCCATTAAATCATGAGTAGTTGTCTGGTGAGCTAGTCTTTCGGATGAGACGATAAACTGAGGTCATATGTGTAGCACAAGCAATTATTTAGCTCATTTCAAAGAACCCGCGACAACAAGAGGGTCATCCCTGGCAACATTCTGGAGAAACACCCACTCCGGTAGGGAAACAAATACAGCTGCAGAGAAGAAAATAAAAACAGAAAACTAGGTGGCGCTGCTCTCGTGTCAATGTGCTCTCCTTACCTTGGAGGGCAGCCAGAATTTCACGCAGAGAATCTGCCGTGGCTTAAAGGGGTATAAAAACAAAAAAAAAGGTATGCGGATGTTTGCAGTAGCCCACACTTACTCCTCCCCCTCCCTGCGTTTTACCTTTCCCTGTCCTGGAAAAAGGACAGGTGCCTGTTTTCAGCTGGGTTAGTGGTGGGGGGGGGGGGATAGGGTGACTGTGCTAAAGCCAGATCACACGAACGGCCACCTGCCCACACGCCCACCTACCCACAAAGCGATCATGCTCGACGCTAATTAACCTTCGCTGAGGGGAGGAGCGAGCGTTCGGACAACTGAGCTGAACATTGGTAACTAAAGCGGTAAGGATAACGAACAACACGTCAAAGACAAAAAGAGAGAGCAGGAAATACTCAGAGAAAGTAACACAATCAAACCAATTAATCATAAAACGATAGAGACAGAGGCAGAGAGACAAACAGATAAATAGACATGCTGAGGGAGGGAGACACACGTACGGATAGACAGGCAGGAAGACGGACAGAGAAACATGGAACGGAAAGAAGAAAGGTGTACAGAGGTGTGCCAGACGAAAAAAAGGCCTAAAGATCAGTTGAATACATAGAGAGCAAAAGAGAGAGGAGACGGAGAGAGAGCAGAGAGAGAGAGAGAGAGAGACAGACAGACAGACAGAAACAGACAGACAGACGACAGACAGACAGACAGAACAGAGCAGACAGACAGACAACAAAGACAGACAGAAAGGACTGACACAGAAGCACAGATAGAAGATACCAGAAACAGACAGACAGACACAGACGAGGAGAGAAAAAAAACACAGAGAGACAGACGCATAGACACACACAAGACAGACAAAGACAGACAGACAGACAGACAGACAGACAGACAGACAGATACACACACACACACACACACACACACACACACACACACACACACACACACACACAACACACACACACAGTGTGTTACATTGACAAAATTCACGAAACTGCATATACACACGGGGACTGGATGTAACTGGATGTAAAAAATCATATGAGTGCTTATACCATTATGCTCGATATAAAAAAAATAGAATGAAATAAAATCACACACACACACACACACACACACACACACACACACACACACACACACACACACACACACACACACACTACACACAGACAGACGACAGACAGACAGACAGACAGACAGACAGAGAGACATAGAGAGTGTGCGAAAAGGTGAAGAAATGAGGAGGGGCGGGTGTGAATGGTACCATGGAAGCAAGCCCTGTTGATTTTTATTCCGACTCCCACTGCTGTCATTTCTCTCCTTTAACGCTCACTTAGCCTTTAGTCAGCCTGGGAGCACTATCACAAGACTCCAGCTTACTCACACATACTACACCCTGAATGGCCATAGCTAGAGGTAGGTGTGTGTTGAAAGTGTGTGTGTGTGTGTGGTGTGTGTGTGATGTGTGTGTGTGTGTTTTGGTGTGTGTGTGTGTTAGTGTTTGTGTGTGTGAGTGTGTAATGTGTGTGTGCTTGCGTGCGTGTTTGTGTGTGTGTGTGTACGTGTGTGTGTGTGTGTGTGTGTGTGTGGGTGTGTGTGTGTGTGTGTGTGTGGTCGTGTGAGTGTTTGTATGTGCGTGAGTCTTTGTAGACGTCGAAGTCTAGTTAAGACAACATCTGGAAATTGTATTTAGGAATGTATCATGCTTTGAGGATGGTGTTTTTTGTCAGAAAAAAAAAAGAAAAACAAGAAAAAAGAACACCAAAAGCGATAAACAACAAGACAATAAAAAAACCACCAGCCTGGAAGTTGAACTCTGCCGAAATGGATGAGTGAAAATGGAACAGAAAAGTATGGGTGCCTGACTCCTTCATTGTTTTGCACTTCAAAGGTAGGGGGAAAACTGCGAAATGCTGTTTCCTTTTTGTTTGAGTTTTTTGTTGATATTGCTTGTTGTTGTTGTTGTTGTTGTTGTTAAACAGACTCAATCGAAAGAAAAATCACCCACAAAAAACACAGTCAGCCAACAGATAAAAATGAAAAGCAATAAGCAAACAAAGCTACCCCACTTACTAATTCCTAAAAGGTGTTTTGTCTTTGCCAAAATTGTATTTACAAAAATAGCTCATATTCAACCCCACACACCTCTCCTGCAAACGAGTGTGTATTTATGGCGCGCGGGGGGTGGAGGTGGGGGGAGTGTACGATTTCACTGTGAAATTGGAAGAAGAGTTTCCAAGATGCCAAAAGATAGCTTGATGGATCTTCCACTTTCTTATCCCCGTAGGCTTTTCTTACTTTTTTGTATTATCCAACACTAGTAATTACTGCCAACGGAAAGGTGCAACCATCTAGGTGCTTTCATTGTGTTGATGTGAATCTTCCTTGTTTGCTGCTCCGTATACCAGTGTTGTTGTTTTGTTTTGATTGTTTTTTTGTTTGTTTAGTTTTTATTGGCTTTATTTTTGTGTTTTACCCTTTATATAGCTGTACAGCTCCTAAAATCTTTTTTTTTACTTTTTGTTTAGTCAGTATTGCTACTATGAATACAAAACTGACCATATACAGGACAAAAAGGTAAAGACCAAACAAAACCTTGCAAATCAAATACAGATTAGAGGCACACAAAATATACAGACAAGTCAACAGTTCTCTTGATTGTTTGTCTGGTTTTGTTTTAAATGTTCCTGACAAAGTCAGGAAATACAGTTGCAGACAGGAAGAGAGAAAAAAAAGGCAGTACTGCTTTTGAGGCGACCCCGCTTTACACCCTTTAAGAGAATCCAGCAATATGATTTACGATAGATGGATGAAGATCTGTATGTATGACTTATAAGTGAGATTAGTATGTATATAGATATGAAATGTTGATACTATAGATTGTTAAGTTCGCATCAGTTACCCATACCTCTATTTTCTCATCTCTTTGATGCTGTTTTCGTATTCAAACCACTTCAAAGTAAAGGGATCTTAGGAAAGGAAGGCAAGGAACTGACTGTTCATGCTTCGTGCATCCTTTTTATTAAAAATCCTTTTCAACTTTTAGAGTGTTTGTTGTTTCAATATTAAAGAAAAAATTTTCATAAAATATATGGACATTTTGCGAAATGCTATGACCATAAAAAGTGTTTCTGCACTTATCGTGATGTTTCTGTAATGTATGACAATGTAACACACAATACCATTTTTTTTATATAAAAACGTCAATGTAAAGTGCACGGCATATTGTTAGCCGCTTAGGACATGCTTCCTAAGCTCACGTTTCTGTGTCTGTTTGTTTACTTCGTTGCTTGTTTCACATCTTGAAATATGTTTTTTCTTCAGGATGTGTCTAAAACAGTAAGCCAGCATGATCCACAGAAAGTGTTTCCACGTAGCATGTTTTCGACACTCTTGCCAACTGTATGAAAAACGAGCAGTTTAAAACCGTTTAAAACAGGTTTTGAGCCGCTAGCAAACATGCAAGTTAACAAACAACGCAGACGTAAACAAGTAAAACAAAACATAAAACCCTATCATAAACAGCTGAAAGATATTACTGGCGTGAAGAACTTCTAAAATATGAAAAACAAAACCCGAACAATTATTTTTAAAAATGATACAACAAGGCAATAAACAGCATAAACCCTTTCTGAAATAAATGAATGTGACTGAGCGGAAAGCATTACGCAAGATGTATGTGCAGTGTATGGCATCCTCCACCATGCTTATGATTTACTCTGTTTCTTAAGTTGTTGCATGCAAAAGCTATAAACAGCTTTAAAAACGACATGCGTTTTAATTCGAGCTTATTAAAAAACAATTATAAAAAAGATAAGCAACAAAAATGATTTCCAAGAACTTTGTAAACTCTAAGGTCACGAAAGAGTGAGAAAAACATAGGTCTGGATTAGCTTAGCTATATGTCTTTGGCTTACAGAGCCCATCCCTACAAATATCCTTCGGATGAGACTACAAACCGAGGCCCTGTGTGCGAACGCACGTAGAACATTTTGCACACACGTTAAATCCCATTCCACTTTTCGTAAGAGTAGGCCATTGTGTGCCGGATGGAACGGTGACAAAAGTTACAAATCTGCATACGCACGCAGATTGGCTGTAAAACAAATACACGAGTGTTTATTCCTTTATCCTCAAAAAAAGAGAATAAAATCAAATGAAAATAAAACGATTTTACATTGGCTTACAACGTTCGCACTCTATCTACCCACCTACCACCACCACCACCACTACAACAACGACAACCACTACATCAACTACTACAACCACTACAACTAACGACAACCACCAATACCTTGCCCTTTTCCTTCCATACACTGCCAAATACTAGTAGCTTTTATCTGATATTTCAAGTCTCTATGGTAGAAATGCCCAGGTTTCTGCTGTCAGTTTATCGTTATGACAGATGGTATAACGGTCATGGAAAGACTAATCAAAGACACTTTGACTACGCACTGTCTGAGTGAACGAGACACAGAGAGAGAGAGAGAGAGAGGGGAGAGAGAGAGAGAGAGAGAGAGAGAGAGAGAGAGAGAGAGAGAGAGAGACAGCAGACGAAGACAGAAGAAGAAGACGAAGGACAGAGAGAGACGAGAGAGAGAGAGGCAGGCAGACAGATACTACACACACACACACACACACACACACACACACACACACACACACACACACACACACAACACACACACACACACATAAAGAGAGACAGTACAGAGACAGAGAGACACACATTTTCTTTTTTCTGCGAGGGCAATTTCAGCAGCTAGCCCAAACTTGTGTGTACCCACTACTTCATAAACCTTACCATTCCCTCTGTCCACCATCAATTCTTCGTTCCTGACTGCAGTCATTTTAGAGGGGAAACTCCACACTGGGTCACTTTCCCATATCCATCATGCAGTAGCGGTTCTGAAAGTAGCAGTTTGGTAAAAGCATTTGTTTCCCCACTCTCCAAGGCACTGAGCCACACGTCTGGCGCACACAACGAAATTACTACCATAGGGCCACAGCCAAACAGGGCAACACCCCTAGTTTCTGTCCCTTGCGGCTCAGCAGGCAAACTCCTCCCGAAACTTTTATTGTTGCATTAGAAGTTGCTGATCATACCGTCAGTTTCCTTCTCAACTGTGTAGCGTGGGTGCACAGAGGGGAAAATGTGGGGTATAATGATTGGTGCATAAACATTAACGTTGTGTTTACTACAATTTACGGACTTTTTGTTAGAAGTTTTTTTAGTTTTTGATTAGCAAGTTTTATTTTGAGTTGAGCTTTCTGAATAAATAGGCTACTTCACCATCGCTTTCTTGTAGATACGTAATTATGTTAAGATTTATTGGCTTCCTTAAAATTTGGTTGAATGCTGGGTATGTTCGTATTTCTGCAAACGGATTAATACTGACTTAAATTATATAATTTATTATATATATATATATATATAATATATATAATATATATATATATATATAAAATATGCGTTATAGGTTGGGAGCCTTCAGTCTGGGAAAACTATGAACTTGCACTCTAGGTCTTAGTTCTAGTAGTACAGCATCGACTGTGACCTCTCCAGAGCGCAAAACTAGGTAGGTAAGTATGGAAGGCAAGCTGTTACCCATCATAAATCCCTCCCCCTCGACTCCCCCGTCTTCACGTTACTTACTTGAATGGTCCACTGAAAAAGCAATCCCATACACATGGTTCCAGTGCTGTCGGTATACAGCCTCAGAACTGCCATGGGACTAACAGCTCCCGATTTTCCTTTAAGTTCCTATTTGTTCATGTTGTTTTTCCCTCTCTGTTTTTTTCTTCTTCACACTTGTCCGTTTGCCCTGTAATCAGACCCTGTACTGACCGTCCCCCCACATGATTTTCCAGGTAGTTGCCGATATACTTCTGCCCTTCCACACACTGGCCACGTTAACTTTGCCTTCTTTGTCTTCAGTCAAGTATGGCTGTGTTCGCTAAGCGTTTCATTGAGGCAGTGGCGATGTTTTTTGTACATTTGGCGGATGACGAAACAATGTTTCTCAATTTCCTCCCTCCCTCCCTCCCTCTGTCTCTGTCTCTGTCTGTCTTTCTTTGTCGCTCTCTACATCTCTCAAAGTGAAGACAAGAGAGAGAGAGAGAGAGAGAGAGAGAGAGAGAGAGAGAGAGAGAGAGAGAGAGAGAGAGAGAGAGAGAGAGAGAGAGAGAGAGAGAGAGAGAGAGAGAGGACACACACACACACAACAACACATACACACACAAACATACACACACACACAACGCACAACCACACACACCACACACAACACACACACACAACACACACACACACACACACACACACACACACACACACACACACACACACACACACACACAACACTATTCATCTCATGTAAAGAAAAAATCTTCTAAACTTCTATCGCTTGCCCTTTTACAGGAAAGGGACAGACTAATGACCTAGACTAAAAAACATATCCCCACCCACCCCCACCACCAGCACACACCCCTCCCCTCCCCAACATCCTCCACACTTCAATCGTCTGCTGTGTGCTTAATGTCCCCCCACCCCCCCCCCTCCCTTTACATTCCTCTACCACCAGTATCAGTATCAACAGGTTCAGGTTATCGTGACCTGTATGTTGATGATCACAGTCATATGGACAACAGCTGCGGTGATAATTGAGTATGGATGAATCTCTGAGTATGCATACAGGGTGGTAGATGTATGTGTTTATGTTTGTGTGTGTTTGGTGTGTGTGTGTGTGTGTGGTGTGTGTGTGTGTGTGTGTGTGTGTGTGTGTGTTTGGGTTGGGTTGGGCGTGGGTGTGTGTGTGTGTGTGTGTAGTTGTGTGTGTTTTGTTGTTTTTTGTTTGTTTGTTTGTTGTGTGTGTGTGTGTGTGTGTGTGTGTGTGTGTTTGTGTGTGTAAGTGTGCGCGCGCGCGATACAGAGAGAGACAGAGACAAAGAGAGAACAATGTAACATATATTATATATCGGAAAATGACATCAAAACAACAGCAAAGAGAAACACCAGAGAAAAACAAGGAACTCAACACAAAATACAAATCATATAAAAAAATAAAAGATAGACAATGATACAGTAAAAAAGAAACCCCTTAAACAGCTTAAAGAGGCGATGACAGAAAGAAAGAAAGAAATCAAGGAAAATAAAGAAAGGAAGAGAAAAAGAAAAAAAATTAACAGAGAAAAAAATTTTTAAAAGGAAACAAACATCCCCCCCAACACACACACACACACACACACACACACACACACACCACACACCACACACACACACACACACCACACACACACACACACACACACGCACGCACGCACGCACCACGCACGCACACACACACACACATACCAGACTAACAAAACAATAAACATAGGAAACAAAACTTCCAAAACAAGAATAAAGCATCAAAGAAAGAAAATTTTCATCTCCCTTTCCCCCTTTTCTTTCTTTTTTTTTTTTTTTTTTTTTTTTTTTTGGGGGGGGGGGGCGGGAAGCAAAGAATCCACCCTGAATTCCAAACAAGCCAAACGGTAGTCAGTCGCTTTTGAAAGACTCCCCCATAACAACATTCCCCCCTGGGCTATTTTCTATAGCAGAGTCACGGGAACCAAGCACTGTCTTCACTTTTCACGCATTGTGGTTCATGGCCCATGTTTCTTTTGGTTTAGTGTGTCTGCTCTGTCCATCAGCTTTGGAAAGTGGCACTGTGTAGGTGTGTCCATTCCTTCTTTTACTGGATCGTAAAAGCTATATACCTCTCGGTGTAGTTATGAGGGCAGTGGGGGGAGGGAGGGGGGTCAGTAAAAACAAAGTAAGAGGGGAGTGGAGGAAGGTCTGTACAAAAGCAAAGTAATTATTTTTGTGTGTGTGGTACATTTGAGTAAAGACGGGATGCTTTTGACTGTGAGTGTGTGGTGTTGTGTGTGTGTGTGTGTGTGTGTTGTGTTGTGTGTGTGTGTGTGTTGTGTGTGTGTGTGTGTGTGTAGGGGTGTTTGTGTGTGTGTGTGTGTGTGTGTGGTGTGTGTGTGTGTGTGTGTGTGTGTGTTGTGTGTGTGTGCACGTATGAAAAAAGGCAGAAAGACAAAGAAAGAAAGAAATATGTACACAGAGACAGAGACACAGAGAGACAGAGACACAGAGAGAGAGACGAGAGAGAGAGACAGAAGTGAGAGACAGAGACAGAGGGAAAAAGAGAGAGAAGGGGGCATAACAAGAAAGAAAGAAAACAAAGAAACAAAGAAAGAGAGAAGAAGGAAAGAAAAAGAGAAAAAAGAAAGAAAAAGAAAGAAAAAAAAAAAGAAGGAAAGAAAAAGAAAGAAAGAAAGAAGAGACAGATAGAAAGAAAGAAAGAAAGAAAAAAAGAAAGAAAGAAGAAACGAAAGAAAAATAGAAAAAGAAAATCAAAGAAAATGGGAAAAAACAAACAAAAGAAAAAAGAAAGAACAAGTAAACATTAACAAAAACGAGAAAAAAAAACCAGAACAAACGCCCATAGTTACAAAACAGAAACAACAACAAAAACAACAATACATCCGCTGCCCTTCAAGTTGACCTTTAACCAGAAAACACAACTCCACCAAGAATTCCAACAAGCTAAACGGGGAGTCAGTAAGTTGTGAAAGAATCCAAATAGCAGCCCATTCCCCTAGTAGCTCTGTGGTAGAGTATCTATAGCAGAGACCAGAGAACCAAAGACCCTCTGCATTCCCACACTCTCTGCGCCAAGGTTCCTCTCTGTTCTTTTGCTTTAGACTATCATTATGTTCCTGTCGTCATCTTTAGTTAGTTAGTTAGTTAGTTAGTTAGTTAGTTAGTTAGTTAGTTAGTTAGTTAGTTAGTTAGTTAGTTAGTTAGTTAGTTAGTTAGTTAATTAGTTAGTTAGTTAGTTAGTTAGTTGTTAGTTATTTACTTATTTATTTTTATTTATTTATTTATTTACTTACTTATTTATGTCTTTATTTAGTTAGTTAGTTCATTCGTTAGCTAGTTCTTTATTCATTTATTTATTAATTCATTCATTTATTCATTTATTTCGAGGATAATAGAATAAGCACTCATGTGCTTTTTACATCCAGTCCCTGTGTTTATGCAGTTTTGTAAACATTATCATCATTCTTTTCCCACCGGCTAAAAATGTTAACTCCAGGAGAAAATACCCCCTTAAACGGGATTCGAACCTGGGTCGTCAGATTGTGAGCGCAATATTCTAACCACCAGGCCATCCCGTCCCACATCTTAGATTTGTTAGTATGTTGTATGATTTTTCTTTTGCCATCAATGCGAATTTGGTGTGGCTTCAAGTTTTACGAGGTATTGTGTTGTATTGCATTGTATTGTACTGTATTGTGATGCATTGTGGTGCATTGAATTGTATTGTATTGCATTGTATTGTACTGTATTGTGATGCATTGTAGTGCATTGAATTGTATTGTGTTGTATTGTATTGTACTGAATTGTATTCTATTGCATTGTTTTGCCTATCACTCAGAGTCTAGTGGATGGGGGAAAAGTTTCAGGTCCAAAGGGGAATTGAACCACCGTAAACTTCCAACCCGGACCTTGCGCTTTCTAGGCAGGTGCGTTACCTCTAGACCACCGATCTACCTTGTGACAGCCCCGATATGGCCTCTGTGGGGCTATAACCAACAATACTGGATTGACTTGGATTGGATTGGATTGGGTAGGATTGGTTGTCAACTTAGAAAATGTGGCGCTCCACCACGAAATGAGTCGCTTAGCACATTACCCAATTTTGCGCTAGGAGCCATTAAAGGCAGTTGGGGGTCAAGTTGTCAATTTTTAGATTTTGATTGATTATTAAACGATATCCGTTTATCTACCTTATAATGAAATAACCAAGGCATAATTTGTATTCCTTTTGCTTTTAAATGTGTTTTGAAAATATCCAAGCCCTCATTCTGACAACCCGTTACGAAAATAAACTTGCCTGTTTCTCGTTTTGTCAGGTCATGCAGTCTATCATTTCAATTTGTAATAACTTTGCACAGAATTGTCCGATTTTTAGTCTGTTTTTTTGTATTGGATAGCCACTTTATTGTACATTAATAACATGTCAATAACTAAAAATTGACCTCTGGTGCACTCCGACTTATTATGTGGTGGAGCGTCACAAATAGTACTGCAATAAAGGCTTACATTAATCTAGTTTAGTTTGACAGTATCTATGATGTGTGTGTGTGCGTGTGCGTGCGTGCGTGCGTGCGCGCGCGCGCGTGCGTGCGCGCGCGCGCGCGTGTCTGTGTGTGTTGTAGAGTGTGTGTGTGTGTTGTAGTTTGTGACAGACAGACAGAGAGAGACAGAGACAGACAGACAGACAGAGCGAAAGAGAGAGAGAGAGGGTGGGGGAGAGTAATATATCTTTCTGGCTGTACTAAACTCCCACTTCTACACTGACTAACGAATAGGGGTAACTTAATTCTAGTATGATATATCGGTACTTTCTGATACCTCGCAATCCGGCTCCTGTCACCCCCACCTCCCCCACCCCCACCCCCACCTCCCCCACCCCTCCACCCCCTCCCTAGGGTGAGGAATTGGAAGAGAGAGAGAGGTGTCTCAAGACGTCTGAGACCTAAATGGATAGACAGGAGAGAGGTGACACACGGCTCCCCTGCCGTGCATTTACAATGAGTAATAGCACAGGGTACTAAGATGGAGATGTCTTCTGGAATTTCCCTTCCTTCCTTGCCGATAGCTCCTGACACTGGGAAACCATTAACAGCTGTAGCCGACAGGCTTTCGATACAGAGCAGACACAGGAGAGTTGGGGGGTAGAGAGGGAGGAGTGTGTGTGTAGTGGGTAAATGAATGAATGAATGAATGCGCTTTGGCAGCATCTAGCTTTGACACAGGGGGGTAGGTATCTTATTTATTATTATCTTGTAATTGTTGAGTATGTATGTATGTATGTATGTATGTATGTATGTATGTATGTATGTATGTATGTATGTATGTATGTATGTATGTATGTATGTATGTATGTATGTATGTATGTATGTATGTATGTATGTATAGCCTGCTTTTCGTTTTGAAATGAATGAGAATATGTATGTCTAAGTGTGTTGTGTGCGTGTGTGTGCGCGTGTGTGTATGTGTGTGTGCGCGTGTGTGTATGTGTGTGTGTGTGTGTGTACACATCATGTTCCTTGACTACAACTCCGAGGTTCACCATTGGTGAGGTTTTGCGTAAGCCACTGTCCCCGCCCGCCATGCAGGTAGCCACATCCCGACGTTGGGGAGAAAATATATAAATGAAAGATGCAACCCACTGCAATTGTCATATTTCTGTCTTTGCATCTTAATCATTGGAGGAACAGATAGAAATGTTTTCCCTTCAGTCATTGTATAAGAGCATGGGCGAAAGATCCATTCAGGGAATATTACAGCTATCAGCAATGGTTTTTTGTACCATTATACAGGAACTGAGCTGAAATTTTGACTTATGTTATACCAAGGATTGTTTAAAAAGTTATTGAATTGAGGAGCTGTTTTTCATATGTCTTTTGTATTAAGTTTTTTAGGAGGGTTGCTGTTGTATTTTTGTTGTTAAAATAATGAGCGTGAAAGTTTACGAAATTCACACACAAACACACACACACACACACACACACACACACAACCACACACAACACACACACACACACACACACACACACACACACACCACACACACACACACACACACACACACACCACACCATCCTTTTACATTAAACTATTTTATGAAAGTTTTTTTTTTAAGTCAGAGTGGTAATACATTCTCATCAACTTGACAAGAAATGTGAAAAGACCATTACAGTCCATCTATCTTGAATGAAAGGTAGAAACCAGATGTCCATGCAAGCAGACGTTCAATCCATTACCACCGCCCTTTAACTCTCTTTATCGTCGCTATTTCTTTCGTTCTATTCTCCAACAAGACATTAGGAATAAAACCTTTCCAGTTTAGTACTTTTAAATGTTCCCTAGCATCGCTAAATGTTTTCAGAAGCAGTCGCAGGTCTTGAAAATACTCATGATTTTTTTTTCAACACTAAAAGGGAAAAAATATTATCTAAAATAATCCTACCGTCCAAATCTTTCGAATGAGACTGTAAACAGAGTATAAACATAACCTACATACATTCTACATTATTTTGTTAAAATCTGTTCCACCTTTTGGAAGAGTAGACGACTGCATAGTAGCAGAAATGGATAACAAAGTTTTGTTGTTTTTATTTAATAAAAACCATACAAGCACGCTGGTGTTGATTAAATATATCACTCCTGAAGTCGGAATGCGGCTTCTGTGTAACGGTGGTAAAAAAGTCGAGGTTATGGTCATTCGGATGAGACTATGAACTGAGGTCCCGTTTTCAAACGAACGCATAACTTCTTGCACACACGTCAAAAACCTGTACCGCCTTTTGGAAGAGCAGGCCATAGTGTACTGGTAGGAGCAGACGGCAGCAAAATAAAAAAAATAACAACATGCACACAAGTGTCGTGTTTAGACACCATCCCTGAGGAAAAATCGGGGAGTTGTAGTCCCCAGGGCGGTTCAGGGCTGAATATGGCAACGTTCTGGTGGCTTCTGCGACGGCACTGGAGCCATTCGTATCAGCGATTGCCTTTCCAATGGACATTCCAGCAACGTGGAGAGGTGGGGTGTCTGCTACATGGGTAACAGCTTTTCCTCCAAAATTACTTACCCAGGCTTTGCGCTCGAGAGCCTAGAGCGCAACTCACTCCATAGTCTTCCGAGACTGACGGATGCCTACCTGCTATCCCTCACCAGTGGTGAGCCTCGGAGCTGTAACCGAGGAATAAAAAAAATAAAGAATGATATCCTCTTCATTGCTGCAACAGTGCTAACGCCACCATCAGCTGTAGAGTCAAGACGCACGACAGTAGCGAGGCTAAAGAAACCATAGACTGTACTATCTTTTTTCATAAAACAAAAAAAAAATCTACTTTTTTTTCATGCATTGATGGAATAAGCATTCATGTCCTTTTTTACATCCCGTCCCCGTATGTATGCAGTTTTGTAATTTTGTCCTCTGTTCTCACCGACACACAATGGCCTAATCTTCCAAAAAGCCAAACGGGCCTTAACGTGTGTGCAAGATGTTTTGCGTGCGTTTGTACACGGGGCGTCGGCTTATAGTCTCATCCGAAGGACTTTTGGGAGAGTGGAGTCGTCACTGATGTTAACTGTAGAGGAAAAATCCTCTCAAAGGAGATTCGAACCCCAGTCAGCAGATCACAAGCGCATAACATTGACCACCGGACTATTTCGCCCACCAATTATTGCAACGTGCTCTCTCCAAGGACATTAACCAGAATTTCGTGCAGAGAAGTTTGTTGTGCATTAAAAAGATGGGTTTTTTATTACACACAATGCAATGTTCAAAGTATCATGCAACGGTCAAGCAATATAAAGCTGCATAATTATTATGGGTATTTGGTGCAGTCTCAGAGGATTAGACTAATGCTGTAAAAGAATACAAAAGGTAAAAATGTAAAGGTGTCCCATAACCTGTGTGGTCCTAGGGGAGCGAAGCGTCAGAGATTTCAGCTTCTCTAGGGGCCAGCATGTTGAGGGTGGCGCCCATTTCCCTCCCTCATTGCTTTACCTTCCCTGACCCTAAATAGGGCAGGTACCCATTTACAGCGGGGTGAACTGGGGGAACTGTACAGAAGCCAAGGCGCGCAAAGGGTCACCCATCCACTTGGTAACCACGCTCGATGCTGCTTCACTTGGCTACCTTGCGCGCTATTCCGTCCCCAAGAGGATAAACGAATGAGAATAAAAGATACCCGAGCAAACATGAAAAGCGTGCAGCAAAAACACTTTCATCTTCTCCCTTCTTAATTACTTCAACTGTTATTGCCTCGACCAACAAAACAGTGATTAAGACAAGATTGCACGCATTGTCTTGCCTAAACCTTGGCATATCATCGATCCCATCTTGTGAGGACGTCCACAAAGAGGGGAGAGAGAGAGGAGAGAGGAGAGAGAGAGAGAGAGAGAGAAGAGAGGAGAGAGAGAGAGAAGAGAGAGAGGAGAGAGAGAGAGAGAGACAGAGAGAGAGACAGAGACAGAGACAGAGAGACAGAGAGACAGAGACAGAGAGACAGAGACAGACAGACAGACAGACAGCGACAGACAGACAGACAGACAGACAGACAGACAGCGACAGAGACAGAGACAGGTACAGAGACAGGGGAAAGAGAGGGGCAGAGACAGATAGCCAGAGAGACAGAGACAGAAAGAACGGGAGATCAAATACAAATATATCGTCTTTTTTTTTCTTTCGAGGTAAATGAATAGACACACGTGTACGTTTTACACCCAGTCCCCGCTCTTATCAGGGAAAACATCATGAGAGAGAGATGATGAGAGAGATAATGAGAGAGAGAGAGTGAGAGACAGACAGACAGAGACAGAGACAGAAAGAGACACACACACGCAATGACGATGACATATGCTAGACAAAAGACTGAAAGCAAGTTATCAAGACTTTTGTAACAACAGGGTAACAGATTCAGCCAGTATATACGGAGAATAACTGCAGGCAAACAATGAAACAAAGACCCAAGGAAGTAGGTTATCTACAACCACACACACACACACACACACACACACACACACACACACACACACACACACACACACACACCTCACCACCTGTATCCCCCCACACACACACACACATACCACACACATCCCCACGGATCCCCCCCCCCGAACCCCCCACCCCCACCCACCACCCACCCACCACATCACCCCCCCCCAACCCACACCCCACCCCCCCCACAACACACACCACCAGCCGCACACACACACAACCACACACACCACTAGCCCCCCCCCCCCCCCCCCCCCCACCCCACACACAACAGAATTTATCACCGTCAACCCATCACACCATTCACGTACCCCCACCTTACACCCCAATTACCCCCACCCCAACACACTCTCTCTGTCATTCTTCTTCACCTCTCGTCCTGTCTCCCCCTCCATTCAGGCAAATAACTAGTTCATGAACCACTGACCAGAAAACACCGATCCAAGAGAAAAGACAAAAACTACCAGGACAATGACAGACATGTTGACCCAGAACTGCATGCTAGCAGACAAGCGAACGAACCACTTTCATGTTGGAAGCACAAAAAAAGCAGAGAGAAAATGAGCGGCATGAAGGTAAACCACAGTAGCTGCATGTCTGATGAGTGTGGTCTGGCACCATCCATCATTCTTCAGGACCATGACTGTATGTGTGTATATGTGTGAGGCACCAAGGCTACACTCCTGTAAATTAGCTTGGCGGATCATGTAGTATCTTTTATAGAGTGCCAGTTGGGGGAAAAATTGTTGTTTTTCATTGATGTTTAGTTTGAAAAAAATGCACTGTGCACTTGTTTTTGGGGATTGAGGACATAAAGTAATACCAGTTGGTCAGGAGAAAGTTGGAAATGATTATCAAATGAGGATTATTTATGTTTCTGCAGTGTTGACACCGCGAAGAAAGCTAGCTGATGTCACAGGATTGAGGGGGTACAGTGTTTGCTGATTTAAAAAAAAATCAAACCTACCAAATTTGAGCAAAACCACATGACCTTCGTGTCAGGGGCTATTGTGGTTTTGTTTTTGTTTCTTGTTTGTTTTTGTTGTTGTTTTTTACAAAAAGTGGTTTTTATTTCTGTGGATGCCATAGTACATGTGGTATGAAGACATCTTGCGCACACGTTAAATCCTGTAAGAGAAAGCCATGTGTGCCGGTGGGAACAGACAACAGGATTTATAAAACTGCATACACATTGCAGTACTGGATGTAAAAAAAGCAAATGATTGCTTATTCCATTATCTTCGATAAAAAAGAATGAATAAATACATAATATAAGAGAATATAGGAAAACAGAAAGAAAGCGCGTTTTACTAAAAGCGATGTGTAGCCCAACCCAGCACTGCCCTCCCCTTTGCTTACTTGCTATGCTGCTGTGTGGTCACTGGCTGACTGACAGCAAAGGTCTGCTGCAGCTTAGAGATGAATGTTTTCTCTGAATATGTCATAGAAAAGGGGGTGAGGTTCGGGGTTATTATATGGGGTGTGTGGAGGGGAAGGTTCGAGGGTGGGGGTGGGGGAGGGGATCTAGAGGTAACGCGCCTGCATAGAAAGCAAAAAGTCCGGGTCGGAGTGGGCGGTGGTTTGAATCCCGTTGGGCCCAAAACTTTTTCCCCATCCAATAGACCAAGAGTGGGGGTGTGGGTGCTAGTTTTTCGGATGAAACGATAAACCGAGGTCTCGCGTGTTACACGTCATTATTTAGCGCACGTAAAAAAATACCCACGGCAACAAGGGGGTTGTCCCTGGCAAAATTCTGTAGAAAGAAGCCACTCTGATAGGGAAACAAATACAGTTGCAGACAGGGAAAAATAATGGGTAGGCGCTGCACCTGTGGCGACGCGCTCTCCCCGGGGACAGCAGCCTGAATTTCACGCAGAGAAATCTGCTGTGACATAAAGGTATACAAGGAATTGTGCTGCGATGTACTAAAAGTGTCTGAGGAAGAAGAGAATGATGTTTGCATCTATCAGTGTGTGTTTATTTGTTATAATGATATGAATGGCTTAGTGCTTCCTTTCCATGTTTAATTATTTTATGGGGAGCAGAAGGCGTTTGTGTTTTAATTAAGGCGTTTGTGTTTTATGTTTTAATTATTTTATGGGGAGCAGAGGGCGTTTGTTTGTCTGTTATTCACTACAGGACTTGGCCAGGAATAACCTCTGGTTATTACTTGGATTTCTTACATGTGCGTAACACATGTCTTGTATAAGACCTCGGTCACCCTGCCAAAATAATTAGCGTGCGAAGACATACACACACACACACGCGCGCGCGCAAAACACACACACACACACACATACACAAACGCGCGCGCGGGCACACAACACACACACACACCACACACACACACACACACACACACACACACACACACACACCACACTGCACCACACCACACCACACAATACATCACATCACAACACACACACTCATCCCCACTTCCCCAGTTACAAACAACACACACATACATACACATATGACATACACACACACACACACAGACACAGACACACACACGCACACACACATGCACACACACACATAAACACACACACATACACATACAGACACGCACACACACACACACCAACACCACCACTACCACCACCACCACAACCACCACCACCACCACCCACAACTAACGCAAGAGCATCGTACTTCCTGGTGTCATAAATCCCCAAAGACTGCTACCAATCAAGACCAATCATTTCGAACTGATTCTTGACAAGTTGTCCTTGCACTTCCTCCCTCCCCCCCCCCCCCCACCACCCTCCTCCCTCTGCCTCCTGTGTCTCTCTGTCTCTGCTCTCTCTTCTCTTCTCTCTCTCTTCTGTCTCTGTCTCTCTCTGTCTTCTCTGTCTCTGTCTTCTCTCTCTCTTGTCTGTCTGTCTCTTTTCTTCTTCTTCTTGTCTCTTTCTGCTCTTCTCTCGTCTGTCTGTCTCTCTCTCTCTGTCTCTCTGCTCTCTCTTCTCTCTTCTCTCTCTCTTCTCTCTTCTCTTCTCTCTCTCTCTCTCTCTCTCTCTCTCTCTCTCCTCTCTCTCTCTCTCTCTCTCTCTCTCTCTCTCTCTCTCTCTCTCTCTCTCTCTCTCTCTCTCTCTCTCTCTCTCTCTCTCTCTCCTTCAACCCCCACCCCCTGCCTACTCCCCCCACCAATCACCAACACTCTGTCTGAAGTCAAACCCTCCCATCCCCATACTCAATCAGAATCTAGCCTATCTCTATCTCTCTGCCATTACTGGGCCACACTGCTACTGAGAAGGACCCAATTTGCTGAGGAATGGTGACCAGCATACGGCATTGAATGGACCACTGTAATTGGGTTCCTGCGAGGCCTGCAAAGTCTCTCCACACCTCCAGGCGTGACTATCGTAGACCTAGCACTGAGAGACAAGTCAATGATGGGTGACGCTCCACCCCAAAAGGAGTCGCTTTGCACAAGACTCCACTTTTCCCTTCAGCTGAGACTAAACCGAGGTCCCGTCTGCGAACGCACGCAGAACTGCTTGCGCATACGTTAAAACCTGTTCTATTTTTTCCGAAGAGTAGGGCCGTTGTGTACCGGTGGAAACGGATGAGAAAGTTTACAAAACTGATTTTTGAATGGATAGATAGAAAGAGATAAAGAAAATAATACGTAGAACGAAAGACAAAATGAAAGAAAACATATCTAAAAAGGCGACAGAAAAAGAAAAGAGACAAAAGGAAGAAAGTAAGAAAAAAAAAAGAAAGAAAAAAGAAAGACAAGAAAGAAAGAGAGAAAGAAAGAAAAGAAAAGAAAAAGAAGGGTAAAAAGTAATGATAAAAAGCAAACAAAAAAAGCAAAAGAAAAAGTGAAAATGAAAGAAAAATACTGAAAAAAATAAAGAGAGAAATAAAGAAAAAAATCTAAAAGGCATGAAAAAAGAAAAAAAGAAAAGAGAACGAACCTACAAAGGGAAAGAAAAGTAGAACTAAAACAAAGAACAAAGGGAAATAAATGATCGTAAAAAGAAAAAAATAAAAAATAATAAAAGAAGAAAGAAAAGAAAAAAGAGAAAAAATTTAAAAAACCAAAAGAAATAAATAGATAAGAAGACAGAAAGAAAGAAAGACAGATAAAAAAGAAAATAAAGAAAAAGATAAAGACAAGCGAAGAAAGACAGAAAGAAAGACAGAGAAAGAAAAATTGCAGAAAACTAAAGAAAAACAGAAAAAAGAAATAAAGAAACAAAGAAGAAAGACAGAAAGAAAACAAAAGAAAGAAAACAGACGAAAAAACTAAAACGAAAGAGAAAACACCAAAACAAAACGAGAGGAAGATGTGCGTGGAGGAAGTCAAGAACCTCAGACAGAATCCAATAACAAGTAAGCCCTTAAGCTCTCCCCATGCCAGAGCCAGAGGAATCAAGCGGTCTGCTAATGCTCACACTTAGTCTTTCCGGGCTCCCTTTCCTCCGCCTAGCCTATCCCTTCCTTCATAAAGCCGGTGATAGGGTATGTCTGAACACCCCCTTCTCTCTGTGATTCGTTCTAGAGGCTAAATCCATGAGTTTAGGGGTTTTCGGTGGTAAAATATACATTGTCAAAACGTGTAAGTGTTGTGTGATTTCCTTTATGGCATGGTTAAAGAAGTTTTTACTTGGCTTGGTTTGGTAAATACCCAAACTTATGGAATTAGAACGGCTGGTGTATCGTCAGGTCATAGACCCTTCTGACCTTAGGCTTTCTTTCGTGAGTCTTTATGAGATTTCTATCTATCTATCTATCTATCTATCTATCTATCTATTATCTATCTATCTATCTATCTATCTATCTATCTATCTATCTATCTATCTATCTATCTATCTATCTGTCTGTCTGTCTGTCTATCTATTTATCTATCTATCTGTCTATCTGTCTGTCTGTCTGTCTGTCTATCTGTCTATCTATCTATCCTTTAATCTGGCGACCCTGGGGCACCCCTGAAGACTTGACAACCAGTTCCCTCCATTCCTCTCTCTGTTCTGCCTTTCTCAGGGTTTTGTTATGTTATAGGCCTGTGCGGGGCCAAGTTACACAGCTGGCAGGCCCCCAGGAACCCCTCCTGTCAATACTAAAAAGGAGGAAGATGTCTTGGTTTGGGCACGTCACCCGACACAACACGCTGCCCAAGACGGTTCTGCAGGGAACCTTGGAAGGAGAAAGACGCAGAGGAAGGCAACCCAAGAACTGAATGGACAACATCAAGGAGTGGACCGGATGGACAGCGCAACGCTGATCTGCAGGGCAGAGGACCGGTCTGGATGGAAGAGAACAACGTCATCAACATCCTCATGTCTCCTCTACGACCATTCGGTCAGGAGAATGAGGTGAGGTGAGGTGAGGCCTGTCCATTCGCTGATGTTGTCCTCCCATCTTTTATTGGACAGTGCCTTCACAGTGGTTATTCTGTGTATCCTTATAAGACTAACAAGTCTTCGTCAGGCTGTGGACCAACGAGTTTAATTCCATTTTTGAGATTAGGATTCGTATGAAAATGCCTGTCAGTATGTTAATTGTCCTTCATGGTAGGATTAGTGTAGTTTTAAC
>CM060328.1:59157207-59159707 GCA_030674155.1 Stramonita haemastoma
GCATGATAAAATACCACCAAACTGTGTTCCATAAAACAAAACATTAGCAGGGTAAATGTGTACCAAGAAGCAATTAAGGTAATGCCATAATGACGAATGTGTACACTGAAAACACACCACCTGTTATTGGTTTATATGTTTTTGGTGGGGCTTTTTTGTTTGTGTTTGTTCACACATACGTGTTACATCTTCTTAACTGCACCAGTACACAGGTCATTAAACTCGCTTTAATTATCTTGGTCATTAGATAAGCAGACCATCATTCACACACTGTTTCCATGGCCTCCATAATTAACCAAAAAGTACCCTTAACCAGAGTTTATCCTGAGTGCACGTATAACTGTGGAATTGGCAGGGAGGTTAGCATGGCAGTTAGTTAAAGTTAGTCTGTCCTGAGCCTAAGGCTCATCAGACCGGTGCTTATCCCGGTTTCTGTGGCGTTAAGCGACTGAGAGTCATAGACTCCCCCCTGGATAGGACGCCAGTCTATCGCAGGGTTAACCCCCAACACAAGGTTGGTACCCCTTTTACACCTGGGTGGGGTGAAAAATAGCCGTAAAGTGCCTTTTCCAAGGGTACAACGCCATAGCCGAAAGCTGGGATTGAACCCGCAACCTTTAGATTACGAGTCCAACGCCCTAACCACTAGACTACAGCGGCAGCTAGGCTTGTCCATTATTCAGGGAACGCTAGCCCAGTCAGTTATCATCTGCAGACATCTCTGTAAAAGAGAGATAGAGAGGAGGGAGGGAGGGAGAGAGAGAGGAGAGAGAGGAGGGGAGAGAGAGAGAGAGAGAGAGAGGGGAGAGAGAGAGAGAGAGAGAGGAGAGAGAGAGAGAGAGAGAAGAGAGAGACAGAGAGAGACAGAGAGAGACAGAGAGAGACAGAGAGAGACAGAGAGAGAGAGACAGACAGACAGACAGACAGACAGACAGACAGACAGACAGACAGACAGAGACAGACAGAAGAGAGAGAGAGAGAGAGAGAGAGCGAGAAAGAGAGAGAGAGAGAGAGAAGAGAGAGGAGAGAGAGATAGAGAGAGAGAGAGACTGACAGACAGAGTGGCCTTTTTCTGCAGAATTTTTGCTAGAGACAGAATGTCTTGTTACTGTTAGCTCTTTTACGTGCGCTGAACAATTATAATTATGTAACACACGGGACCTCGGTTTATTGTGTCATACGAAAGACTAGCACCCACACCTCCTCCACACATGGTCCAATGGATGGAGGAAAGTTTCGTGCCCAAACGGGGATCAAACCACCGCACACTTCCAACTCGGACATTGGACGTAGACCACGCTGTTTGGCTGCCACATTTACTGTCTATAAATTGATGTGTCTGTACACATCGCTGTTTAGTCAGCAAGCATGATTGTGTGCTTTTGTTCAGTGTACTAATGTGAAGTGGTGCGGCAGCCTTGTTTATCGTTCTGTCTCGTTCATCATCACTCTGTCATACAAGAGAACCATCACACACACTCTCTCTCTCTCTCTCTCTCTCTCTCTCTCTCTCTCTCTCTCTCTCTCTCTCTCTCTCTCTCTCTCTCTCTCTCTCTCTCTCTCTCTCTCTCTCTCTCTCTCTCTCTCTCTCTCTCTCTCTCTCTCGTGTCCCAAAGGTGAAAGCCTTGGCCAGATGGTCAGGTAACAGAAGATGGATGGAGGTTATTGTTGGCAGAAAAATATTGCAACCTAACGGAAGCACGTCGGCTACCACCTGTCTGCCTGCCTTCATGCCTGCTTGCCTTGCATGCCGCCTCTCCAAGAAGCTCAAGTTCAGAAGAGTCCTGATCTAAAAGTCCTTTCTACACGTAGCTAGTTAGTACAGTGCATTGTCCCAACAGTAACAACATAAACCACAGCAACTTCAACAACAATAGTAATCACAGCAGCAGAAGCAGCAAAAAAGTAACATCAGCAAAAGCAGCAGGAGAAGCAGCAACAACAGCAACAGCAGCAGCAACAACAGTCAACAGCACAGCAGAAGCAGCAGCAACAACAGTAACAACAGCAGCAGCAGCAACAACAGTAACAACAACAACAGCAGCAACAGAAGCAGCAGCAACAACAGTAACAACAGCAACAGCAGAAGCAGCAACAACAGTAATCCACAGCAGTAGCAGAAGCAGCAGCAACAACAGTAACAACAGCAATAGCAGCAGCAACAATAATCCACAGCAGTAGCAGAAGCAGCAGCAACAACAGTAACAACAGCAATAGCAACAGCAACAACAGTAACAACAGCAACAGCAGCAGAAGCAGCAGCAACAACAACACCAACAGTAACAACAGCAACAACAAGAACCGCAGCAACAGCAACACAACACCAACAACTACGACATAACCTTTCAGATTGCCGAAACTCTCTGGAGGCCTCTGCTGGTTTGAGTGGGACAGGACATGACATGGCGAGTGTTTACGTGCTGATTAAAAAACATCGACTTGAAAGAGAGGTGTGGCTGGGTTGGCTGTAGAAGTGTGTTTGAAAGGCAGAGAGAGAGAG
>CM060328.1:59172207-59174707 GCA_030674155.1 Stramonita haemastoma
ATATTCGTGACACCACAAAGATATACCTAAATTACAAATGGCCAATAAGAGCAGCAACAACAACAAAATCAACACCAACTTTTTTTTTTAAAAGGGATGATCAATACAGCAGTTAAACGAGAAAAAGGCAAAACAACAAGCCACGAGACAAAGCCAAAACAACAAGCCAAATCCCCAACGTGTTTTTTGTTTCATTTCTGTCTTCATTTTCTTCTAGAACAACTTCAAACTGAAAGAGTGATGCACAACACCACGTCTGAAGACAAAGCAATTTCAGAAAAAGGATGTATAGCCACACACACACACACACACACACACGCACACACACACACAAACAAACACCACACATACACACAACAACACACACACACATCACACCACACACACACGCACGCACAGCACGACACAACACAACATCACACAATAACACACACACACACACAACACGCACTACACGCACGCCAACAAACACCACTACATACCATTACTTACACACACACTACAACACACACGCCATCAGTCTCCAGTGTACGTGGTTTGGGACAATGTGTAAATTGGTCTGACACGTTTGCGACGAAAAGCGATTGGCGTGTTCTCCTTGAGCACTCAAGGTAATCAAAATTCAGAAAATGCACCAATGTAAAACGCCGGACGAGTTTCTTACTTATTTTCTCTGTGTGTGTGTGTGTGTGTGTGTGTGTGTGTGTGTGTGTGTGTGTGTGTGTGTGTGTGTGTGTGTTGTGTCATATTATGTGTGAATATGCAAGTCTTGGTTGTAAGGAAATCAAGACAAAAATTAATGAGGAATGGAGTTGTTTCAAATTGATCAGGGGAGTGAAGCGAGAGGGGAGGAGGTCAATTATGTTTTCTCTGGGTCTTACAGCAGATGTTGTTTTGTTTCGTTTTTTTTTTAACCTTTTTTTGGATTATCTTGTATACATTTTTTTTTACAGTGATTTCAGAAATTTGTGCACGAGCTTTGATTTGTGCGCTTTACAAGATTCAGTGCTATGACAATTTAATATCTCATTAATGTTGGGGTTTTTTTGCCAAAAGCTGGTAATTCAACATGTGTTACCCACTTTGTTTATTGTTTATAACTTTCTCATGCGTTTACGTATTAGCATGTACAGACGCATTCAAAGCCGTGGCACCAACACACATACACATTTATACACTCGCATTCGCACGAAACACCACAACCGAACAGTAATGAACACACACACACACACACACACACACACACACACACACACACACACACACACACACACACACCACCCTTTTTTTTAATGTCTAACATCACATTTTGTGAAAAGACTAAAATGTCGAACACACACACACACACACACACACACCCACACACACACACACACACACACTGCTACAATACAATCACCATGACTAGATTTTCGTGCTGACACCGATAGATAAGTAAGTTAAGAGGGGAAAAAAACAAAACAAATATCAGATAGAGACAGAGAGACAGACAGACAGAGAGAGAGATAAAATACACGCGTTACATAGTGACCCTTATATCCTGGGCTGACCTTTGAGTGTTATGTCAGCCTTTACCCCGTTAGATAACTTGACGACGAAACCACTTCACACTACTCTGACTGTCTGACCTAACTGTCATTTTAATTTATATCAGTGTACATAAGATTGACGTTTTTTCTATATTATATCAGGCTTACAGAGTTAAGTTCCTACTAATAACCGGATTGTTTAAATGAAGTCGAATGGTTTTTTAAAGACTTTTGTTGTTGTTGATGTTGTTGTCATCGTTTTTTGGTGTTGTTGCTGCTGCTTGTGATTATTGTTGTTTTCGTGCTGTTTTTTGACATTGTTAGGTATGCTAGGAGCTCTTTGAGCACAGAAAGTAGAATTGGTTTGTTTTTTGTTGTCTCTTTTTTTTTTTGGGGGGGGGGGGGTTTGAGGGGTGGTGGTTTTCTTTTATTTGTTTGTTTTTGTTGGTTTTTTTGGGGGGATTAGAGAATTCCGAATCAAGAATTGCTTTTGTGACATTCACGTTTTTTGTTGACATTTTCTTTTGCCTCTGCCATGTCTTTCTCTTCTTTTTCCCTCTTTTTTCAGTGCAAACGCCCCAGCAAACTAAAGTGGCACGGGATCACCACACGAACATCCGGACTGGCCATGGCTGTCCTACAGGGAACACTACAAGGCGGGAGAGACAAGAGGCAGACAGAGAAAACGATGAGAGAGACATCATTGAGAGAGTGGACTGGCCTTGAGTTGAACAACATACTATGGAAAGCTTAGAACCGAGAGGGAGGGGAAGTTGGCTACAAAGTCTTCAGTACTGCCCCAATGGTCTTCTCGACTATGGGATAGGTGAGGTGATAGGAGGTGGGATGGGGAGACGTGGTCGTGTGCTTAAGTTTTAAAACTTCAAACGCGTATGCCATCCCTAGCCAAGTTTTGTCTTGTAAAAAGAAGTTGACATGTTTGGGCGTCATAAACCTTTTCAAGGTTTCCT
>CM060328.1:59204707-59209707 GCA_030674155.1 Stramonita haemastoma
CTGGTCCAATTAGTGCAGAAGGCTCACTAATTGTTCATTTGGTTTTTTCCTGAGCTACAGATCCGAGGTTTACAAATCGTGCGATTTTTGCGTATGAGACCGCTAGTTCATGATCAGAGTAGCCGCATGTCTACCTCTGGGATGTGTCTAATTACGACACCAGAGTGCATACATTTTGAGTACCCTGGGGTTTTGTTTGTTTGTTGTATGGTGTCATCTGTTTTAGCTAGCATGCAATGACCTACTGTTCGTTTGTGCACAAGACATCGGGTCCTCGGTTTCTAGTTTCATCCGAAGGACTTTCAGGGTAGTGGAGTCGTCATTGATGCCAATTCCAGGGGGAAAATCCCCTTGAACAGGTGTCATGGTGATGATTTAAACCTGCGTTGTCAGAAAAAAGTGTATGTAAAAAGGGGAAAAAAAGAAAAGCAAGCAGAACCAATTCCATCCAATTATGTTGCTTATAGCCCCGCTGACCACACAGGCCATATCGGGGCTGTCACAAGCAAGCAGAAGCGGGAACAAGAAAACAGGTTAAAGATAGAACGACAGTGGAAAAGTCAGATAGTGTTTTGGATCGGGTTATTTGAAAACATTAATTGCATTTTGCGTGTTGTGTTTGTAATGTTCGTTACGTTGCGTTACGGAACGTTGTGCTGTATTGTTTGGTGCATTGCATCCGTATTACAACTTTTGCTTTGTATTGTATTGCATTGCGTTACATTGTATTTCATCGTATGCAATTATCATTTACTGTCATGGGAGACGACTCTGCGTGTAATCAGAGTTCCCCCCTCTCCCGAACGATATTTGTAGCTAGAAGTGCAGAGCCTAATGTTGTGAAAAGATTATATCTGCAAATATAAATTGTTTCCAAACAGCAGTGACACTTTGAGGATAAAAAGGTAAAGGTGTTTCCCCTAATCTAGGTGGTCGTAGGGGAGCGAGACGTCAGAAACCTCAGCTTTCTCTAGGGGCCAGCATACTAAGGGCGGCACCCATCTCCTCTCCCTCGCTGCTTTACCCTCCCTGACCCTAACGAGGGCAGGTACCCATTAACAGTTTGGTGACCTGGGGGAATGTACTGAAGCCAAGGCGCGCAAACGGTCACTCATCCCCTTGGTAACGCCGCTCGTTGCTGCTTAACCTTAGCTTGGGGAAAGCGAGCGCTCTGAACTACTGAATTATCCCGTAACTGCATTGTCACCGAAGGTTCTTCTACGTGTACTGAACACATCTTAAACACACTACCTCCCCTTAATTTCTTTCATAAAGACAAGAAGACTAGCACTCAGACCACCCCTCATACTGTAGGAGATCAGAGCAAGTCCGACATCACCCCGTAAACTAAACCCCAATTTCATAAAATTCTTACTTTTAAATTTTCTCAGTTAGAACTCGGTCTACCACCAAAGGCGACATTTTTGCGTATGCGACCATAACTATTTGCCATCATTTTGGCATCCACATTCCGACTTGCTGCTACACATTCTAAATGGGTGTGCTATAGCAAGTCCGCTGACCCACCACCACTGGAATAAAAGAGAATGCTCATGTTATTTTGACATGAAAAGTAGAGCTAGATCTTAGTTAAACTTTTGTGAGTAACGTGATGGGTGTGTTGTGTGTGTGTGTGTGTGTGTGTGTGTGTGTGTGTGTGGTGTGTGTGTGTGTGTGTGTGTGTGTGGTGTGTGTGTGTGTGTTGTGTGTTGAGTTGTGTGTGTGTGTTTGTGTGTTGTGTGTGTTTGTGTAAATTGGTGTGTGTGTTGTGTGTGTGTGTGTGGTGTGTGTGTGTGTGTGATGGTGTTGTGTGTGTGTGTTTGTAGTTAGTTGTGTGTGTGTGTGAAAGTGTGCGTGTGTGTTTGTGTGCTTGTGTGAAAGTTGTGTGTGTGTGTGTGTGTTGTGTGTGTGTGATGTGAGGTGAGGTGAGAGTGGGATGTGACAGGAAGAAGAAGAAGACAGACAGAAGACAGAGACAGAGAGACAGAGACAGAGAGACAGAGAGAATGAAAGATAGAAAGACAAAGAAGACACAGAGAGAGAGGCAGAATGACAGTGAGAGACAGAGAGAGACAGTGACAGAGAGAGACACACACACACAAACAGACAGCAAGGGGATGAAGAATTAGGAGTCAGCACAGCAATCGGTGTTAAAGACCGCACAGACCACTCATAAGTCAACAGGCCTCGGGGGGTGCATTAAGTCCATCTGGACAGTGTGCACAGCCAGTCACTACTTACTACATACTGCATGCAGGGGGCTTCACAGAGGAGAAGGAAACTCACTGGCGTGTCCCCATAACGTCAGTACTTGGGGGGCTGTACTTTGTCTTAGTAATTGCTGGTAAGGCTATATCACTGGCTCGATCATAAAGCACACAAACACACGCGCGCGTGCACACGCGACGTGCACACACACATACAAATACATGCACGCACGCACTCACACACACGCGCACATATACACATAAAAATGCATGCACGCACGCACGCACGCACGCCCACTCACACACGCACGCACGCACGCAAGCACGCAAGCACACACCACACGCACACCACTCACACACACACACACACACACACACACACACACACACACACACACACACACACACACACACACACACACACACACACTTAGAGGCATACCTCGCCCTGCATTTGTCCAACCTTTAGATACCTATAACTACTTATTCTGATGAAACACAAATACTTTCAGCTGACATCCTCCTTCTGTAGACTCATCATCAGAAATATTGTTGTTGCTGCTGCTACGCTGCTGTTGTTGACTAGTACTATTCATGTAGGTTCGTATTGTCATTGTATTCATTCTTCTTGTTGTTCAGCTACTTCTGCTATTGTTGATAGTAGTATTCATGTAGGCTCTTTTGTCATTGTATTTATTCTTGTTCGGTTCCTTCTGCTCCTCTTGTTTATGTTGCTGTTAGTTACATTGTTGTTTATTCAGAAGAAAAAAACTGTGTGTTTACATATCAACAGGTATTGAGCAACAGCAAGCTGGCGTCTTGTAGTGTGCCTAACAAAGAGATAGGAAAGTAAACCATCTGGCATCAGGGGATCATGTGTTTATTGATTCGGCAAATATGACTATTTCTTATTTTTAAATATGACAGATATGCCTATCTCGTGTTTATTAATATGACAGATATGCTTATCTCTCGTTTATTATATGACAAATATGCCTATCTCTTGTTTATTATTACGATGAATATGCCTATCCCCAGTTTTTTAATATCGTAAAATGCCTATTCCCTGTTCTAAATATGGCTAATTTTGATATGCATATATCTTGTTTACTAACATGGCATATATGCCTATGGCTTGTTTATTAATTCATAAAATAATGCCTATCTCTTGTTTATTGATACTTCATGACAAATAGGTGTATGCCTTGTTTATCAATTTGGCAAAAATGCCCATCTTTTACAGTTTTAATTGCAGCAAATCAACCAGCATCTTTCCTGGTACTTGTGAACAGGATACTATTGCTGTTGTTGTTTCCGTTCACTGTTGCTAATGTTGTTAATGATGTTGTTGCTCTTCTTCATCTTCTTCTTCTTTTCATTCTTTCTTCTTCTTCTTTTGCAATTCTTCTTCTTCTTTGCAATCTTTTCTTCTTGCTCTTTCTCTTGCAATTCTTCTTCTTCTTCTTTTCATTCTTCTTCTTCTTTGCATTTATTTTGTTTGCATTCTTCTTCTGTTGAATTTAAACCTACAACTGATATATTGAAAGCCTTGCTTTTTTCCAATGTCATCTCATCAATAAGGAAGTTAGTGAAATATTCTTTTTTGTTGTTGTTGTTGCTGCCTCGTCTTCTGTGACGTTCCCGTCCTATTCCCACGCCGCTCATTTCGATCTTCCCGCCACAGCATACCCAGATTCGTTGTGTCTCACTCCGGGGTCGGGAGTCCACAGGGAGTCCATCAATATTAGGCCGCCGCGGGGCCACCAGCCAGAGGGGCCCTGCACTTCTGCTGGGTCACTTTGGTGGTGTTCAGTGGTGCCTGTTCTGAGCTAACATACTCAGGACACCACCTACTAAGCCCCCTACTAACGACAGTATTAGCTCAGTCGCGGAGCCAGACTGAGTGAGCCACCCACTCCAAGGTGGCGACCACCACAACGTCCCTCCGACGACCGCCTCCCCGTGAACCTCCAACCCCAAAGGCTTTGACACAAATTCACCACAGGCACAGAAGCGTATGGGGAAACCAAATCTGAGGTCACCACGAGACCAGAGCAACGGAGGCCACCGAATCAGAGGCAATTTTTATTATTGCATGATGATCAATGATGATGAGGATGATGTAATGATGCTGCTGTGGAGGTGCATCCGCTTTGAGACTACTTGACAGGGTTGTTCTCTACGCTTACTGTCATAATATATCCCGGCGTCAACCAGGCCCGAGAGATACAGACACCTGCAGTGTTGGTCAGGTAATTTGAGCAACACTCTCAAATTCGCATCCGTAAAGTGGATGAAGCTCGACTGTGTGGTCCCAGTCTTCCCACTGAGCCCACAGCACACTCACTCTTGGTAGGAGCCGGCCGGAGCCCGAAAAAATCCCTATGACTTATGGGATTCGAACCCGCGACCTTCCAGTCCGGAATCCAAAGCGCTAACCACTGCGCCATGGCGGCTGGTTTAGTGAAATATTCTTAATCTTTAAGTTACCCAAGCAACTGTGCATACCATTGTAGACTACCATGTCAACAACAAGGCATAAAACACAAAAAATACGAAAAGAAAACACACAAACAAAATATCAACGGAAACAATAATGATTGTTGACAAAATGAAACAACGGCAAGTATTGGACAATTACAAGAACACTCATTTGTTCAAACCGAAATCTAGACATCAACCTGTTTAAAATTAAGATTAAAAAAAGCCAAAAGACCACCCTAAAGGAAAGAAAAATAAACAAATTAATACACATCATTTTTGTTTTACAATCCCATCATCTCCTTACCCGCC
>CM060328.1:59217207-59218279 GCA_030674155.1 Stramonita haemastoma
AAAAACCTTTTTTTCATTATCTTCAAAATAAAAGAATTTGATTTTGATTTGTTTTAAATTTGTTTTGATTTGATTTTTGTTTGTCTGTCGGGTCTCCCTTGTCTGTCTGTCTGTTGTCGGGGCTGTCTGTCGTCTGTCTGTCTGTCTGTCTGTCTTTTTCTCTCTCTCTCTCTCTCCCCTCTCCCCTCCCCTCTTTCCCCTCTCTCTCTCTTTCTCTTTTCTCCCCCCTCTCCCCCTTTTTTCTCTCTCTCCCCTCTCTCTTTTCTCCCCCTTTTCCTCCCCCCTCTCTCTTCCAAAACATAAAATTATTATTTTTTATTTTTATTTTTATATATTATTTTATATATATATATATTTATTTATAAAATATCTTGTTTGTAAGGTTCGGTTGTTTTTGGGTTTTTTGGGGGGGGGGGGGAAAAGGGGGGCAGTATTTTTCCTGTTCTCGGTTTTATGTTTTCCCCTTTTTTTTTCTGTTGGGTTTGGTTTTGGGGGGGTGAGGGGCTAGGATATGTTCATCAAATCAACTATCATTTCTAAAATTTTTTTACTCTCAGAAATTTTAAGCTGTGATACTCCTGGAAAAAAAAGCCATCCCCTCCCGTAAAAATGTTTCCCCCCCGCCCCCTTTAAGATTTTCCAAAAATGGATGAAACAAAAAAAAGTTAAGCTTTAAAAGCAGATAAAAAAATGAAAAAAATACTGGTTTGGCACCAAAAACAAACTTTTTTCCTTTCTACAAACTTTTAGTAGAAATTTTGGCAATATTCAGGGCACTTTTTTTCCACGGTGAAGTATCTAGGGGGGTTTTTTTCGGGCAACAATATCCATTTTCAAAAAATTATCACCCAAACCCCCCCAAATCATGCTATTTTCAATTTTAAAACGTATTAGGGCAGTCCGAAAGTACCTTTTTCCCCCGATTTTCAACATCTAAAATGCAAGGGCTTGATTCTTTTAAGTCTCGACTATTTCAATTTTTCCCTTTTTGGTGGTCTGCCGCTCACTACCAATCCCTTCAACGAACAAAAATTGCACTCGACTGGTCCTCAGAAAAAAAAAACTGGCACAT
>CM060328.1:59223379-59243346 GCA_030674155.1 Stramonita haemastoma
TCTGTCTCTCTCTGTCTCTCTGTCTCGTCTCTGTCTCTCTCTCTCTTCTCTCTTCTCTCTCTCTCTTCTTCTCTCTCTCTCTTCTCTCTCTCCCTCTCCTCTCTCTCCTCAAAACATCCCATTCCTTCTCCCTTTTCTCTCTCTCTCACGATCTTCTTCACACAGCCCACCCCTGATTCCCAACAGAAGTGATCATTAAGGGTTTGGCGCGCTCTGCAGACAATAAGACAATCCCAGGCAACAAATACCCACAGTGTAAGGTAAGTAACACAGCAACACCATCATAGGTAGAGAGGGGAGTGAGGGAGGGGGGAGGGAATTGGGGGGATGGTGGGGGGTGCGGTGGAGGGGCAGTTCTCTGATGATGACTTCTTTGTTGTTTCATGTAAGGACGTTGGCTATGGTCACTGAGAGACACATATTTTGTTGTTGCCAATGACAACTGAGGAGTTCTTGTGACTTGTATGACAGACGTGTTTTCGTTGTCTGTACACAATGTTGTTTTTGTTGCTATTGTTGTTGTTGTTGTTGTTGTTGCTCTGGTTGTCTGTTGTCTGTCTGTCTCCTACTCTGGATTTTGTCTGTTTTGGGGTGGGTTTTTGTTTTAGGGGGGGGGGGGGGGTTGTTTGTCTTTAAAATGTCTATGTTCCTCTGTGTGTGTCTGTTTGTTTGTGTGTGTGTATGTTTGTTCTTCTCTCTCTCTCTCTCTCTCTCTCTCTCTCTCTCTCTCTCTCTCTCTCTCTCTCTCTCTCTCTCTCTCTCTCTCTCTCTCTCTCTCTCTCTCTCTCTCTCTCTCTCTCTATCTCTCTCTCCTCTCTCCTCTCTCTCTCCCATCTGTCTGTCTATCTGTCTGTTCTGTCTGTCTGTCTGTCTGTCTGTCTGTCTGTCTGTCTGTCTGTCTGTCTGTCTGTCGTCTGTCTGTCTGTCTGTCTGTCTCTCTCTCTCTCTCTCTCTCTCTCTCTCTCTCTCTCTCTCTCTCTCTCTCTCTCTCTCTCTCTCTCTCTCTCTCTCTCTCTCTCTCTCTCTGTCGTTAACTCTCTCTCTGTGTCGTTTAACTCTCTCTCTCTGTCGTTAACTCTTTCTTCAGACTTTTTTTTTTCTTCTCTGTTCTATTATGCTTTTAGTTTTTCTTCTTCTTCTTCTTCTTCTTCTTCTTCTTTCTTCCTTCTTCTTCTTCTTCTTCTTCTTCTTCTTCTTCTTCTTCTTCTTCTTCTTCTTCTTCTTCTTCTTTGCAACTCTTCTTCTTCTTTGCAACTCTTCTTCTTCTTTGCAACTCTTCTTCTTCTTCATCTCCTTCATCTCCTTCTTCTTCTTCTTCTTCTTCTTCTTCTTCTTCTTCTTCTTCTTCTTCTTCTTTGCAACTCTTCTTCTTTCTCTTTGATTAGGTCTGTATTAGCTTGGTTCTCTTAAACTCGTTTTGTTGTTGTTGAAGTTCTTACCTAGCGTATCTAGCCATTTCAGGGTCGACCTCTCCCACTCCATAATACCGCGCAGACAGCACATAACGAGGCTAGTTGAGTAGGAATGTGTAGTTACTTCGGTTCCAGCTGTGTTTCTGAGAGAAGTCTGGTACCCGTGTCTGTTTCTTAGCGTACTTTTTATAGTACCCCTGTAACCAGGCTACTTCCACGGGTAACGCCAGAAGGAGCAACAGGGGTCAGAGAGACACTGATGCCAATCAAACTAGGCTGCTGCAAGATCCTGCCTCTAGACTTAAGGCTCATTACAACTCTATTAGGCGCTATCTTTTTCATGATAGAAGGGACAGATGCTTATAGGCCTGGTCAAACGCGTGCGCGGCGCGCGCACACACACGCCGACACGCGCGCGCACACCACGCATCATGCACGCACGCACGCACGCACGCACGCATGCACGACACCACCCCACCCACACACACACACACACACACATACACACACACATTCCGAAATCTGAAGACAAAGCTCCAAATATTTGTTCAAATTGGCAAACTGGGAATCATTCCGAACACACCTTAATCTATATGATCTGTCAGCGTGGAAAATGATGACTTAAATGTTTTCTACAGCCTTTTTACGAAAGCTGTTATGTCAACTGCTGAGCTCTCTACTCTAAAGTGTAAAAATCAATGCACTGGAAAGCATAAAGGCAATAATTATATGGGGGACAAAAGAATGTGAAGAGGAAGTCCATTATAAAAAAAGAGCTATACAAAAATTACGATTTAAAGACAGAACTGAAGAAAATCGTGTCAGTAGTAAGAGAGCTAAGCAGCTATGCAAAAAAAAACACAACAACTACAAAAGCAAAAATAAGATATGTTGGACTGAATTTTGCCTAAAGGAAGTATGAGAATCAAAACATATGCAAAATGTTTGGAAGAAAATCAATAAAATAAAAATTAGATTTCACTTACCAACTTATCCAAAAAAGTCAGAAAACATTAGTTTCCCAAGCACCGCCGAAAAAGCAGAAGCCTTCAATAGAGGGTTTTCTGAAAGTAGTTTAACTTCAGAACTGTCGCCTGGTGTTAGACGTAATAGACAAGAAGAAGCTGAACTATTAAACATGGCAGAACATCCAGTAGATAATCTGCATTATCTGAATTCTGAAATTCAATATAATGAATTTGTTGAAGTCCTTGAATCCTTCAGAAGTAACAGGTCGGCAGTTGGTATTGATTGCTTGTCTTATCAAATGTTAATTAATTTGCCCGAGAGTTATAAAAACTACTCTTTTCATTTCTAAAAAAATGTTGGATAAATGGCACTCTTCCTAATGTCTGGAAGCATTCGATTGTAGTCCCAGTTTTTAAAAGCGGAAAATCTCAATCAGTGTTAAGCAGCTACAGACCAATTGCCCTCACTTCTCATGTTGGAGAAAATACTGGGAAAAAAATAGTTCAAGAACGTCTATGGCATTATTGGGGGAAAAAAAAATATAATTCCTATAAACCAGGCTGGTTTTCGAAGAGGGAGATGTACAACTGATCACCGAGTAAAGTTAATCCATTATTGCAAAAAAACAATTTTTCCAAACGAAAGAGCACACTAGCTAGTTTCTTTGACGTAAGGAAAGCATATGACAGGATTTAGCATACGAGATTATTATACAAATTAAAAAAATATATAGTCGTTGGCAGCTGATGTTTCAGTACTTAAAGGATTTTCTGTATGAAAGGTCAATCTGTACCAAAGTGAATGGTGTTTATTTAGATTTTAAATCTGTTGATATGGGGATACCACAGGGAGCATTTCTGGCACCACTATTATTCGCTGTTTTAATTCATGATCTTCCACAGGTGTTGTCAAGTAATACGACCATTGCTCAATATGCAGATGACATTGCCATGTGGATCAACACTTCTCTTAAACAGAATACGAAAAGTAAAGTGATGAATTGGGTTCAAAAGATTTATCAGGTTGAACTGAATAAACTTAGTAATTACATGAAAGAGGATGGACTGGAGCTATCTGGAGAAAAAACACTTGTCCAGTTCTTTTTAACAATGGGAAAAAACCCCAAACACTGCCGTCATTAAACGCTTGATGGGGGCCACACTTCAATACAAACAAGACGTCAAATTCTTGGGACCCATTGAACTAGCAAGTTACACTGGAAAATGCATATTAAAAGTTGGATTTTAAAAGCCAGGAAACGATTAAACTTCTTAAAGATTTCGAGTGTTCAGCCATGGAGTCAGGACACTAAAACACGTATACACCTTGCTCTTTCATTAATCGGTCTAAACTCGTTCTGGTCAAGAAGTGTATTTTTCTGCTCCAAATTATCTCTTAAACAGCTACTATGTCTGGATAGCAAAGCCATCAAAATAGTGCAAGGAGTTGCCACTCATGCCAGTACACCAAAAACTTACACGAAGCTCACTTACTTCCCCTTTCTGAGCAAAGAATGTTATCTGTCTCTAAATATGTCATTCGAAGGCTTGCTATCGCAAATTCTGTTAGCGATGAAATATTTATTAATCAAAAGGAATATCCAAAAAGAACTATGGATATCTTTTTTTTGCAGCCCATAAGAAATTACATCGAAGACTTATGAAGGAAAATAATATCGATATATCAAACGTCCCAGTTTTACCAGTAGTTCCTCAGATTCCTCCATGGGAACATGAAATAGGCAAAGTTTTGTATTGACTACACAGAAATGAAAAAGGGACACTAATCAAAACCTACTTGCAACTGAGATTCAAAATCATATACACTGTCAGTATTTGACACATACACACGCACGCATGAATGTACCCAAGTAAGCACGCACTCACCACACACACACACATACACACGCACGCAACACACACGCACGCACACACACACACCACAACGGACACACACACACAACACACACACACACACACACACACACACACACACACACACACACCACAACGCACACACACACACACACACACACACACACACACACACACACACACACACACACACACACACACAAACACACACAAAAAGTAATCATTACACCGAATGTACTTATGTGCTGACGGAAGAAGATTATTATTGATGACAATAATCGTGGCAAAGGTGATTGAGATTAAACTGTAACAATATTTTTAAAAAATGATAAAGACAAATTTTTAACAAATTTAGATGACAATGATATAAAAAAAAACCGAGAACTGTCGTTAAAAAACCAATCTAACGTGCTTTTTTGTAAATATTTTTCATAGTGGTATTAATAATCAAAATGCGCTTAATGTACACGTGGGCCTGGTGTCTAATATAATGTTTCTTGCTGTCACTGCTGTTGCTGCTGTGGTTACTTGAACAGAACCAGCTGTTCTATCTCCAACAGCTGATGTAGCTCTTGTTACTTCTCTTTCTAGTTTTCCTGTTGTTACTGCTAGTGGTCATTTAATAATGGTGGTTGTGGCCACTATAATGGTGTCATAAAGGGGAAAAGAATTGGAAAAAAAGAAGACTTTCAAAGAAGAAATGCTAGGAAGAATTGTATAGAAAATTTGCAAAGGAGAATTGCATAAAAGAAGTAAGAAGAAGAAGAAGAAGAAGAAGAAGAAGAAGAAGAAGAAGAAGAAGAATTGCGAAGAAGAAGAAGAAGAATTGCGAAGAAGAAGAATTGCGAAGAAGAATTGCGAAGAAGAAGAAGAAGAAGAAGAAGAAGAAGAAGAAGAAGAAGAAGAAGAAGAAGAAGAAGAGAAGAAGAAGAAGAAGAAGAAGAAGAAGAAGAAGAAGAAAAGAAGAAGAAGAAAAGAAGAAGAAGAAGAAGAAGAAGAAGAAGAAGAAGAAGAAGAAGAAGAAGAAGAAGAAGAAGAAGAAGAAGAAGAAGAATGCGAAGAAGAAGAAGAATTAAGGAAGAAGAAGAAGAAGAAGAAGAAGAAGAAGAAGAAGAAGAAGAAAGAAGAAGAAGAAGAAGAAGAAGAAGAAGAAGAAGAAAGAAGCGAAGAAGAAGAAGAAAGAAGAAAGGAAGAAGAAGAAGAAGAAAGAAGAAGAAGAAGAAGAAGAAGAAGAAGAAGCGCAAAGAGAAAAGAAAGAAAGAATGCAAAGAAGAAGAAGAAGCAAGAAGAAGAAGAGAAGAAGAAGAGCGAAGAAAAGAACAAGAAGAAGAACAAGAACAAGAACAAGAAAAGAACAAGAACAAGAACAGAAGAAGCAACAAGAACAGAACAAAACAACAACAACAACAACACAACAACAACGCAGAGCAACAAAAACAAAACAACAAGCAAGAAGCAGCAGACAAAAAAGAGACGAAGAATAACTAATAGAACCCAAGAACAAGAACAAAAAAACACAAAAAAGAACAGGAAGTCAACCATCAGTAAAGAACACACACACCACACACACACACACACACACACACACACACACACACAACCCCCCCCCCCCCACATACACACACACAACCCACCCACCACCCCACACACACACACACCAAAACACATCAAAACACACATACGCACCAGTGAGCAAACAACACAAAAAACCCTGGAGGTTTGGCACCAGTTCAGAGGATGTGGTCACACAGTGATGGGGGAGAGAGTGCATCAGTAAGTAAGTCATCTGGAAGGAATCCGAACACACAACCACAAGCCACTTGCACTACGGACAAGACAGTGCAGGATACACTAGGCGGCCTAGTGCTTTGGGAAAGGATCGTAACATCAGTTATCTGTGTAACTATATTCACAACAATATGTGTATGTATGTGTGTCTGTGGGGGGGGGGGGGGGGAGGGTAGGGGTAGGTGGGCTGGGGGTTGGTGGTGTATTTGTGTGTGTGTGTGTGTGTGTGTGCGTGTGTGTGCGTGTGTGTGTGTGTGTGTGTGTGTGTGTGTGTGTGTGTGTGTGTGTGTGTGTGTGTGTGTGTGTGTGTGTGTGTGTGTGTGTGTGTGTGTTTATCTATTTATCGATTTATTCATTTATCCATTTATATTTTCTTTTATATCGAGAATAATAGAATTAACACTCATATCCTAGTTTAATTCCAGACCCCGGTGTGTGTGTGTGTGTGTGTGTGTGTGTGTGTGTGTGTGTGTGTGTGTGTGTGTGTGTATGTGTGTGTGTGTGTAGTGTGTGTGGTGTGTGTGTGTGTGTGTGTGTGTGTGTGTGTGTGTGTGTGTGTATGTGTGTAAAATAAGCACATGAGTGCTTATTCCATTAAATAAAAGAATAAATAACATAAAAAAATAAAAACAACACAAAAACAACACACACACAACACACACACCACACACGCCGCCCAAACACACACACACACACACCACACACACACACACACACACAACACACATTACACCCTAAACACAAAAACCAACTAAAATACACATAAACCTACCAAATTCCCCCAAACGAACCAAAATTTACAAAACCAACAACCAACATTTACCAAAACCAATCAAAATTCACCAAAAACCAATACATTTTACCAAAACAGCCAAAACACACAAAAACACAACATAGACCTACACAAAATCCAACAAAAATTACGAAAACACCAAAGACCAAAAGCACACAAACAGAACAACTAGAACACACAAAAACCCGTAACACACAAAATTCGAAAAAAAAAACACAAAAATCCAACACACAAACTGTGAAACAGTGATAAATGGAAAACTGTCAGCTTGAGAATTAGAAAAAAAATGATTCTCTGGCAAATGAAATTCGAGAAAGAAAGAAAAAGAAAGAAAGAAAGAAAGAAAAAGAAAAAGAAAGAAAAGAAAAAAGAAAGAAAGAAAGAAAAGAAGAAAGAAAGAAAGAAAGAAAGAAAGAAAGAAAACGAAAGAATGAAAGAAAAAATAGAAAGAAAAAACAGATTGGAACAGAGAAAGGAAAGAAAGTAAGAAAGACGGAAAAAAAGAAAGAAAACCAGATAGAAAGAAGCAAAACAAAGAATGAAAAAACGGGGTAGATGGCTGTGTGTCTGTATGTGTGTAGCCTACGCGAAAGAGTGTCTTACAGTGCAGTAGTAGTAGTAGTAGTAGTAGTAGTAGTAGTAGTAGTAGTAGTAGTAGTAGTAGTAGTAGTAGTAGTAGTAGTAGTAGTAGTAGTAGTAGTAGTAGTAGTAGTATCATTATTATTATCATTATTATTATTATTATTGTTGTTGTTATTGTTATCGTTACTATTATCATCATTATAATTATTTTCTTTAGTTCTTTTTGAGTTTATTTTGTTGCTATGAGTTGTAACAATGTTGTAGTTAAATATATTATTTTGGGTGGGGGGTCTCTTGGTTGTACTTTGCTTGTTTGTTTGCCGTTTGTACTAGTTTGTCTGTATTTTGTTAAAGTGTTTTGGGGGACTGTTTTGGTTTGGTTTGGTTTGGGTTTGTTTAGGGGGGGGGGAGGGGTTGCTATATAGATGGCTTGATGAAAAAACGCAAACTTATTGCTTACTCAATGTACCATCTGGAAATAAAATTTTGACTTTGACTTTGACACACACACAAATACACAAATACACCACACACACACACACACACACACACACACACACACACACACCACACACACACACACACACACACACACACACACACACACACACACACAACACACACGGAGAGACAGAGAGACAGAGAGATACACACTCAGAGACTGGGAGACAGAGAGGAAGCAAACCATATCCCCCCAAAGAAAACCCCAAGAAAAAGAGGGAAAAAAGAAGACAGGTATACCGACAAACAAACAAACGAACAAAACTAAACTAATCAAAGAGAGACAAGCAAACTCAAAACCGCAGTTGCAAAACTTGGAATCCTGAGACTTAAGACCTAGAAGATGGGGATTCCTTGACACAGTGAGAAACTTGAAAGTAGAAAATTCATTTACTGACAACAAATCTACATCTGCATCTTCTGCTGCTGCTGCTGCTGCTGCTGCTGCTGCTGCTGCTGCTGCTGCTGCTGCTGCTGCTGCTGCTGCTGCTGCTGCTGCTGCTACTGCTGCTGCTGCTACTACTGCTGCTGCTGCTGCTGCTGCTGCTGCTGCTGCTACTGCTGCTGCTGCTGCTGCATCCCATCTGTTTGTTGTGTTCATCTGCAGGTCTGAGGATAGAAGTGATATAGTCTCTCTTCGTTGATGTATGGGATGAATGTCTCTTGAGAAATAAAAAAAAAACAATGAAAGGGTAAGAAAGGGGAGGGGGGTGATTATGAGTTTAGAGTTCTAGCCACAAACAGGCAGACACAGGCAGAAATACACATTCACAGGACAAGAGAGAGAGACAGAGACAGAGACAGAGAGAGATAGAGAGAGATAGAGAGAGACAGAGAGAGATAAAGAGAGATAGAGAGAGACAGAGAGAGACAGACAGACACACACACAGACATACACACAGACATACACACACACACACACACACACACACACACACACACACACACACACACACACACACACACACACACACACACAACATACACCGTCACACAGAGAAAAAAACAAACAGAAACAGAGAGAGACACCAAAGAAAAAAACGTAAAGAGATTATACAATGACAGACAGATTGACCAACAAACAGAGAAAGAAAGAAGAAAGAGACACACTCAAGAAGCATCGGCAAAACTTTAGAGTCTGCAGCTTACGCCACAAAATCCATGGATTCCGAAACATGGTGAAAAACTTGGAGGGGGGGGGGGGGGGAGAAAGAAAGTGACTAACAGAAATCCTGCCACTGCCATCGTTGCCTCGCCTCACTGTTGCCTTCGTTCATCTGTCAATGTGGGGTTAGAAGTGAAGGAACCATCCTTCATTGATGTACTGGGGGAATGTCTGATGATGACGGAGAAAGAAAGAAAGACAGAAAGAGGGGATGCTGGTTTATCCATTGAGAGTTCTGGCCACACACGGGCACAAGTATGACAGAAATATACACTCACTGGAAAAAAATTAAGAAAGAGATTTTATCTTTTCCTATATTCTTTTATATCATTGGTAATGAAATAAGCATTCATAGGCTTTTATACATCCAGTCCCTCGTGTTTGCTGCGGTTTTGTAAATTTTGTTATCTTTTCCCACAGGCACAGATAGCCTACTCTTTCGAGATTCGAAAAGGGTTACAAGGTGTGTAAAAATCTTAGAACTGCGTAATTTCGCACAATCATGGGACTTCGGTTCACAGTCTCATCCTACAGACTCATTTGAATGAAACAGAAAGGAGAGATGGAGCAAGAGAGATAGAAAGAAAGGGAGAAAGAGAGAGAAACAGGAGCAGAGCAACAGAGAGAAAGACAGACAAATGGAAACAAAGAAAATAGCAGACAAAAAAAGAGGAAAGGATGGCAAACAGACATATAGAAATGAAGAAAAAGAGACAGAAAAACAAAGGAATGAAGAAAGAGAGACAAACAGACATAAAAATGAAGGAAAAGAAACACACTCAAGAAGCACCAGCAAAACTTTTGAATCTGCAGCTTACACCACAAAATCCATGGATTCCGTGACACTGTGAAAAACTGGGATGAGGGGAAGGAAAGTGACTGATAGAAATCCTCCAACCACCACTGCTACTTCACCTCACTGTGGCCTTCGTTCATCTGTCAATGCGGGGTTAGAGGTGAAGGAACCATCCTTCACTGATGTATTGGGGGAATGTCTGATGATGACGAAGAAAGAATGATAAAAGAGGGGGAGGGGTGATTATTTCTTAACTGAGAGTTCTGGCCACACACGGGCACAAACATGGCAGAACTATACACTTGCGGGACCAGGGCGAGAGAGAGAGAGAGAGAGAGAGAGAGAGAGAGAGAGAGAGAGAGAGAGAGAGAGAGAGAGAGAGAGAGAGAGAGAGAGAGAACACTGAACACTGAACACTGAAATGATTTAATGTACATTGGCCTTGGACCACAATACATTGGCTGGGCTTGGGGTGTACCAATACGTTCTTCCATATCATTTATGAAGCAAATGCACAAATAAGACATGATTTATCACTGATGAAAAAAGAAAAGAAAAGAAAAACACACATTTACTCTTTTTCCTGATTACAAATCTCAAATCAACCATAACCTAATCACATAAAGACTATTGTGTTTGGGAAAATTCATGTATATTGAATACATATAAAAAATAACATTAATTCAATAAACTGCCTGAGACAACATTGTTTTCCTTTTGTTAATAGAATGAAAGATATATCTGGACAAACCATGGATGTACTCATCATTTGCTACTCTGAGCAGATCTGGTAATGGTACATTTATACAATTGCTTAAAAACTTTTCCCTCAAGCTTGTGTACATGCAACATTCTAGTAGAAAGTGGGCTTCATTTTCAATTTTCGTTTTACAAAATGGACACAATCTGTCTTGAATATTATCACTGTATCTATACACATTATTATTAAGAGGTAAAACGTTAAACCTTGCTTGCGTAATTGCTACACGGAAACAATAGACATCTATGGAGTTCAAATACTGCTCTTTTGCAAAAATAGTTTTAAACGATCTATAAATATCATATCTTTCTTTATCTCTTATAGTCCCACCCCATTCTTGAATGAAAATATCCACTAATCTTTGTTTAAACATACCTACAAAAGCTTTTACATCCCCGACACTCTGTTGCATCCAAACAATGTTAAAACCTGTTTCACACAAAATTTCCCTTATTTTTGAAATCCAACAAGACTTACCATTCCTATCTAACTCTAACTGCATGCAGTAAGCATGATATGATATTCTATTTTGATTCAATTGCAATAGTTTTAACCAGTACCTTATGGTATTTGTACATGAGTTGACATAGAGTGGATATCTACCTAAATCGCCGTAAACTATCTTGTTGGGTGTTTTTACGGGTACTCCTAAAAATCTTTTACATGCCATCAAATGAATTTTCTCAATATGTTCTAATCTGTTTATGCCCCATATTTCTGAAGAATACAATAAAATTGGCTGAATCTTAATATCAAAAATTTTGAAAAATGTACGAGTATTCATTTCTTTATATCTATGAAAAACTTTGTTTAACTGAATCACTGCCTTCCTTCCCTTAGTGACTAAATGTTCTGTACCCCATTTACAGCTAATCTTTGTTGTAAAACTGAATCCTAAATAACAATACTTATTCACAACTTCTAACCTAATACCATTGTAATACCACTGTTCTTGTTTTGAAAGAAACCCCCCTTTCCTAAAGACCATCACCTTAGTTTTATCGATATTCACGCTCAACTGTAAATCATTACAGCAGTCTTTTAATATGTTTAATTGATGTTGTAAACCTCCTGGGGTTGTTGAGAGAGAGAGAGAGAGAGAGAGAGAGAGAGAGAGAGAGACAGACAGACAGACAGACAGACAGACAGACAGACAGACAGACAGATAGACGGACAGACAGACAGACAGACAGAGACAAAGACAGAGACAGAGACAAAGACAAAGACAGAGACAGAGACAGAGACAGACAGACAGACAGACAGAGAGAGAGAGACAGAGAGAGAGAGAAAAAAAAGAAAGAGAGCAGGGAAGACAGAGATTGAGGAATAGCAGGCAGGCAGGCAGGCAGGCAGAGAGACAGAAAAAGTTCATACAATGAACTAAAAACACACACATACAGACACAGGAACAGACAAGGCACAAAACCACGAGGCTTAAACTGAAACTTTTAAAGATTGAATCCCTGACATATGGAGAAACTTAGATGCAGAGGGGGAGGGGGGGGGGGGGGTGCAGAGTAACTGACAGAAATCCTGCAACTGTTGTAGCAGCAGCAGCGGCAGAAGCAGCATCCTATCTGTGGCGTCCATCATTTGGTCTGGCAAGAGTCAGAGAAGAGAGGAGTCAGTTAGGCTACACACCGCAATTAATTTTGATTACTTTTCCTTCTATTTTCAGATATCACACTTGCATTCGCACTGCACGTACTAAGGCATCCACAGAAACGAAAACACTTTTTTTCCAGAAAGACTAACAACCCCTGAATCAAAACTCAGGTGATTTTGCACAATTTCGGTAGATTTGAACTTTTTTTTTTAAATCGCAAAACACTATACCCCCGCACTCCTTTGTCTTCTGCTAGCTTCCTAACTCCAATATTCATGCGCGGGGTCAAGGGTGTAGGAACACAAGCAATCCTCATTGGCTGATCATTTCCAACTTTCTCGTGACTGTACTGCCTGGTATAGTTCTATGCCCTTAATCTCCAAAACAAGTGCACAGTACATTTTTTCATACTTTAAAAAAATCTGTGAAAATCAACCAAATATTTTCCGACCCGTACTCTATAGAAGATACTTCGTGACCCCCAAATTAATACCGGAGTGTAACCTGATTAGTTTTCTTCTGTGTTGTTGACTGCAGCGTGTGATGGAAGAAAGAGTATACCCTTCAGTGTGGTTTTCTGGCTCGTCACTGACTGGCGCCCACACAGATACAAAGCACAGCCACCCTGATTTGGGGGGTGGGTGGGAGGGGGGGTTTTAGGGGTGTGTGTGTGTGTGGGAGAGAGAGAGAGAGAGAGAGAGAGAGAGAGAGAGAGAGAGAGAGAGAGAGAGAGAGAGAGAGAGAGAGAGAGAGAGAGAGAGAGAGACAGACAGACAGACAGACAGACAGACAGACAGACACACAGACAGACAGACACACAGACACACACACACACACACACACACACACACACACACACACACACACACACACACACACACACACACACACAGACAGACACACAGACAGACACACAGAGAAAGAGATAGAGAGAAGATGATGAAATAATAAGGAATAACAAACAAACAGACAGAAAACTTTCTGAAAATGAAAAAAAAAAGCTATACAGACACAGAAACAGACAAGGCACAAAACCACGAAGCTTAAACTGAAACTTTTAAAGATTGAATCCCTGACATATGGAGAAACTTAGATGCGGAGGGGGGCAAGGGATGGCGGTGGGAGGGGGCAAATGACTGACAGAAATCCTACAACTGCTGTAGCAGCAGCAGCAACAAGCATCCTATCTGTTGTGTCCATCTTTTGGTCCTGTGGGAGTCAGAGAAGGATGAAGGATGGAGACAGTTCATTTTCTTCTGTGTTGTTGACTGCAGCGTGTGACGGAAGAAACAGTATGCCCTTCAGTTTGCTTTTCTGGCTGGTCACTGACTGGCGCCCACACAGATACAAAGCACACCCATTTTATTTGGCGTGGGGGAGAGAAGGGGGGGAGGCTGTATAACAGAGGTACACGCGACATAAGACAGAGAGAGAGAGAGAAAGAGAGAGAGATAAAGAGAGAGAGATACACTCTTAGACACAAAGAAAGAGAGACAGACAGAGACAACGAGGGAGATAGGGAGAGAGAGAGAGACAGAGACAGAGAGAGACAGAGAGAGACATAAAGAGACAGAGAGAGAGAATGACAGAGCAAACAAAATCAGGATAAGAAGAGAAATGAGAAAACAGGAAACAGATTACACATACAGACTGACAGTCAGACAGACAGTTAGACATATTACACATGCAGATAAACAGTCAGACAGAGAGTCAACCAGACAGACAATCAGACATATTACACATGCAGATAAACAGTCAGACAGAGAGTCAACCAGACAGACAATCAGACCAACAACAAAAAAACAGCAAAAGGAACATAGCTACTCAAACACAACCAGGAGACCAGGACTTCGACACGAAGACAGATTCCCTGGCACACAGAAAAAATTCCATCAGAGGAAAAAACAAGAAGAATGACTGACAGACACTGTGCCACACATGCAGCAGTAGATCTGCAACCTACCTGTCGTCTTCATCTTCTTCTTCATCGTCCTGAGATCAGGAGGAAAGAGGGCAAAAGTCAGCCTCCTTCAGAACTATTGATGAAGATTGATCGATTTGATGGATGGCAAAAGAAATTGACGAGAAGTTGAAAAGTGCTGAGTCAGATATCTGGCACAGAGAGAGAGAGAGGGAGGGAGGGAGAAAGAGAGAGAGAGAGAGAGAGAGAGAGAGAGAGAGAGAGAGAGAGAGAGAGAGAGAGAGAGAGAGAGAGAGAGAGAGAGAGAGAGAGAGAGAGAGAGTTGCCAAACTTCTCAGACTCTTTGTGTGTGGTGTGTGTGTGTGTGTGTGTGTGTGTGTGTGTGGTGTGTGTGTGTGTGTGTGTGTGTGTGTGTGTGTGTGTGTGTGTGTGTCTGTCTGTCTGTCTGTCTGTCTGTCTGTCTGTCTGTGTCTGTGTCTGTGTGTCTGTGTCTGTGTCTGTGTGTCTGTGTGTCTGCGTCTGTATGTGTGCGTGTGTGAGTATGTGTGTTAGTGAGTGTGTGTGTTAGTGTGTGTGTTTGTGTTTGTTTGTTTGTTTGTTTGTGTGGGAGAGAGAAAGAGACAGACGGGCAGAGACAGAGTCAGAGACAAACAGATAGAGACAGACAGAGAGACAGACAGAGAGACACAGACAGACAAACACACAGACAGACAGACAAACAGACAAAGGGGGTGTTGCAGCAAACTGCAAAACAAGGAAGAAAGCGGAGAATGAGAGACAGACAACCAGCAGACACAGAGAGAAGCAGGCAGGCACAGAGGCAAAGTTAGCCACACAATCACATGTTGGACCAGGGAACAGAAGACAGGGGAGGGAAGGACGGGAGGGATGGAGGGAGTGGTGGAGGGGAGAGCCTGGTGTTTAGGACCTTGAGATCGTGATCTGACGACACGGATTCGAGTCACCAATGACACGCTCGTTGGGGTGGATTACCCCACCTCCCAACCCCCGCAAGGAGTTTGAGCTATCGTGTGAACAGGAAAGCAAACTCAAAGACTCTCATTTTCACATGAATGCCGACTCCATTCCCCCCAGATGTCTCTAGTTCTAAACCCCGTGTACCACCACTGGCATGCAGGACATATTGTGCACACGTTAATTAAAACCTGTCCCACCTTTTGGAAGATTACGTTCTTACGTGTGCTGGTAGGAAATGATGCCAAAGTTTAGAAAACAAATGCACACTGGTTTCGTGTTTACACACCATTCTCTAAGTCGGAATGCAGCTACCTTAACGGTAGGCAAATGGTCACAGACGAAAAACCTAGACATGTGTGACCCTCGAAGCTCTCGCCGAGGAAGGGAAGAAATATAGAGAACATTTTTCGTTTTCAGTTACAGCTCCTAAATACACACATTGTGAGATGTTGTGAATTGTACCATTTTACCCACTATTAAGGAAGCCACATTTCGATTTCGGGGAGGTTTTCTAAATATGACCTGTGCGCTTGCGTATTTTTTTTCCAATTGTCACCCATTCCAACCAGCATGAAATGGCCTATTCTTCCGAAAGACAGATCATGTTTTGAACGCGTGTGCTTGATGTTCTGTGTGCGTGTGTACTACACTGGGCCTCGGTACGTTTTTAGACTGATATGAAAGAGTAGTAGGAAGTGGAGTCAGTACTGATGTTTGGGCCCAAAACTTTTTCCCCATCCATTAGACCATGAGTGGTGGTCCGGATGCTAGTCTTTCTGATGAGACGATAAACCGAGGTCCTGTGTGTTACACATCTATTTTTAGTACACGTAAAAGAACCCATGGCAACAAGGGGGTTGTCCCTGGCAAAAATCTGTAGAAAAAGCTACTCTGATAAGGAAACAAATACAGTTGCAGACAGGAAAATAATAAAGGGTAGGCACTGCACTTGTGGCGACGCGCTCTCACCGGGGAGAGCAGCCCGAATTTCACTCAAAGAAAACTGCTGTGACCTAAAGTGGTATAAAATAAATAGATAAATAAATAAATAAACTCCCGTGTAAAACCTCTTCAAACAGGTGTCTCCATGGTGGCACAATCCCGGGCCGTCAGATCCCGAGCACAGCAGTCTTACCCACGGGGCTATCCCGCTCCCCACAGAAGATTGATTCCCTGACAAAGTGGAAAGCTTGGAGGAGAAGGAAATCGCCAGCAGAAAATCTGCAGCTGATGCCACAGGCTTTCTGCATCCCAGCTGTCCTTGTCTTCTTTCCTAGCTCTGAGGAAAGGTACCTGAAGGAATCTGTACTGTCTGCCTGTCGGTCTGTTTGTCTGGGTCTGTATGAGCATCTGTCTCTGTCTCTGTATTGTCTGTCTGTCTCTGTCTTTCTCTCTGTCTCTCTCTACCTATCTCTCTCTGTCTCTTTCTGTCTGTCTGTCTGTCTGTCTCTGTCTGTCTGTCTGTCTGTCTGTCTGTCTGTCTGTCTGTCTGTCTGTCTGTCTGTCTCTCTCTCTCTCTCTCTCTCTCTCTCTCTCTCTCTCTCTCTCTCTCTCTCTCTCTCTCTCTCTCTCTCTCTCTCTCTCTCTCCTCTCTCTCTCAACTACTTACCTCGGATGGAAGGGAAATTTCTGAAAATCCGTTTAATTCTCTGGTTACATAAACACACATAGAGATTAAAAAATACACTTTCTTAGAAAGAGAGAGGGGTGCGAAAAAGAAAGATGAGGATAGAGCTAGAGACAGAGAGAGACAGACAGAGACAGAAAGACAAACAGACAGACAGAGAATATACAAAGAGAAAGAGAATAGGCAAAGACAGACAGATGGGTGTGTATTAATGAAACCACAAGACAGACAAACAGAGACACAGAGAGAGAGGGAGATAAAGATAAAGAGAGACAGACAGACAGACAAACAGGTAGATAGACAGACAGGTAGACAGGTAGACAAAGAAAGAGTATAGACAAAGACAGATGGATGTGTATTTTTGCGACAAGCAGATACAGACACCCTGACAGAGAGACAGACAGACAGACAGACAGACAGACAGACAGACAGAGAGGGGGGAGTATCTAGGAAAAACAAAGGCTAAGAAAATCTTTCTTTTAATGTAAGAGACAAGCTATCAACACTTTCCCCACAGCGTCCAGTTTAAATTTACCGATTGCTAACCCAGTTGCTTTAAAACATGAAAAACAAAAGGAAAGTATCCATTATTAAAGTTGATAAAAGTAAATGCATTTTACAGTCTTAAAAGTGTTGAGTGTTTTTGTAGTACGCTGGAACCATTTTCGTTAAAACCTGAAGATAATTAAATCATTTTCGAAATCAAAACATAAAAAACAAAATCTAATAACACCCAAAAATAAAGAAGACAAATACTAACAACCATCAGTTCACCAAGATTTAATTTAATGACTGGGAGGGGGGTGATGGAGGGTGGAAGGGGTGGAGGGGGAGAGCGAAGTTGGATAGCTTTGTGGTTAGAGAGTTAAGCTTACTCTCTGAGGACGGAGGTTTGAGCCCTCACTGAGACATCTATGGCCCAGCCCAAAAGCTGTCAGTTATTGATGTCAGCTCATTGCCAAGGCCTACTTTATAATGTTGTTATGTTGTAAAATGTTGTGTTGAGATTGCCTTCAGCCATGACAAGCTCTTAACATAACAACCTGCACTCTCCTATTAAAGGAGAGAAAAATCATCTGAAGTCGTTATGGCGAGGTACTTGAACACATTCATACACACAAACTCCTCATTCAGTGTGCCATTTCAATCTCACGGTGATTCCCAGGTGGGATGAATGAGTCAGAGCGTGCATTCTGGGTGCCCCCGAGGTTGTTAAGCTGGGGAACGCACAACAACAACTGAGACATATGTGGTGTTGTTGATTGCCTTTCTTGTGGCTGATCGGGTTGTTAAGACGTTCAGCTCCGCAAATCGTGTTCAAACGGGACTGAAAAAAATATCGTTATACTGTTTAGTGCATCGTTTTATAATCATCATCATACATGAACACTGACCCAAACCATTGGCAATGAAATGATAATTACTACATAAGCAAAGACTCAATCGAGACTGAGGGTGAACAACTTAAACAAGTATGCCCTAACATTTGCGTGTGAAAATTGTCAATGTAACGGTTAGCATACTTACAAAAGAAATGGAGAAAAGGAAATGGGGATGGATCGCCCATACATTCTGCAAGCCTGCTTCAAATGTCACCAGGCAGGCCTTGACTGGAATCCACAAGGGAAGCGGAAAGTAGGCCGACCAAAACAGACCTGGCGCAGAAGCAATGAAGCAGAGATGAAGGCAGCCGGAATGACGTGGGCCGAGCTGAAGAGGATCTCCCAGAACCGAATCCGTTGGAGGAGTGTTGTTGCGGCCCTTTGTTCCCCAGAAAATTCTTAGGTATTCATCACACTCACAGAGACAACAGGAAATGTCAGATTAGGAATCGTTTGTCTTGTGACTTGCAGTCTGTGCAGCGGCAGCCCACCTGGTGAAGGAAAGGAGAAGGTCAGTTTCCACAGAACGTTTCCAGATCCAGGGAGGAGTTCTTATCCCCATTGACCCTGTCCACTTTACGACAACAAGAAAACATTACGACACAACAGATGCCCGTTTTAGGAAATCCTTTTCCCGGAAGTAAACAACAGTGCCGACTAAGTCCTTTGGATTAGACTATAAACCAAACTAAAAGTCAAAGTCAACATTTTATTTCTAGATGGTATATTAAGTAAGCAATAGATTTGCTTTTTTTTCATTGCATCAAGCCATCTTGTGTGCTGCTAGAAACGGACGGCCATATTCGAAAAACAATTGAGCACTTCTGTGGTGTTTAGCATCATTCCCAAAGTCCAAACACTGCTGTGGCCATTCGGTCAGAAACGCAAAGCCTCACCCCTGGTCAATCTGGGAGTTCTTGCCAAGGAGAGAAAAGCCAATTCAACAACCAAAGAAACTGATGAAGAAAATACTGTTTACAGTACAAGAATCAAGAATATCTAAATACTGTATTATTATATTTTATTATCATTATCATTTTGTTCCAAGGATAATGGAGTATCCACGCATGTGTTTCTTTTTAAACATCTAGTCCCCGAGTGTATGCAGTTTTGTAAATTTTGTCATCCATTCCCACCTGCACACAATGATATACTTTTCTGAAAAGTAGAACGGGTTTTAACGTGTGTGCAAGATGTTCTGCGTGCGTTGGCAAACAGGACATCGGTTTATAGTTTCATTCATAGGAATTTTGAGGGGAAGTGGAGTCGGCACTGATGTTAACTCCAGAGGAAAAATCTTCATGAACGAGATTCGAACCTGGGCCAGCAGATCATGAGTGCATCACTCTAACTACCAGGCTATCTCGTGTCAGGCATCCCAAAAACTCAACTGAGAATGTGAATGTAGATTGCGGGGGAAATAACGACAAAAAAACAACCTTCAAACCCACAGCAAAAACTGGATTTAGATAAAATGTAATTTGAGCCAGCTTAAATTACCACTGGCAAAAGACAGCGATCGTAGTTTGATTCGTAAACAAAACTGACAAGTATGTGGAAAAAACAACTCAAAATAAGAAGTGAAACATTGAAATTGAAGACATACAACAGGAACTTTTTAAAAAAAATTAAAAGCGAACCACAGAGGAAACGAAGCAAACAGAAAAAGTCAAAATAAAAGACACTCCCCCCCTCAAAAAAAAAAATCAGCCTTTCTTAAAGATAATTAAATCAAAATATAACATGGATCTCGTCTTTTTTCAAATAGTTCAAGTATTAAACTGGAAATGAACATTTAGAAAACCAAGTCAAA
>CM060328.1:59243446-59280946 GCA_030674155.1 Stramonita haemastoma
CTGCTGCTACTGCTGCTGCTGCTGCTGCTGCTGCTGCTGCTGCTGCTGCTGCTACTGCTGCTGCTGCTACTGCTGCTGCTACTGCTGCTGCTACTGCTGCTGCTGCTGCTGCTGCTGCTGCTACTACTACTACTGCTGCTGCTGCTGCTGCATCCCATCTGTGTGTTGTGTTCATCTGCAGGTCTGAGGATAGAAGTGATATAGTCTCTCTTCGTTGATGTATGGGATGAATGTCTCTTGAGAAATAAAAAACAGTGAAAGGGTAAGAAAGGGGAGGGGGGTGATTATGAGTTTAGAGTTCTAGCCACAAACAGGCAGACACAGGCAGACATACACATTCACAGGACAAGAGAGAGAGAGACAGAGAGACAGAGAGAGACAGAGAGAGACAGAGAGAGACAGAGAGAGACAGACAGACACACACACTCACACACACACTCACACACAGACACACAGACACACAGACACACAGACACACAGACACACAGACACACACACACACACACACACACACACACACACACACACACACACACACACACACACACACAGAGAAAAAACAAACAAACCGAAACAGAGAGACACACCAAAGAAAGAACCGTGAAGAGATTAAACAATGACAGACAGATGGACCAACAAACAGAGAACGAAACAAAAAGAGACACAATGCAGAAGTACCAGCAAAACTTTGAATCTGCAGCTTACGCCACAAAATCCATGGATTCCGAAACACGGTGAAAAACTTGGAGGGGGGGGGGGGAAGAAAGTGACTAACAGAAATCCTGCCACTGCCATTGCTGCCTCGCCTCACTGTTGCCTTCGTTCATCTGTCAATGTGGGGTTAGAAGTGAAGGAACCATCCTTCATTGATGTACTGGGGGAATGTCTGATGATGAGGAAGAAAGAAACAACGACAGAAAGAGGGGATGATGGTTTATCCATTGAGAGTTCTGGCCACACACGGGCACAAGTATGACAGAAATATACACTCACTGGAAAAAAAATTAAGAAAGAGATTTTATCTTTTCCTATATTCTTTTATATCATTGGTAATGAAATAAGCATTCATAGGCTTTTATACATCCAGTCCCTCTGTGTTTGCTGCGGTTTTGTAAATTTTGTTATCTTTTCCCACAGGCACAGATAGCCTACTCTTTCGAGATTCGAAAAGGGTTCCAAGGTGTGTACAAATCTGAGAACTGCGTAATTTCGCACAATCATGGGACTTCGGTTCACAGTCTCATCCTAAAGACTCATTTGAATGAAACAGAAAGTAGAGATGGAGCAAGAGAGATAGAAAGAAAGGGAGAAAGAGAGAGAAACAGGAGCAGAGCAACAGAGAGAAAGACAGAAAAATGGAAACAAAGAAAATAGCAGACAAAAAAAGAGGAAAGGATGGCAAACAGACAGATATAGAAATGAAGAAAGAGAGACAGAAAAACAAAGGAATGAAGAAAAAGAGACAGAAAAACAAAGGAATGAAGAAAAAGAGACAAACAGACATAACAATGAAGAAAAAGAAACCCACTCAAGAAGCACCAGCAAAACTTTTGAATCTGCAGCTTACACCACATAATCCATGGATTCCGTGACACTGTGAAAAACTGGGATGAGGGGAAGGAAAGTGACTGATAGAAATCCTGCAACCACCACTGCTGCTTCACCTCACTGTGGCCTTCGTTCATCTGTCAATGCGGGGTTAGAGGTGAAGGAACCATCCTTCACTGATGTATTGGGGTAATGTCTGATGATGACGAAGAAAGAATGATAAAAGAGGGGGAGGGGTGATTATTTCTTCATTGAGAGTTCTGGCCACACACGGGCACAAACATGGCAGACATATACACTTGCGGGACCAGGGAGAGAGAGAGAGAGGAGAGAGAGAGAGAGAGAGAGAGAGAGAGAGAGAGAGAGAGAGAGAGAGAGAGAGACAGACAGACAGACAGACAGACAGACAGACAGACAGACAGACAGACAGACAGACAGACAGACAGACAGACAGACAGACAGAGACAAAGACAGAGACAGAGAGACAGAGACAAAGACAGAGACAAAGACAGAGACAGAGACAGACAGAGAGAGAGAGACAGAGAGAGAGAGAAAAAAAAAGAAAGAGAGCAGGGAAGACAGAGATTGAGGAAAAGCAGGCAGGCAGGCAGAGAGACAGAAAAAGTTCATACAATGAAAAAAAAAACACAAACATACAGACACAGGAACAGACAAAGTACAAAACCACGAAGCTTAAACTGAAACTTTTAAAGATTCAATCCCTGACATATGGAGAAACTTAGAGGCGGGGGGGGGGGGGCAAAGTGACTGACAGAAATCCTGCAACCGCTGTAGCAACAGCAGCAGCAGCATCCTGGCTGTGGTGTCCATCATTTGGTCTGGCAGGAGTCGGAGAAGAAAGGAGTCAGTTAGGCTACACACCGCTATTAATTTTGACTCCTCCTACTTCTATTTTCATATATCGCTCTTGCATTCGCACATGCACGTACTAACGCATCCACAGAAAAAAACCCACCTTTTCCAGAAAGACTAACAACCCCTGAATCAAAACTCAGGTGATTTTGCACAATTTCGGTAGATTTGAACTTTTAAAAAAAAATCGCAAAACACTACACCCCCCGCACTCCTTTGTCTTCTGCTAGCTTCCTAACCCCAATATGCATGCGCGGGGTCAAAGGTGTAGGAACACAAGCAATCCTCATTGGCTGATCATTTCCCACTTTCTCGTGACTACCTGCTATTGCTCTATGCCCTTAATCTCCAAAACAAGTGCACAGTATATTTTTTTCATACTTTAAAAAAAATATCTGTGAAAATCAACAAAATATTTTCCGACCCGTACTCTATAGAAGATACTTCTTGACCCCCAAATTAATATCAGAGTGTAACCCGATTAGTTTTCTTCTGTGTCGTTGACTGCAGCGTGTGATGGAAGAAAGAGTATACCCTTCAGTGTGGTTTTCTGGCTGGTCACTGACTGGCGCCCACACAGATACAAAGCACAGCCGCTCTGATTTGAGGGGAGGTGGGAGGTGGGGTTTTAGGGGGTGGGGAGAGAGAGAGAGAGAGAGAGAGAGAGAGAGAGAGAGAGAGAGACAGACAGACAGACAGACAGACAGACAGACAGACAGACAGACAGACACACAGACAGACACACAGACAGACACACAGAGAAAGAGATAGAGAGAAGATGATGAAATAATAAGGAATAACAAACAAACAGAAAACTTTCTGAAAATGAAAAAAAACCCTATACAGACACAGAAACAGACAAGGCACAAAACCACGAAGCTTAAACTGAAACTTTTAAAGATTGAATCCCTGACATATGGAGAAACTTAGATGCGGAGGGGGGCAAGGGATGGGGGTGGGAGGGGGCAAACGACTGACAGAAATCCTACAACTGCTGTAGCAGCAGCAGCAACAAACATCCTATCTCTTGTGTCCATCTTTTGGTCCTGTGGGAGTCAGAGAAGGATGAAGGATGGAGACAGTTCATTTTCTTCTGTGTTGTTGACTGCAGCGTGTGACGGAAGAAACAGTATGCCCTTCAGTTTGGTTTTCTCTCTGGCTGGTCACTGACTGGCGCCCACACAGATTCAAAGCACACCCATTTTATTTGGCGTGGGGGAGAGAAGGCGGGGAGGCTGTATAACAGAGGTGCACGCGACATAAGACAGAGAGAGAGAGAAAGAGAGAGAGATAGAGAGAGAGATACACACTTAGACACAAAGAAAGAGAGACAGACAGAGACAGAGAGGGAGATAGGGAGAGAGAGAGACAGAGACAGAGAGAGACAGAGAGAGACATAAAGAGACACAGAGAGAGAATGACAGAGCAAAAAAATCAGGATAAGAAGAGAAATGAGAAAACAGGAAACAGATTACACATACAGACTGACAGTCAGACAGACAGTCAGACAGACAGTTAGACATAATTATTACACATGCAGATAAACAGTCAGACAGACAGTCAGACAGACAGTTAGACATAATTATTACGCATGCAGATAAACAGTCAGACAGACAGTCAACCAGACAGACAATCAGACATATTACACATGCAGATAAACAGTCAGACAGAGAGTCAACCAGACAGACAATCAGACATATTACACATGCAGATAAACAGTCAGACAGAGAGTCAACCAGACAGACAATCAGACATATTACACATGCAGATAGACAGTCAGACAGAGAGTCAACCAGACAGACAATCAGACATATTACACATGCAGATAGACAGTCAGACAGAGAGTCAACCAGACAGACAATCAGACATATTACACATGCAGATAAACAGTCAGACAGAGAGTCAACCAGACAGACAATCAGACATATTACACATGCAGATAAACAGTCAGACAGAGAGTCAACCAGACAGACAATCAGACATATTACACATGCAGATAGACAGTCAGACAGAGAGTCAACCAGACAGACAATCAGACATATTACACATGCAGATAAACAGTCAGACAGAGAGTCAACCAGACAGACAATCAGACCAACAACAAAAAACAGCAAGATGAACATAGCTACTCAAACACAACCAGGAGACCAGGACTTCGACACGAAGATAGATTCCCTGGCACACAGAAAAACTTCCATCAGAGGAAAAAACAAGAAGAATGACTGACAGACACTGTGCCACACATGCAGCAGTAGATCTGCAAACTACCTGTCGTCTTCATCTTCTTCTTCTTCATCGTCCTGAGATCAGGAGGAAAGAGGGCAAAAGTCAGCCTCCTTCAGAACTATTGATGAAGATTGATCAATTTGACGGATGGCAAAAGAAATTGACGAGAAGTTGAAAAGTGCTGAGTCAGATATCTGGCACAGAGAGAGAGAGAGGGAGGGAGGGAGGAGAGAGAGAGAGAGAGAGAGAGAGAGGAGAGAGAGAGAGAGAGAGAGAGAGAGAGAGAGAGAGGAGAGAGAGAGAGAGAGAGAGAGAGAGTTGCCAAACTTCTCAGACTCTTTGTGTGTGTGTGTGTGTGTGTGTGTGTGTGTGTGTGTGTGTGTGTGTTGTCTGTCTGTCTGTCTGTCTGTCTGTCTGTCTGTCTGTCTGTCTGTCTGTCTGTGTCTCTGTCTGTGTGTCTATGTCTGTGTGTCTTTGTGTTTGCGTCTGTATGTGTGCGTGTGTGAGTATGTGTGTTAGTGAGTGTGTGTGTTAGTGTGTGTGTTTGTGTTTGTTTGTTTGTTTGTGTGGGAGAGAGAGAAAGAGACAGACGGGCAGAGACAGAGTCAGAGACAAACAGATAGAGACAGACAGAGAGACAGACAGAGAGACACAGACAGACAAACACACAGACAGACAGACAAACAGACAAAGGGGGTGTTGCAGCAAACTGCAAAACAAGGAAGAAAGCGGAGAATGAGAGACAGACAACCAGCAGACACAGAGAGAAGAAGGCAGGCACAGAGGCAAAGTTAGCCACACAATCACACGTTGGACCAGGGAACAGAAGACAGGGGAGGGAAGGACGGGAGGGATTGAGGGAGTGGTGGAGGGGAGAGCCTGGTGTTTAGAACCTTGGGATCGTGATCTGACGACACGGATTCGAACCACAAATGTCACGCTCGTTGGGGTGGATTACCCCACCTCCCAACCCCCGCAAGGAGTTTAAAGCTATCGTGTGAACAGGAAAGCAAACTCAAAGACTCTCATTTTCACATGAATGCCGACTCCATTCCCCCAAATTCTCTAGTTCCCTTGCACCACCACTGGCATGCAGGACATATTGTGCACACGTTAATCAAAACCCGTCCCACCTTTTGGAAGATTGCGTTCTTACGTGTGCTGGTAGGAAATGATGCCAAAGTTTAGAAAACAAATGCACACTGGTTTTGTGTTTACACACCATTCTCTAAGTCGGAATGCAGCTACCTTAACGGTGGGCAAATGGTCACAGACGAAAAACCTAGACATGTGTGACCCTCAGAACTATCGGTCAGGAAGGAAAGAAAAATAGAAGACACTTTTCGTTTTCAGTTACAGATCCTAAATACACTAATTGTAAGATGTTGTGAATGCTACCATTTTTTACCCACTATTTAAGAAGCCACATTTCGATTTCGGGGAGGTTTTCTAAATATGGCACCTGTGCGATTGTGTATTTGGGTTTTTTTCTTTATAATTGTCACCCGTTCCTACGAGAACGAAATGGCCTACTCTTTCGAAAGACATAACGTGTTTTGAACGCGTGTGCTTGATGTTCTACGTGCGTGTGTACACTGGGCCTCGGTACGTTTTAGATTCATACGAAAGAGTAGTAGGGAGTGCAGTCAGTACTGATGTTTGGGCCCACAACTTTTCCCCCATCCATTAGACCATGAGTGGTGGTCCGGATGCTAGTCTTTCGGATGAGACGATAAACCGAGGTCCCGTGTGTTACACATCTCTTTTTAGCGCACGTAAAAGAACCCATGGCAACAAGGGGGTTGTCCCTGGCAAAATTCTGTAGAAAAAGCCACTCTGATAGGGAAACAAATACAGTTGTAGACAGGAACAAAATTTAAAACGGGTAGGCGCTGCACTTGTGGCAAAGCGCTCTTTCCGGGGAGAGCAGCCCGAATTTCACGCAGAGAAATCTGCTGTGACCTAAAGTGGTATAAAATAAAATAAATAAATAAATAGAATAAATAAATAAATAAATAAACTCCCGTGTAAAACCTCTTCAAACAGGTGTCTCCATGGTGGCTGGATCCCGGGCCGTCAGATCCCGAGCACAGCAGTCTTAACCACTGGGCTATCCCGCTCCCCACAGAAGATTGATTCCCTGACACAGTGGAAAGCTTGGAGGAGATGGAAATCGCCAGCAGAAAATCTGCAGCTGATGCCACATGCACAGGCTTGCTGTATACCACCTGTCATTGTCTTCTTTCCTAGCTCTGAAGAAAGGTACAGGAATCTGTACTGTCTGCCTGTCGGTCTGTTTTTTTCTGAGTCTGTATGTTTGTCTCTCTGCCTGTCTCTGTATTGTCTGTCTGTCTCTGTCTTTCTCTCTGTCTCTCGCTCTCTATCTCTTTCTGTCTGTATGTCTGTCTGCCTGTCTGTGTCCCTCTCTCTCTCTCTCTTTCTCTCCATCTCTCCATCCCTCTCTCTCTTTCTCTTTCTCCATCTTTCACAACTACTTACCTCGGGTGAAAGGACAATTTCTGAAAATCCGTTTAATTGTCTAGTTATATAAACACACATAAAAATTAAAAACCACACGTTCTTAGAAAGAGAGAGGGAAGGGGCAAAAGGGAAATTGGGGGACAGAGCTAGAGAGAGAGACAGACAGACAGACAGACAGAGAATATACAAAGAGAAATAGAATAGACAAAGACAGACAGATGGGTGTGTATTAAATAAACCACAAGACAGACAAACAGAGACACGGAGAGAGGGGGAGATAAAGATAAAGAGATAGACAGACAGACAGACAGACAGACAGACAGACAGACAGACAGACAGACAGGTAGACAGAAGGTAGACAGGGAAAGAGCATAGACAAAGACAGATGGATGCGTATTTTTGCGACAAGCAGATATACAGACACACTGACAAACAGAGAGACAGACAGACAGACAGGCAGGCAGACAGACAGACAGACAGACAGAGAGGGGGGAGTATCTAGGAAAAACAAAGGCTAAGAAAATCTTTTTTTTAATGTAAGAGAGAAACTATCAACACTTTCCCTACAACGTCCAGTTTAAATTTTCTGATTGCTAACCCAGTTGCATTAAAACATGAAAAACAAAAGGAAAGTGTCCATTATTAAAGTTGATAAAAGTAAATGCATTTTACAGTCTTAAATGTCCTGGGTGTTTTTGCAGTACGCTGGAACTATTTTTGTTAAAACCTGAAGATAATTAAATCATTTTCGAAATCAAAACATATGAAAACAAAATTTAATAAGACGCAAAAATAAAGAAGACAGATATTAACTACCATCAGTTCACCGAGATTTAATTTAATGACTGGGAGATGGGGGGGGGGGGGGGGTGGAAGGGGTGGAAGGGGGGGGGACGGAGTTGGATGGCCTTGTGGTTAGAGCGTCGAGCCTGCTCTCTGAGGACGGAGGTTTGAGCTATCACTGAGACATCTATGGCCCAGCCCAAAAGCTGTGTCAGTTATTGATGTCAGCTCATTGCCAAGGATGTTGTTATGTTGTAAAATGTGTTGAGATTGCCTTCAGTCATGACAAGATCTTAACATAACAACCTGCTTGAGGGAGGAGTTCTTATCTCCGTTGACCCTGTCTACTTTTCGAAAAACCAGCATGCACACAGGTGTCGTGTTTAGACACCATCCCTGAGGAAAAAAAATAACGGGTAGGCGCTGCAATTGTGGTGACGCGCTCTCCCCAGGGAGAGCAGCCCGAATTTCACGCAGAGAAATCTGCTGTGACATAAAGTGGTATAAAATAAAATATAAATAAAATATAATAAAGAATACACTTAATGACACAAACAGGTGCCCATTTGAGGGGATTTATTCCCTGGAGCTAAGAACTGTGCCGACTCCACTCCCCCATAAGTCCTTTTGGCTAGACTATAAACCAAGGTCTTGCGTGCGAAAGCTCGCAAAGCATCTTGCACAAATGTTAAAAATTGTTCCACCTTTTGAAAGAGTAGGTCGTTGTGTGCTGCGTCGGAAAACACCTGAACACTTCTGTGGTGTTCAGCATCATTCCCAAAGTCCACACACTGCGGTGGCCACTCGGTGGGAAACGCAACGCCTCGCCCCTGGTCAATTTCGGAGTTGTAGCCGAGGAGAGAAAAGCCAATGCAACAACCACAGAAGCTGATGAAGAAAATACTTTTTACTGCACAAGAATCAAGAATATCTAAATACTGTAGTATTATTATTTTATTATCATTGTCATTTTGTTCCAGGGATAATGGAGTATCCACGCATGTGTTGTCCCCGTGTGTATGCAGTTGTGTAAATTTTGTCATCCATTCCCACCAGCACACAATGATGTACTTTTCTGAAAAGTGGAACGGGTATTAACGTGTGTGCAAGATGTTCTGCGTGCGTTCGCACACGGGACCTCGGTTTATAGTCTCATCTGTAGGACTTTTGAGGGGAAGTAGAGTCGGCACTGATGTTAACTCCAGAGGAAAAATCTTCATGAACGAGATTCGAACCTGGGCCAGCAGATCATGAGTGCATCACTCTAACTACCAGGCTATCTCGTGCCAGGTATCCCCAAAACTCAATTGAGAATGTGAGTGTAGATAGCGGGGAAAAAACAAAACAAAAAAGTCCCCAAACCCACGGCAAAAACTGGATTTAGATAAAATGTAATTTGAGCTAGCTTAAATTACCACTGGCAAAAGACAGCGATCGTAGTTTGATTCGTAAACAAAACTGACAAGTATGTGGAAAAAACAACCCAAAATAAGAAGTGAAACATTGAAATTGAAGACATACAACAGGAACTTTTAAAAAAAGAATTAAAAGCGAACCACAGAGGAAACGAAGCAAACAGAAAAAGTCAAAATAAAAGACCCCCCCCCCCCCCCCCCCCGAAAAAAAAAAATCATCCTTTCTTAAAGATAATTAAATCAAAATATAACATGGATCCCGTCTTTTTTCAAATAGTTCAAGTATTAAACTGGAAATGAACATTTAGAAAACCAAGTCAAATTAAAGCTGAAAATAGATACCCTAATTGTAATCAAAAGAAAAGCACAGAGAGAGTAAAAAAAGAAGAAAAAGAAGAAGAACTAGCAAGCTAAAAGATTCATTAATAAGATATAATTATAATCAAGCAAAACGAAACCGCTTTTTAATCAGACACAGATAAAAAGAAAGCCTTAGATCGACTCTATCTTTATTATTCACGATATTTTGGGTGGGAGCGTCAGTAGAAAGTAATCCTTTTTTCTTATCTCTCACACGCTGTCAGTCAAGCGATAGATAGATTTCTGCAATTTAAGACTTCAAGGTGGCTCGTTTGTGGGTGTGTATGTACAAGACTGAGAGAGAGAGAGTGAGAGAGAGACAGACAGACAGACAGACAGACAGACAGACAGACAGACAGAGACAGACAGAGACAGAGAGAAAGAGAGAGAAAGAGAGAGAGAGAGAGCGAGAGAGAGAGAGAGAGAGAGAGAGAGAACTCGGAACTCGGAACTCGGAAATTGTTTAATGTACATCGGCCACTGGGCCACAATACACATATACAAAAATATGCAATGATTATTTTCATCACTCAAGATTCATATTTCCATACGTACTCAAAAGTTTGTCATCTGGCATGCATCAAAACAAACTCGTCTTATTCATTCACCCCAGTCCAGCTGTAACAATATAATAAAGCTTGCAAGGGAATACGAACAACTACCATTGTAAATACCAAAACTTGTCATACAAAACGATTTGAAACAGACCATCAGTAATCAATAAACGAAAAATTTTAAATACATATCTTCCATTGGTTGAACCAAAATACGTTTGCAGACTTATTGTTGAATATCATTTTTACAACTTTCACTAATTCAGAAGGATACCAATTGTTATCTTTGTAAGCTTTACAATATACCCAATAAATATCCCGCATACCTTGCTGCTCAAATATCGATATTATAAAATGAATCTATCTAAATACGTAGTTAATTGGCTTAAATTGTGCCTCTATTTTAAATTTATATCTCCCGTTTTTGACACAAAAACAAAAATACAGCTGCAATAACACACACACACACACACACAACACACACACACACACACACACACAATACACACACACACACACACACACACACACACACACACACACACACACACACACACACACACACACACACACACACACACAGCATATTGGATAAAAGAAAAGAAAAACCAATGTCAAGTGAAAACCATTTTTGCTCAGCTTTCAGCTCTAAATCGAAACCAAGGGCTATTAATTGAATAGGACATTTAAACTGAATCTTGCTTTCTAGTTGAAATCTGTCGAGCATTGTCTTCTTCGCATGGCATAAAAAATGTACTTTGATACCTGCAAAGATAAACGTGTATTATTTGCATGAAGAACATCAGACAGCGGCAGATGAAAAATATTATGAATAAATTTTAATCTTAGATCTGCATACATTGGACATATAGATATCAAATGGTGTTCGTCTTCAAATACATTTTTACAGAACGGACACATTTTGTCTTGATCGTCATTACTGTATCTGTGACGATTGCTATTTAATGGTAGGACATTTAATCTAGCTTGTGACAAGGCAACTTTAAAGCAATACACATCAATGTTACAAATATAAGATTCCTTTTCAAACACAGTTTTAAATGACCTGTAAATGGAGTATCTTTCATGTTCACAGATAACACTTTGCCATTCCTGAATAAACAAATCTATCATTCTCTGCTTAAAAATATGCATAAATTGTCCTATATCTCCCACACCCTGTTGTAACCATACGATACTAAAACCACACTCGCATAATAGCATTCTTATGTTAGCAGCCCAGCATCTTTTTGCATTGCTATCAAGCCTTAGCTGCATTTCGTATGCCTGGCGAGGTAACCTGTGGTGGTCCATTTGAAGTATTTTGAACCAGTACCGTAACGCATAAATACTCGAATTAACATACAGAGGATATCTAGCTAGTTCACCATACACCATTTTGCTTGGAGTTTTGATAGGGAGCCCAAAAAAACGCTTACATGCCATTAAATGAATTTTTTCTAAACAATCCAGGCGACTTAATCCCCAAACTTCAGAAGAATATAGTAAAATAGGCTGTACTTTTATATCAAACACTTTAAAGAATATTTTATGGGTAATATCCTTGTTTTTCAAAAAAGCCTTTATCAGACTAACTAAAGCTTTCTTACCTTTCATAATTTGATTTTCAATACCCACTTTGATACTAAGCTTTGTTGAAAAAAAGAATCCCAAATAGCAATACTTATTTACTACTTCTAATTTAGAATTTTCGAAAAACCAGTTTTCATCTCTACCCAGAAATCCACCTTTTCTGAAAACCATGATTTTTGTTTTATCTTTGTTTACTTTTAATTTCATGTTGGAACAACATGCCATAAGAATATCTAACTGATTTTGAAGACCAACGGGAGTAGATGATAATAATACAACATCGTCTGCAAATAGCAAGATGAACAATTCCATAATACCTGGTATTAGCTGAATGCCATGTTTACCTTTCTTTGACATATCAACTGCAAGCTGGTTAATAAACATCTGAAATAGAGTTGGACTCAATACACATCCTTGGCGCACGCGTAATGGGCATTCAAAAAGTTCTGTGTATTCAAAATTAGATCTAACACATGATACCAAAGCCTTATACATTGCTTGCAACGAACAGAAGAATCTCCCTTTAACACCCTGATTTTTAATACACTGTAACAATTTATCGTGTCTTACCGAATCGAAAGCTTTTTTAAAATCAACAAAAGCAACATACAATTTCTTACCTCTCTGGGACAAGCACTTCTGCACAACAGAGTATAAACAAAAAATGTGGTCAATAGTAGAGTGATGTTTACGGAAACCTGCTTGATTTTCAGATATTAAATTGTTTTCTTCCAACCAAGAGTAAAGCCTTTTGTTTAATATTGTGGTGTAACATTTTGAGATTGTACTTAATAAAGAGACACCTCTGTAATTGTCTACATTATCAGTGTCCCCTTTTTTGTGAATTGGGATGACAATGGCTTTTTCCCATTCCTTTGGATATACTCCTTTGGTAAACACTTCATTAAACAATTTGTGTAAGAAAGGTATAGTAGTTTTACTACCTGACTTAAGCATTTCAGCAAGCACACCATCCATTCCACTTGCTTTGCCACTCTTTAAATTACTTACTGCATTTGCTACTTCCTCTACGGTTATCTCCGCATTCAGTGCATGTTGATCATCCTCCGAGAGATCACTGCGGTCTTGACATTCCTTACTGCAGTCATTTGCATCTGTAGAAAATACACTTTTGAAATGATCATACCATTCATTGAGAGATATATTGCTTTTGTACTTTGCTCTTTTTTTCCCACACCCCATTTCAGTTAGCTGCTTCCAGAAATTACTAGAATCTTTCATATTTGTGATAAGCATTTCAACCCTTTTCCTTCTAAAACTTCTTTTTTTTAACTTAAGTAAGCACTTGTATTCTTTTCTTGCATTTATGTATTCTACTCTATCTTCCTCAGTTCTGAATTTTCTGAAATTCCTCAAAAGTTTTCTACTTTTTTGTTTGGCTTTCTGACATTCATCGTCAAACCATTCACAAATGTGTTTTTGTACATCAGGAAAAACTTTTCGAGAGAGAGAGAGAGAGAGAGAGAGAGAGAGAGAGAGAGAGAGAGAGAGGAGAGAGGAGAGAGAGAGAGAGAGAGAGAGAGAGAGAGAGAGAGAGGAGAGACGCAGACAGACAGACAAACAGACAGACAGACATGCAGACATACAAAAATACAGACGGACATACACACATACAGACATGCAGACAGACAGATAGACAAACAGACATACAGACATTAGACAGACATACAGACATGCAGACAAACAGACATCAGACAGACGTACAGACATACAGACATCAGACAGACATACAAACATGCAGACAGACATACAGACATACAGACATACATGCAGACTTACAGACATACAGGCATACATACAGACTTACAGACATACAGACATGCAGACAGACATGCAGACATGCAGACAGACATACAGACAGACAGACATGCAGACATACAGATATACAGACATGCAGACAGACATACAGACATGCAGACATGCAGACACACAGACGGAAATACAGACATACAGACATGTATACAGACTTACAGACATGCAGACATTCAGACATGCAGGCAGACATGTAGACATACAGACATACACACATACAGACATTCAGACAGATATACAGACATACAAACATACAAACATGCAGACAGACACACAGACATACAGACATACAGTCATACAGACATGCAGACAGAAGTACAGACATGCAGACATACAGACATGCAGATATGCAGACATACAGACATACATACATACATACATACATACATACATACATACATACATACATACATACATACATACATACATACATACATACATACATACATACATACATACATACATACAGACATACGTACATATAAACATGCAGACAGTCATACAAACATACAGACATGCAGATCTACAGGCATACAGACATACATACAAACAGACATTCAAACATTCAGACATCAGAATTCAGAGCCAATGACAAAAACAGAGACCAAGATACAAAAGCAACACCAACCTGCCTTTGAAGAGATCAGTGAGAACAACAAAAAAGTAATGCTTACCTCTACATTCTTTGCAGGAGGGATATGCCACGATAGTTAGCACTCTTTGCAGCATGTCAGTACTTTGGCGGGAATAGGCCTACTGTCTTTTCCAGGAGAAAGAGAGTGGAAGGGAGAGAAGGGAGAGACGAAGATACACTAGCAATACCAGCCTACCTTCGAAGAGATCAGTGAGAACAAAAAAATAATGCTTATTTCCACTCTCTTGTTCTCCTCAAGCAATGCAAACAACCGTCTCAGTTTCAAATTAGCGATATTTACCAAGGACATACTTGCCTTATTCTTCTTTCTGGTTTTCTTTTTCCAAAAGCGAACAGAATTCTAAATGTGTTTTGCAAATCTAATATTTCCACATTATTTCCCCTGCAGTGGAAGAGGAAAAAGACATCGTTATGATAATACTGCAGCGTGATTATGATTCAAGCTTTTGCCGGTAAATGTCAATCTATTGGTTAATAATAATGATGATGACAATGATGATATCTGTAGTAGGCAATTTGAGAGAGCAAGAAGTGTTCTTCAAGGCTATAGATTAGGTTCCAAACTATGAAAGTATCACTTCTTTGTTGTTTCTGTGTCTCTGTCTGTCTGTCTGTCTGTCTGTGTATTGTATATCTATGTGTCTGTATATATATATATATATATATATATATATATATATATATATATATATATATATATATATATATATATATATATATATATATATATATATATATCTATCCCTGTTTTATCTTCAACGGCATCCTGTGCTTTCCTCGTTATTGTTGTTAATGTTGTCCATCTTTTTCGGTGTTTTTCTTGTATCTCTTGTTCCTTTTCCCTATGAGACATAATTGTTTCTTCTTACTGCAGGTTTTTTTTTTTCTTTAGGATCATACACACACACACTTAAACACACGCACACACGCACACACACGCGCACACACACACACACACACACACACAACACACACACACACACACACACACACACACAAATACACATACACCCATATCTTCGAATTAAAAATAAAATTAAAATAACAAAAATAAAACACACACACACACATAAATACACACACACACATAAATAACACACACACACACAACACTACACACACACACACACACACACACACACACACACACACACACACACACACACACACACACACACACACACACACACACACACACACACACACACACACACACACACACACACACACACACACACACACACACACACACACGTAACTTCAGAGGACTGAATATACGCCAACAGTGAACGGGTTCAGTAGTCACAAAAGAAAACCAACAAACCGACAAACAAAGAGAACACAGCAACAGAAGCAGCCCGATTAATGACAAAGAAACGACGCAGGCCAAACGATGATGACGCCATGGGACATGATAACGTCAGCTTTTACTGACGCAGGAACGCGTGATCTTTGATATATCAGTACTTCAGAGACACAACTTGGCTCCTGAGAGACTTGTGTTGTGGCCTGTGTGTGTGTGTGTGTGTGTGTGTGTGTGTGTGTGTGTGTGTGTGTGTGTGTGTGTGTGTGTGTGTGTGTGTGTGTGTGTGTGTGTGTGTGTGTAGTGTGTGTGTAGTGTGTGTTTGTGTGTGTGTGTGTGTGTGTGTGTGTGTGTGTGTATGTGAATGATAATGTGTGTGTGTGTACATGTGTGTGTATTGTATGTGTGGATATGTGTGTGTTTGTGAAGTGTGTTTGTGTGTGTATGTGTGTTTGCATGTATGTGTAAATGTTTGCCAGTATGTGTGTAAGTATGTGTGTAAATAGTGTGTGTATGTGTATGTGTGTGTGCGTGCTCGCGCGTGTGTGTGTATGTGTTTGTGTGTGTATGTATGTGTTGTGTGTGTGTATATGTGTGTCGTGTGTGCGTGTGTAGATGTGTGTGTGAGTGTGTGTGGATGTGTGTGTGTGTGCGTGTGTGGATGTGTGTGTGAGGGGGGGCGGGTGCTTGTGTGTGTGTGTGTGTGTGTGTGTGTGTGTGTGTGTGTGTGTGTGTGTGTGTGTGTGTGTGTGTGTGTGTGTGTGTGTGTTTAGCGAGCATAAAGAAAGGAAGGAGTATGCCACTTGGCATGGCAAGACTCTCTCAGCAGAATAATCTGACTACTGTGTTACTGCTCTCAACAGAATAATCTGACTACTGTGTTACTGCTATCTCTCAGCAGAATAATCTGACTCCTGTGTTACTGCTATCTCTCAACAGAATAATCTGACTACTGTGTTACTGCTATCTCTCAACAGAATAATCTGACTCCTGTGTTACTGCTATCTCTCAGCAGAATAATCTGACTCCTGTGTTACTGCTATCTCTCAACAGAATAATCTGACTCCTGTGTTACTGCTATCTCTCAACAGAATAATCTGACTACTGTGTTACTGCTATCTCTCAGCAGAATAATCTGACTCCTGTGTTACTGCTATCTCTCAACAGAATAATCTGACTACTGTGTTACTGCTATCTCTCAGCAGAATAATCTGACTCCTGTGTTACTGCTATCTCTCAACAGAATAATCTGACTCCTGTGTTACTGCTATCTCTCAACAGAATAATCTGACGACTGTGTTACTGCTCTCTGCAGAATAATCTGACTCCTGTGTTACTGCTATCTCTCAACAGAATAATCTGACACTGTGTTACTGCTGTCTCTCAGCAGAATAATCTGAATACTGTGTTACTGCTATCTCTCAGCAGAATAATCTGACTACTGTGTTACTGCTATCTCTCAGCAGAATAATCTGACTCCTGTGTTACTGCTATCTCTGAGCAGAATAATCTGACTACTGTGTTACTGCTATCTCTCAGCAGAATAATCTGACTCCTGTGTTACTGCTATCTCTCAGCAGAATAATCTGACTACTGTGTTACTGCTATCTCTCAGCAGAATAATCTGACTACTGTGTTACTGCTATCTCTCAACAGAATATTCTGACTACTGTGTTACTGCTATCTCTCAACAGAATAATCTGACTACTGTGTTACTGCTCTCTGCAGAATAATCTGACTACTGTGTTACTGCTATCTCTCAACAGAATAATCTGACTACTGTGTTACTGCTATCTCTTAGCAGAATAATCTGACTACTGTGTTACTGCTATCTCTTAACAGAATAATCTGACTACTGTGTTACTGCTATCTCTCAGTAGAATAATCTGACTACTGTGTTACTGCTATCTCTCAACAGAATAATCTGACTACTGTGTTACTGCTATCTCTCAACAGAATAATCTGACTACTGTGTTACTGCTATCTCTCAGCAGAATAATCTGACTCCTGTGTTACTGCTATCTCTGAGCAGAATAATCTGACTACTGTGTTACTGCTATCTCTCTGCAGAATAATCTGACTACTGTGTTACTGCTATCTCTCAACAGAATAATCTGACTACTGTGTTACTGCTATCTCTCAACAGAATAATCTGACGACTGTGTTACTGCTCTCTGCAGAATAATCTGACTACTGTGTTACTGCTATCTCTCAACAGAATAATCTGACTACTGTGTTACTGCTATCTCTCAGCAGAATAATCTGACTACTGTGTTACTGCTATCTCTCAACAGAATAATCTGACTACTGTGTTTTACTGCTCTCAGCAGAATAATCTGACTACTGTGTTACTGCTATCTCTCAACAGAATAATCTGACTACTGTGTTACTGCTGTCTCTCAGCAGAATAATCTGACTACTGTGTTACTGCTATCTCTCAACAGAATAATCTGACTACTGTGTTACTGCTCTCAGCAGAATAATCTGACTACTGTGTTACTGCTATCTCTCAGCAGAATAATCTGACTACTGCGTTACTACAATCTCTCAGCAGAATAATCTGACTACTGTGTTACTGCTATCTCTCAACAGAATAATCTGACTACTGTGTTACTGCTCTCAGCAGAATAATCTGACTACTGTGTTACTGCTATCTCTCAACAGAATAATCTGACTACTGTGTTACTGCTGTCTCTCAGCAGAATAATCTGACTACTGTGTTACTGCTATCTCTCAACAGAATAATCTGACTACTGTGTTACTGCTCTCAGCAGAATAATCTGACTACTGTGTTACTGCTCTCAGCAGAATAATCTGACTACTGCGTTACTACAATCTCTCAGCAGAATAATCTGACTACTGTGTTACTGCTATCTCTCAACAGAATAATCTGACTCCTGTGTTACTGCTATCTCTCAGCAGAATAATCTGACTACTGTGTTACTGCTCTCAGCAGAATAATCTGACTACTGTGTTACTGCTCTCAGCAGAATAATCTGACTACTGTGTTACTGCTGCTATCTCTCTAGGCATCTGATCTGGCAGGAAGGCAGTCTGTGGTGATTTTTCCCCGAGCCGATGAATTACTCTAGAGAAGCAGCACCACACAAGCCCATCACCATTCCTTCAACAGCCAGCATCCTTCCTATGCAATTCATCTTGTGCGGTGGTTTGTGTGTCTGCATTTTGCAGCCCTGATCCTTGCCTAATTTCCCCAGGATTACTAAATAAATAGCGAAAGAAATGAGCAGTCTCTGTCTCTGTCTCTGTCTCTGTCTCTCTCTCTGTCTCTGTCTCTCGCTCTCGCTTTCTCGCTCTCTGTCTGTCTGTCTGTCTGTCTGTCTGTCTGTCTGTCTGTCTGTCTGTCTGTCTGTCTGTCTCCTCTCTCTCTCTCTCTCTCTCTCTCTCTCTCTCTCTCTCTCTCTCTCCTCTCTCTCTCTCTCTCTTTCACGCCTGCGCGCGCGCATGCACACACACACACACACACACACACACACACACACACACACACACACACACACACACACACACACACACACACACACACACACACAGGGAAAAGAAGAGAAAGAGCGTGGAGAGAGAGAGTCGGTGGGAGAGACAGAGTCGAGGCGCAAAGATAAAGTGTCAGAGAGAAGTGAGAGAGAAGGTGGAGGGGAGTGAGAGAGAGAGAGTGAGGGAGATACAGGCAGACAGACAGACATGCAAACAGACAGGCAGACAGGCAGGCATGTAGAGAGGAAAGAGACAGAGAGAGAGCAAAAGACGGAGCATGCTCTGGCCTTGCAAAATTCATGTTGGACATGTTGATAGCATACCTATAACCAGCCATCTACAGTATTGTACTTGTTGTCATGGTTTCCATCCACCAGCCTCCTCCCCCCGCTCCTTCCCCCCCCTCCCACACACACTCACACATATACACATCACCCCTCTGACAGCATTCAGAACGATTCCTTCAAGTTCATTGTCTGGTCTTAAAAATACCCCAACATATTGATTATGTCAAAGAAATTGACGTTATGCTCATTTTCGTTGTTTTTTTAAAAAATCGTCTTCGTCATTGATATTTTCAAGTGCATTTGACCTGTTCTGTTTGTTCTCTTTTACTCGTTACTATCATCATCATCGTCGTCGTCGTCAAAGAATGTCTTGATGTCATGCTCATCTGCACACCCATCAACTGTCATACTAGCTGTGTCTGTCAGGGATGGAGTCATCAGTTTTGCTGATGTCCTCTGCAAATTTCTCTTTGGTATTAATGTGATCGAGGACGGATAGCTCAGTGGTCAGAGACCTCACTTTCCCCCAGCCAAGGTTATGCAGCATCGAGCGTGGTTACCAAGTGGAGACCGTTTGCGCGCTTGACTTCAGTACAGCCCCCCAGTTCACCCAGCTGTAAATGGGTTCCTGACCTCTTTAGGGTTAGGGAAGGTAAAGTAGCAAGAAAGAGGAGATGGGCGCCGCCCTCAATATGCTGGCCCCTAGAGAAGCTGAGGTCTCTGATGCCTCGCTCCCCTTCGACCACATAGGTTATGAACACCTTTACCACCCCTTTTACTTCATCACTGAGGAGGAGGAGGAGGAGGAGGAGGAGGAGGAGGAGGAGGAGGAGGAGGAGGAGGAGGAGGAGGAGGAGGAGGAGGAGGAGGAGGAGGAGGAGGAGGAGGAGGAGGATGTGGTTCTTTTGTTCCCCATTTTTATATCATTTTTTTCTGGTAGGGGGGAGGGGGCTTTGTTCCTCAGCTAAAACTCCGAGGTTCACCAATGGTGACAATTTTACCTATGCGACTGTTTTTCGGGCCCACAATGAACCTATCCGCATTCCGCCTCCGGGAGTTTGTTTCAGTGCAGGGGGGCGGAGGGAGAGAGGAAGTTGATTCCTACCCTTCCTCTTCACTTCTGTTAATCTCTGTCCGCACCCTTTCCCTTTCTCTTATTTTTTTTGCGTCCTTTTTCTTGACCTTCTCTCTTCTCGTGTCATGTTTTCCTTTCTCCTTCTGTCTCTCCTAGGTTTCTTTCTCACTCACCCCCCTCTGCCCCCCACCTACCCCACCCCCCCACCACCCCCACCCCCCACCCCCCACCATCGTTTTTTATATTTTTCTTGGTATTTGTTCTTCTTTCATTTTTGCTGGCATTATCGACACTGTGATTTGTGACTTAAAATCGTTTGGGTTTTTTGTTTTTAATTCATTTTATCGGCCATGCCTGAGAATCAGTCACGCGACAAAGCGGGCACGGGTGTGTCTGACGTCCCAGTTTGTTGCGTTAATGAAATTGTCAGATAAAAAGACGCAGTGACGTCCTGGTTTGTGAGAAATATTATAGTTCACTTTTACTTTGGCCAGTGGGGGAGGGAGGGCTGAGAGGGGTCGGGGGATGGGGGGTGGAGGGGGCGGGATGGTTGGTTGGTTGGTTGATTGGTTGGTTGGTTGGTTGGTTGGTTGGATGGATGGTTGGTTGGTTGGTTGATTGGTTGGTTGGTTGGTTAACTGGTTGCTTGCTTGCTTGCTTGCTTGTTCGACTGCTTGGTTGCTTGGTTGGTTAGTTGGCTGGTTAGTTGGTTGGTTGGTTGGTTGACTGGTTGGTTGGTTAATTGCTTGGGTGGTTAATTGCTTGGTTGGCTGGTTGACTAATGGCTGATTGGTAGGTTGGTTGGTTTGATTGGATGTTTGATTGATTCATTGACACATGGATGGGTTGGTTGGCTCGTTGGCTGGTCGGTTGGTTGGTAAGTTTGCGGGTTGGTTTGCTTAATGGCTTGTGATGGATGGATAGAAAAATGGCCTTAATCGTGGATGGCTGGATCTGAGCTAGTCCTTGCTGTTGTTGTTGGTTGTGATGTTGATATTGTGTTTTTCTTTGTTTTTTGACGTTTTACAAGCAGTAGACGTGGACATCTTAAAGTATTCAGTTTAGTCAGTTCATTGTCCTGGCCATATTAAAAACCAGCCAGAACATTTGCAGCAGATCCAAAGATGGGATTTGATTGTTTCACCGTGGCATGTTTATTTCATTTTATGGAATAAGTACCCATATGCTTTTTATTACATCCAGTCCCGTGTGTATGCAGTTTTGTACATTTTATCATCTGTTCCCACCGGCACACATTGGTCTACTAGTCCCAAAAAACGAAACAGGTTTTAACATGTGTGCAATATGTTCTGCGTGCGTTCGTACACGGGAGCTCGGTTTATAGTCTCATGCGAAGGACTTTTGGGGCGGGTGGAGTCGGCACTGATGTTAACTCCATGGGAAAAGATCCCCAGAATGAGGTTCGAACCTGGGTCAGCAGATCACGAGCGCAGTGCGCAATACTCTAGCCAGCCAGAAAATCCAGTCCCGTGCAGCTGACTTCTGCAGACAGGAAGACTAGAAAAAATAATGGGTGGCACTACACTTGTGGCCACTTGCTCCTTCCGAGCAGAGCAACCTGAATTTCAGGCACAGAAATCTGACCTAAAAAGTAAAGGTGTCCCATAACCTATGTAGTCGTAGGAGAGCGAGGCATCAGAGACATCAGCTTCTCTTGGGGCCGACATAATTGAGGGCAGTCTGCAATTGTTTTTGTTTTCCTGGCAGAGTGGCTTTTTTCTGCAGAATTTTGCCAGGGACAACCCCCTTGTTGCCGTGGGGGTTTTTACGTGCGCTAAATAATGATGTTTAACACACGGACGTCGGTTTATCGTCTAATCCGAAAGAGTAGCGCACAGACCACCACTCATGGTCTAATGGATGGGGGAAAAGTGTTGGGCCCAAACGGTTTTCAAACCACCGCACACTCCGACCCAGATTTTCGCTTTCTAGGCAGGCGCGTTACCTCTAGACCACCTCTGTCGAGAAGATAGAACTTCCGATGACCTTTCTTTTCCCCTGAGGGAAAAACCCCATGGAGGAACATAACAGGTGGTGTGTAGTAGAAACAGATGCAGTTTAGGGGGGGGGGGGGGTAATTGATTTTAGATATGTGATTTGTTTTGTTGAATCAGAGAGATGTGTCTGTCATTTTGAACCCCAAAGTTCTGGTTTTTCCTTAACATTTCTTGTTCCTGTTTGTTTGCCTGTCTGCCTATCTGTCTGTCTGTCTGTCTGTCTGTCTGTCTGTCTGGGTATGTCCCCTGTCTCTCTTTCATGTATGTATGTTTTATTGTCTTCTATCTCTTCTCTCTCTCTCTCTCTGTCTGTCTGCTCTCTGTGTCTCTCTGTGTCTCTCTGTCTCTCTGTCTCTCTGTCTTGTCTCTGTCTCTGTCTCTCTCTCCACTCTCTTTCTCTCTCTGCTCTCTGTCTCTGTCTCTCTGTCTCTCTGTCTCTCCGTCTCTCTGTCTCTGTCTCTCTCTGTCTGTCTTCTGTCTGTCTCGTCTGTCTGTCTGTCTGTCTGTCTGTCTGTCTGTCTGTCTTCTCTCTCTCTCTCTCTCTCTCTCTCTCTCTCTCTCTCTCTCTCTCTCTCTCTCTCCTCTCTCTCTCTCTTCTCTCTCTCTCTCTCTCTTTCTCTCTCTCTCTCTCTTTGATTTTTTTATCATTTGTTTTCTATGTACCTTTCTCTTTCTGGGCATTGTCTTCTGTTTGTGCTTGTCAAGTTGATGTGTTGTCCGATTCTCTTTTTAATCTTTCGTTATTTTTGTCTGAATGTATTCACGTTTTCGTGTCTTTGTTTCAGTCTATTTTTTATTTGTTCTTTAATCTTTGCTTTCTCATGGTAGATTTTTCTCGATTTCAAACATACTTGGGGCCTCTGAAGTTGGAGTATGTCTGCCTATAATTATAGTGATAAAGTACTTCAAACTCATACATACAGGTACACGTCTCATCTAATGTGTACTGTCTCACAGTGATTCCCAGGTAAAAAGAGACAGACAGACGGGCAGACAGAATGCGTATTCTTGGTGACCCTAAGGGGTTTAAGCTTGGGCACACGCAATCAACAGCAACTACAAAAACAGACGGAGACGGGATAGCTCAGTCAGCGGTCAGAGCGCTCGCTTTCCCCATGCCAAGGTTAAGCAGCATCAAGCGTGGTTACCAGTCGGATGGGTGACCGTTTGCGCGCCTTGGCTTCAGTACAGTCCCCCCAGTTCACCCAGCTGTAAATGGGTACCTGCCCTCTTTAGGTCAGGGAAGGTAAAGCAGCAAGGGAGAGGAGATGGATGTCGCCCTCAATTATGCTGGCCCCTAGAGAACCTGAGATCTCTGACACCTTGCTCCCCTACAACCACATAGGTTAAGGTACATCTTTACCTTTTACCTTTACAAAAACAAAGGCTGCAACACCAACAACAACAACACAACAATAACAACAAGAACAATAGCAACAAAATCAACAATAGTTATACTAATACACCATTCTGTGACCCATTCTTTGCAACGGTGTATTTCTGTCCCCGTGCTTTTCAACTAACTCCTTTTCTGTGGTCGGCGGGGCTATAAACAACAACAAAAACTAGACTGGCTTTAATTCACCATTCTATTCATGTTGCCATGTTGTCAGATACATTAAGCTTGCATTAGATTACATTAAGCATTAGATTTCTGCAGACCGCTCTATCTCTTTCTGTCACTTTCCTCTTGTACATCCATTTGTCTGTCAGTCTCTCTCTCTATCTGTTCAATCTCTCCTTCAATCCATCATCGCTTCGGTGTCACCCAAACCCCAAGTTTCATTCACCACACTCCGGCAACCAGAATTATACAAGCAACTATTAATGATAAAATCCCCCTTAAGGGACTTACAATCAGACCAAGGCCATAATTATATCTACTACTAATTGGACACCTGGGTGGTGTTCTGTGGTGCCTGCGCATAATCCGTCATCCTTAGGACACCACCTATTGACCCCTATTAAGCGAAGACCATGGTGATGAGATGACCATTCTATCGTAGCAGGGACCCTCCCTGCCTTTCCCTAACCACCCATTGCCATGAGTCTACGAGCTGACCGGATTTTGATACAGAGTGACCGCAAGTGGACACAGAAATGGGACAGGTCACACTGGGATAAGTCAGGGGGGGGGGGGTATCAAAGTCCTCATTAGAGATGGGCTGTGTTTCGTTGCTGCATGACCAGGAAAGGGCGAAAGAGGGTTATGGTTTTGTTGTGATGGTTCTAATTATCCTCGCTTCGGCTTGTTTTCTCCCAAATTTTACATGTACACACAGACACACAAATATATTATATCCGCGGGTACGTATACACACACGTTCGCCCACACGCATACACACATTCACGTGTTCTCGCGCGTGCAAACACACGTAGATGTACGCACTTTAGCACGAACATGTGCACTCAAACACAACGCATTCACACACACATATAAACTCTCTCAGAACAGGTACCCATGTACAGCTGGGTGAACTGGGGGGACTGTACTGAAGCCAAGGCGCACAAACGGTCACCCATCCAACTGGTAACCACGCTCGACGCTGCTTAACTTGACTTGGGGAAAGCAAGGGCTCTGACCACTGAGCTATCCCGCCCCACTTCCATTAACTAATGAAAACAGGGATGAACAGAGAAAACCACAGGCCAAAATAAAGGAAAAAAAGTCAGAAAAGAAAGCGAAAGTGCCAAGAAAGAAAGAGACACCACAGACTTAAAAAGAGAAGAAAGAAAGAAAGAAAGAAAGAAAGAAAGAAAGAAAGAAAGACAGAAAGACAGAAAGACAGACAGACAGACAGACAGACAGACAGACAGACAGACAGACAGACAGACAGAAAGACAGAAAGACAGAAAGACTGAAAGAAAAAGAGTAAAGAGGAAAAAGCAATAAAGAGAATAAAAGAAAATAAGCAAGAAAACTGACAAACAGAAAAAAACAAAATGAAAAAAAAACGGCAAAGTGATTAGAAAGAAAGAGACACCACGGACTTAAAAAAGAAAAACAGAAAGAAAGAAAGAAAGAAAGAAAGAAAGAAAGAAAGAAAGAAAGAAAGAAAGAAAGAAAGAAAGAAAAGAAAGAAGAGAGAGAGAAAGAAAGAGAGAAAGAAAGAAAGAAAGAAAGAAAGAAAAAGAAAGAAAGAAAGAAAGAAAGAAAGAAAGAAAGAAAGAAAGAAAGAAAGAAAGAAAGAAAGAAAGAAGGAAAAAGAGGAAAGAGGAAAAACCAAAAAGAGAATAAAAGAAAATAAGCAAGAAAACTGACAAACAAATAAAAAAGAAAATAAATACACGAAATAAGAAACAGGAAAAGAAACGACAAAACGGGTTCATTTCAGTCAAAAGTAAACAAATAATAAATCATAAGAAGAAAGTAAGTAAAGGAAATAGAAAAATGATATTAAGCAATCATCCATCCAACCAACCAAAGCAACATGGAAACAGACATACAAATCAACAAAACCGTACCCGATGAAACTGCTTTACTTGAAGAAACACTTTAAAAAAAAAAAAAAGATAATCTCTCTCTCTCTCTCTCTCTCTCTCTCTCTCTCTCTCTCTCTCTCTCTCTCTCTCTCTCTCTCTCTCTCTCTCTCTCTCTCTCTCTCTCTCTCTCTCTCTCTCTCTCTCTCTCTCTCTCTCTCTCATACACACACACACACAAACACAAACACACACACACACACACACACACACACACACACACACACACCACACACACACACACTCGCGTGCGCGCGCGCCTGCTGCACTGGTCTGGTGCCAGAGTGATGGAAAGAATGCTGCACTGCACTGTACTTGCCTTTCACGGCTGTCTGAAGTCTTGGAGATGTAGAAATGTGAAGCTCCACCACATAATGAGTCGCATTGCACCAGAGGTCCGTTTCCAGTTATTGACATGGTATTAATTTGCAATAAAATGGCTTTACAATACAAAAAAAAAAACAGATTGAAAATCGGACAACTCTAGCAAAATCGATTACAACTTAAAATCATAGACTGCAGAAAATGACAAAATGAAGGATTGACAAGTCTAGCATCCTGATAGGTGGTCATAATGAGGGCTTTGGCATTTTAAAAACAAGTTTAAAGGCAAAAGGCAACAAAATCATGCCTTGACATTTTACTACAAGGTAGCATAATTGCTATAGTTTTATAATCAATCAAAATCTCATAATCGACACTCTAACCCCCACCTCCCTAAAATGGCTCCTAGCAGAAAAGTGGGTGAGGTGCTAAGTGACTCATTTTGTGGTGGAGCGTCACAAGTATGGAAAAATATTTGGATAAAAAAGGAGAGGAAGAAGAGAGAGGCAGCATACGACAGGAAAAGGAATGGGAGAGAGGGCTATAGTATATATATATATATATATATATATATATATATATATATATATGTATATGTGTGTGTGTGTGTGTGTGTGTGTGTGTGTGTGTGTGTGTGTGTGTGTGTGTGTGTGTGTGTGTGTGTGTATTTATATCAAATGAAAGACTGACGGATACACTGGTATGTTTTTAATGGTGTTGAGAAAGCTAGTTACATATATGCATACCTACATTCATATATACATGCAGATATGCGTACATACACATGCACGCACAAATCCATCCATCCATACAAAGAAACATACATCCATACAAAGAAACATACATACATACATACATACATACATACATACATACATACATACATACATACATACATACATACATACATACATACATACATACATACATGCATACATACATACATACATACATACATACATACATACAAACAAACAAAATTAGTACAATGTATGTAAAAGATATTTTGTGTGCGTTAGTGTTCGTACTAGTCTCCTGGGAATGAGTGAAGTCAGTACCAAAACTTTTTTTTTTTTGCTGCCTCGTCTTCTGTGACGTCCCCGTCCTGTTGCCCCCACGCCGTTCATTTCAATCTCCCCGCCACAGCCACACCCAGATTCATTGTGTCTCATTCCCGGGGTCGGGAGTCCACAGGGAGCCCATTAATATTAGGCTGCCGCGGGGCTACCAGCCAGAGGGGCCCTGCACTTCTGCTGGGTAACTTTGGTGGTGTTCAGTGGTGCCTGTTCTGAGCTAACATACGCAGGACACCACCTACTAAGCCCCCTACTAACAATAGTATTAGCTCAGTCGCGGAGCCAGACTGAGTGAGCCACCCACCCGAGGTGGCGACCACCACAACGTCCCTCCAACGACCGCCTCCCCGCGAACCTCCAGCCCCAAAGGCCTTGACACAAACTCACCACTGGCACAGAAGTGTATGGGGAAACTGAATCTGAGGCCACCATGAGACCAGAGCAACGGGGTCCACCGAATCAGAGGCAATTTTTATTATTGCATGATGATAATGGTGATGAGGATGATGTAATGATGCTGCTGTGGAAGTGCATCCGCTTTGAGACTACTTGACAGCGTTGTACTCTACGCTTACTGTCATAATATATCCCGGCGTCAACCGGGCCCGAGAGATACAGACACCTGCAGTGTTGGTCAGGTAATTTGAGCAACACTCTCAAATTCGCATCCGTAAAGTGGATGAAGCTCGACTGTGTGGTCCCAGTCTCCCCACTGAGCCCACAGCACACTCACTCTGGGTAGGAGCCGTCCGGAGCCCGAAAAATCCCTATGACTCTTAAGGGATTCGAACCCGGGACCTTCCAGTCCGGAATCCAAGGAGCTAACCACTGCGCCATGGCGGCTGGTATCAGTACCAATACTAACTCTGCCCTCAAACTTCACTCTGTTTTTCTTTGTCCTCACTCCTCAGCTACAGCTCCCAGGTTCACCACTAGTTAGATCTGTGCACGTACAGCCATTTCTGCCCAGCATGAAGGTACCCATATTCCAACTTCGGGGAGGATGTCCGAACGCAACACCACCGTGTATACATTGTTTTTTTTTAAAGTACTTTTTTGTCATCTGTTCTTACTAGCACACAATGGCCTACTCTTTAAGAAAAGCAGAACGAGCTTTAACGTGTGTGCAAGATGTTTACTGTCCCTACGCGCATGGGTCTTCGGTGTAAGGTCACATCCGATAGACTTTCAGGGGAGAATGGGTCAGTGAAGATGTTAGCTTCAGGGGCAGTGTTTCCTTAAACGGGTGTCTCGGTAGTAACTGGGACCTGGACTCGATCCCGGGTACTCAAATCATGAGCATAACACTCTAACCGCCAGGCAACCCTGACACCCAGAGTTTTTTTTGTTTTTCTTTTGAATGGACATGTAAGAGGGGATTCGAACCCGCGCTCAGTTATGTCTACATCACATGCTCGACGGAATAACCACTACCCGACACTGCCCCAAATCATAAACCACCACTTTTACACAGAAAAAATTCATTTCTGTCTGAATTATCCCCCCTCTCTCTCTCTCTTTTGTTATCATTACTACAATGCCTGACAGAGTGTAAGTAGTGTCTTTTTACCTCTCATCTAAAATAACTGCATAAACACACTCTAGAAAAATAAAACAAAATGAATACCCCATCCCCCTCCAAAAACTCCCATTAACAGAAAGCTTTTCTTTCAATCAGAAGTAAGGGAAGTTCCAATATCTTTTACAGTAATGGAGCAAATTCAAACTGCACACTAAACAGTGGGAAGCAGCTATTTTCATTTGCTGCACAACTTGCGTCCAAATTGACAAGTAAATGAAATGGCTCTCTACATACAAAATACATTGCTGGCACTGAAGAAGAAGAATGCAAACAAGAAGAATGCAAACAAGAAGAACGCAAACAAGAAGAAGAAGAAGAAGAAGATGATGATGATGATGATGATGATGGTGAAGCATATATGAGCATATATGATCAAATCACACACATCTTGTTTAAAATCTCAAATTGATTTAATCATGGGAAATAATGCTCATTAGAAACAACAAAAAAGCACCAACAAAATGTTTACTGAGGATTTTTTTTATTAAAAAATAAATGATGTTGACCGTATTTCTACGTATTTGAACAAGCAGCATCACTTCCAAATTTTTTTTTACAAGATTTAGTAACGACAGACAATTCAGAAAAAAAAATCACTACAAAACGAGTACCCCAACCTTACAACGATGTTTTTTTTCAGAACTTTTTGTTTTTGTTTTATTTCAGTCGCGATGGAAATACGTCTGTCGGTACGTCATTAATTATGTATAACTATGCAAATTAAACAGAAAATAGTTGATTTGTCAAGAAATCTAGTTTGGGGTTTTGCTATCATTCAAAATATTTTGGAGACCTACAAAAGATTCACCCTACAATAGATAGCGGGTCAATTGACTTTGTTAGACCTACGTAATAGAACCACCACGATGTATTGATATCAACTGTGTCTGGTGAAACTTTCATTGTAGTGTATTGTATTGTATTGTAATGTATTGTATTGTATTGTAGTGTAGTGTAGTGTAGTGTAGTGTAGTGTAGTGTAGTGTAGTGTAGTGTAGTGTAGTGTAGTGTAGTGTAGTGTAGTGTAGTGTAGTGTAGCGCAGCGCAGCGCAGCGCAGCGCAGCGCAGTGCAGTGTAGTGTAGTGTAGTGTAGTGTAGTGTAGTGTAGTGTAGTGTAGTGTAGTGTAGTGTAGTGTAGTGTAGTGTAGTGTAGTGTATCGTATTGCATCGTATTCTATTCTATTCTATTCTATTCTATTCTATTCTATTCTATTCTATTCTATTCTATTCTATTCTATTCTATTGTATTGTATTGTATTGTATTGTATTGTATTGTATTGTATCGTATTGCATGATAGTGTGGTGTAGTGTAGCGTCGAACACGACGGTCAAACTTTAACAACAATAATTTAGAGACCTACAAAAGATTCTCCTTACAAAAGATAGCAGCCAGTCAACTTTGTCTAACGGGGAATGGAATAACCTGGTGGTCAGTGATGGGCTCGTGATCTACTGACCCGGGTTCGAATCTCGTTCAAGAGTATTTTTCCTCTGAAGTTAACATCAGTGCCGACTCCACTCCCCCAAAAAGTCCTTCGGATGAGACTTTAAACCGAGTTCCCGTGTGTGAACGCACGCTGAACATCTTCCACATACGTTAAAACCCGTTCCGCTTTTCGTAAGAGTAGGCCATTGTGTGCCTGTGGGAACGGATGACAAAAATTGCAAAACGGTATACACACGGGGACTGGATGTAACAAAAAAAGCACATGAGTGCTTATTCTACTATTCTCGAAATAAAGAGAATGAATAAATGAATGAATAAAATAAATAGATAGATACATATAAATAAATAAATTAAATAGATAAATAAATAAATACATAAATAAATAAACAACCTTCTCACTAAAACCACAACAATGCCTCTATATACTCACCGTTTCTTTTTTTTCTTTTTTTTTTTAATATATATCAAACTACCCTTCGTGAATCTCTCATCCGAGACTAATGGTAACTATTGCTACCACCAACAACTGCTGGTAGTACACTCAGGTCAAATCTACCGATTGTCATTAACCAACTAAAAGTGCAAACGTACCAGTACTTTACGCCAGTGGTCACACTGTTATAAAAGAATACGATGTTTCATGTTTATGCAAAAAGAAAGGGGGGGGACAGGGGATGTGTGTGGGGGGAGGGGGGCAGGAGAGAGGGGGGGCGACAGAGTTCAGTATGGGAGGAATCTGTCAGGAGAATAATGATGGGCACAGCTGGGTTCTCCATCACATCAAAGAGAGAACTTGCCAACAGTCGTCTGCATACAGATGTGACAGGGGCACACTGGGCTGGCCGGGAGTGAGTGATTTACTGTGGGAGAGAGAGAGAGGGAGGGGGAGAGGGGGGAGAGAAGGGGAGAGAGAGAGGGAGGGGGAGAGGGGGAGAGAAGGGGAGAGAGAGAGGGAGGGGGAGAGAGAGAGGGGGACAGAGAGACAGACAGACAGAGAGAAACAGAGAGAGACAGAGACAGAAAGAAAGACAGAGAGAAAGAGAGACAAAGAGAGACAGAGAGAGACAGAAAGACAGAGAGACAGACAGGGACAGAGAGACGGACAGAGAGAGGCAGAGAGAGAGACAGAGAGACAGAAAGAGAGACAGAGACAGAGAGACAGAGAGAGAGAAAGAGACAGACATACAGATGAATAGATAGATAGATAGATAGATAGACAGGGAGACAGACAGAGAGACAGAGAGACCGATTGGGAGCGAGAGGGAGGGAGGGAGGTAGGCTAAAAAACAAGGCATGTCATGTCATGTCAAGCGACATGTCCTCAGTTTTGTCTTCCGCTTGGTTGTGCACTGAGATGCGTTTCGTTGTGGTTAGGTTGGGTTGGGTTGGGTTGGGTTGGGTTGGGTTGGGTTGGGTTGGGTTGGGTTGTGGTTGGGTTGGGTTGTGGTTGGGTTGGGTTGTGGTTGGGTTGTGGTTAGGTTGGGTTGTGGTTGGGTTGGGTTGTGTTGTGGTTGGGTTGTGGTTGGGTTGGGTTGTGGTTAGGGATGGGATGGGTTGGGTTGGGTTGGGTTGGGTTGGGTTGGGTTGGGTTGGGTTGTGGTTGGGTTGGGTTGTGGTTGGGTTGGGTTGTGGTTGGGTTGGGTTGTGGTTAGGGATGGGATGGGTTGGGTTGGGTTGGGTTGGGTTGGGTTGGGTTGGGTTGTGGTTGGGTTGTTGTGGTTGGGTTGGGTTGTGGTTAGGGATGGGATGGGTTGGGTTGGGGTTGATGTTGGGTTGGATGGGTTGCGTTACGCTGAGTTTAGTTGAGCTGAGTTGAGTTTTGCTGGGTTGGGTTCGGTTGGAGTTGGTTGGGTTGGGGTTGTTTGGGCTTGGGCTGGGCTTGGATTGTGGTTGGGCTGGTTTTGGGTTGATTTTAGGTTGGCTTTGAGTTGGGTTGGGTTGGGTTGCTTTTGGATTGGGTTGGGTTAGTTTTGGGTTGGGTTGGATTGTTAAGTCAAGTCAAGTCAAATCAAAAACACTTTCATCTTCCCGTGAAGGGTTATTACAGTACTGCCAGGCATATTCATATAAATGATCATTTCGAAAGATACAAGAAAGCTACATTTCATATTGGTAAGAAGACTTCAAAATCACAAACACACTCGCACGCACCCACGCAGGCACACACGCACATGCGCACGCACACATTCACACACACACACGCACACACAAACACACACACGCCACACACACACAAACACACACAAACACACACAAACACACAAACACACAACACACACAAACACACACAACACACACAAACACACACACACACACACACACACACACACACACACACACACAACACACACACACACACACACACACACACACACACACACACACACACACACACACACACACACACACACACACACACCAATACAGGAATACAACGTTATTAAGACCACTGACTGGAAAAGACATATAAACTTATTTGCACATGCACGCGTACGCACTCACACTCGCGCGCACGCACTCACACACGTTGGTGCTGGTTTTGAGTTGGGTTGGGTTGGGTGGTTTGGGGTTGGTTTTGGGTTGGGTTCTTCTTGAAGTCACCCAGAATAAGCACATTATCTGACTCAGCACACAAGGGAATGACTGTGAGGCCTTATTTACACACTGTATGTTTGATTGTTTTCAGTGCTGACTCCACTCCCCCCAAAAATCCTTCGGATGAGACTACAAACTGAGGCCCCGTGTGTGAACGCATGCAGAACATCTTGCGCACACGTTAAATCCTGTTCTGCTCTTTGTAAGAGTAGGCCATTGTGTGCCGGTGGGAAAAGATGACAATACTTATAAAACTGCAAACACACCGGGACTATACGTAAAAACGCACATGAGTGCTTATTCCATTATCCTCGGTATAAAAGAATAAATAAATCAATAAAATAAATAAATGAAAACACCTTCATCATATAGGCAGCTATACTCCGACCAGAGGAACTTAGCTCTCTTCTAGTGTACAGCACGAGCTGTCGTGGTACAAACCTGTCCTATACGAAGGCATTCTCAACCTTTTTTTAATGAATGCAGTTTATTATGCAATAAACTTTTCCATGAGGAAACGCCTTTAACAAAGAAAATCAAAGCATAACAACATCGCAAAGCGGAACCTTGCACTTTTTGCAGCACTTTGCACTTTTGCAGCACTTTGCACTTTTGCAGCACTTTGCAGTTTTGCAAGATTCAAGATTTTTCCAAGTGCAGCACTTTGCACTTTTGCAGCACTTTGCACTGGACTTGCATCAATAACTGGCTGCAGAGTGTTTGGGCCCTGGGCCAAGTGCGAGGTACTTCCTCACGCGCACCAAGCGTGTGTACCTACCTACATGGAGCGTATTGATCGAACCTCTCTGGAGATTTCCTAATTTGATCAAATATGCCAGACAGCGATAGCAGTTCAAAGTCAAAGGGCACTGGCCCCTGGTCCGCAGATATTGTCAGGTCAACGGACAGGCTGTCATCCGCAACTATGAGACTGACATCCCTTGTCATTTCTGTCTATCAGGGTGGCCTCCCATGGAGGAGGTGCCATGTTTCTTCAGCGCCTTGGTAACTCTCCTGTCACGAAAATTAGATTCTGCAGCGTAGAAGTAACGGATCTCTCTCAGAAGACAGGAAGCTGTAAATTGAGTTATATTTGATCTAAATTCCTTCTAGAATCCTCTCTACCCCTTCCCTCTTCTCCCTCCCTCTTCTCTTCAGTCGTCTGGACTTTTTTTTTCTCTGAATGCTTGACTCCCGTAGAAGTGGATAAAGGAGGATTGCTGTGTCCAGCATCACACTTTTAGTGGACACTGATGTTCCCCACATCGCCTTTCAGTTAAGTAGATAGACTGCGTATCTCGATAAACAATCTGAAATCTTATTCAGAGAATGGATACGTGGACAGAAACTGGGAAAACTCTGTATTTTTCAAGTGCCTATTTGTGAAAAAGCAAGTGGCATTGAACAGAAGAAAATCTGTAGCAACCTGACATTTAAATAAGGTATCAGAATTATTTTTCAGGCCTTTCCTAGTGTAGTGTAGTGTAGTGTAGTGTAGTGTAGTGTAGTGTAGTGTAGTGTAGTGTAGTGTAGTGTAGTGTAGTGTAGTGTAGTGTAGTGTAGTGTAGTGTAGTGTAGTGTAGTGTAGTGTAGTGTCGTGTCGTGTAGTGTCGTGTCGTGTCGTGTCGTGTGGTGTGGTGTGGTGTGGTGTGGTGTGGTGTGGTGTGGTGTGGTGTGGTGTGTGTAGTGTAGTGTAGTGTAGTGTAGTGTAGTGTGCTGTACTGTAGTGTAGTGTAGTGTGCTGTAGTGTAGTTGTTAGTGTAGTGTAGTGTAGTGTAGTGTAGTGTAGTGTAGTGTATGTTGTAGTGTAGTCGTGTGCGTAGTGTAGTGTAGTGTAGTGTAGTTAGTGTAGTGTAGTGTAGTGTAGTGTAGTGTAGTGTAGTGTAGTGTAGTGTAGTGTAGTGTAGTGTAGTGTGCTGTGCTGTAGTGTAGTGTAGTGTAGTGTAGTGTAGTGTAGTGTAGTGTAGTGTAGTGTGCTGTAGTGTAGTGTGCTGTAGTGTAGTGTAGTGTAGTGTAGTGTAGTGTAGTGTAGTGTAGTGTAGTGTAGTGTAGTGTAGTGTAGTGTAGTGTAGTGTAGTTAGTGTAGTGTAGTGTAGTGTGCTGTACTGTAGTGTGTTGTATTAACAACGCTTTGATTTTCACGAGCACATTTGTATTTCGTTTACTTTTGGTAGACATGCAAACATTTTTCTTCTGCTCTCAACATGTCACCCTGACTCAAATAAATTGTAAATTTTCAGAAAATATCCATTTCTATTGGCAGAAATACGAGACATTGTAATCATACTGTGTAAGAAAATTAATGTCTGGCGTCTCTTTGCTTTACTTTGGCAAAAACTTGGGCAACGGCTTACAAGAAATACCAAAGACTGTAACATTTTTTTGGAAAAACAGTTTTGGTGATAATAACCCCATGTTTTCCATTACTTTTCCTTTCATGTGTTATTCCTATTGCTGAGTAAAATAAAATGATAAAATGCTGTATAGCTTATAATCGTGCTACACCTTTTCACCATTGTATTTTAACTTTTTTTTCTTTTAGACATACAAACATCCATACCAACAACAACAATCAGAAATAGAATATAGCTTCAATGAAAACACAGATAAGCACTCAAAAACAACAGTTTGTGTTATCTTTCTATAAAGTTAATGATTTTTTTTTTAAAGATACGGGACCTACCTGCGCTTTCTCTCAAAAAGATCTACATTTGTAGCCTACGTCTTTTAGAGTGTCAGATTTATTTCTAAAGAGATCAACACTGTGAAGAATGCAGGATGCTTCCATTGTACTTGTTCTTCCTCAAATGCTCAGACAGCAACTCTTTTTAATAGTAATAATAAAATGGAGGCTTAAATAGCGCGAATTCCCCCAAAAACATGGGCCCACCGCGCTGTACAATCAAATCAATTTAAATAGGTTACATATGAACGTGAAAATTTTAACTAGCACAAAAAATAAGGAAAAATACATGCACATACAATACACAGCATATTACATGGCCAGAGAATAAAAGTAAAATAAAAGCAATATCATCAAAAGATGTGCAGTGCAGAACGATGCATACACACACACACACACGCACGCGCGTGCGCGCAAACACACACAAACACACACACACACACACACACACACACACACAAATACACACACAGAACACAACACACGCACGCACACACACACACACACACACACACACACACACACACACACACACACACACACACACACACACACACACACACACAAAACACACAACACGGAATAACAAATAAAACGGCACATTCACGGATTTACCCTACATGTACTCACATTAACAAAAAAGTAAGGAAGTAAAAGAGAAATTAAGAATCTTATCATATCCCAAAACAGCAATAGACCAGCACTAGAGTCAGAGATGAGTCAATAAAATGGAAAATCAATTTTGATCAGTGGTCAGGGACAAGAATCGGATAAAAAGGTGTGTTTTGAGCAGCCTTTTAAAGGAGGAAGTAGAGTCAGTGTGTCTTTTTGTCTGTCATATGAGCAGAAATGCGTTTTGTGCTTCGGTTAACCACCTTGACAAGTCAGTCCTGGTGCATCCAATAACAGCGTGGGAGAGAAGTGCTAACTTTTAAGTCTTTCTGGGAAAAAAGCCAGGAGAATGGACCAAGAAGGCAGAGAAAAGACAGCAAAGTGACAGGAAGAAAATGAATAAGGCAGAAACAAGGATAGGAGTAGAAAAATTGTCCCGCTCTTCGTTAGAGTAGGCCATTGTGTGGCGGTGGGAACAGATGAAAAGATTTACAAAACTGCATACACACGGGGACTGGATGTAAAAAGCACATAAGCGCTTATTCAACTATCCTCAATATAAAAGAATAAATAAATAATGATAATAAATAAATAAAAGTGTGAATTTCTAGCACAGGAGTTACAGACGGTGGGGCTGCTATTGATGCTGACAGGCCCCCCGACATTCCCACGGGAGGTTCCGTTATACTTCCGCTTCCAAACAGCTGACAGACACTGCATTGCTGCACCCGCGCTGACTAGTGAGCCTGTATACTGACTGACCAGTCAGCCTACATACACACTGACTCACCAGTGAACCTACATGTTACAATAAGCGGTTCGGAGCTTACATGCATACTGACCAGTGAGCCTGTATGCTGACTGACCAGTCAGCCTACATACACACTGACTCACCAGTGAACCTACATGTTATAGTAAGCGGTTTGGAGCTTACATGAATACTGACCAGTGAGCCTACATACATACTGACCAGTAAATTTACATGCATACTGACCAGTGAGCCTGCATACATACTCACCAGCAAATCTACATACATACTCACCAGTAAATCTACATACATACTCACCAGTAAATCTACATATATAGGAATCGGGTCGGAGCTTACATGCATATTGACTTACCATGAACTACAGCAGCCACTAATTCGCTTAATTAAACAGACCAGCTGCTGTTTTGTTTTATTATGTACGTGGCTGAATACT
>CM060328.1:59290946-59293446 GCA_030674155.1 Stramonita haemastoma
TGTCTGCAGAAATGCTGTATTGTTGAATATTATCTATTGGAGATTTTTCTTTTTTGAGCTGGGCTCTGTTTGATATTGTGTTTTAACTCTGTATATAAATACACATACACATATATACACCCACGCACGTGCACACACGCAAGCACAAACACACAAGAGCACATACCTACACATACCCAAACCCATACACTCATGCATTCACGTGCACGGATGCACGTGCACATCACACATGGCACGCGCTCGCACACACAGAGACATTTGCTAAAATAGCTCTTTAGTAGATAGACATTAAGACAAAGGCACACACACACACACACACACACACACACACACACACACACACACACACACACACACACACACACACACACACACACACACACACACACACACACCTACACACCTACACACACAGAGAGACCATTTCAAAACACTTCCATCATGTTTTGTCCCGCACTTAATAGACCTCTCTTATCTTTCACCAAGGTCACCCACCCACCACACACCCACACAATACTTTCTTCCCAGTTTCTACATGAAAACAAAACCCCAGGCTCAACTAACCATCCTCATACCTAATCCCATATGGCACACACCACCACTTCATCTGCCATTCCTTTTTTTATTATTATTATTATTATTATTCTTTTATACCAAGGATAATGGAATAAGCACTCATGTGCTTTTTTACATCCAGTCCCCGTGTATGCAATTTTGTCAATTTTGTCATTATTCTATTCCCACCGGCACACGATGGCCTACTCTTACGAAAAGCGGAACAGGATTTAACGTGTGCGCAAGATGTTCTGTGTGCGTTCGCACACAGGGCCTCGGTTTATAGCCTCACCCGAAGGACTTTTTGGGGAGAGTGGAGTCACTCAGCACTGATGTTAACTGCAGGAACTCTTAGTGAAGTAGCACCAGTTCCGTAACAGCAGCTGACCATCATTACAAGCCAGTACCACAGACAGCCTCCAGAGTTGGTCTTCAATTTTACGTCTGTGTTCACATAAAAGTGATATTAGACACAAAGAATAAACAAAATGGGCATGGACCAATCTCAGAGTGTGCACATTTATGTGTAGAAGCGTGTATGAAAGCATGCACGATCAAAGGATGTATTTGGACCAGTGTGTGTGGTGCGTGCGGTGTGTGTGTGTGTGTGTATGTTTATTTATTTTTTTTTTGTTTATTCTTTTATATCGAGGATAATGGGATAAGCACCCTTGTCTTTTTTTTTACATCCAGTCCCCGTGTGTATGCAGTTTTATAAATGTGTGTGTGTGTGGGGGGGGGTGGCTGTGAGTGTGTGAGCCTCCAGAGTGCAGAGAGAGATCTATGTGCAGGTGTATGGAACGAGCCCCTCACCGTGCTGGCTGCCAGCGCTCATTGTCAATGACCTAACATCACAGTGTGTGTCCTCAAGGCTGCTGGTGCTGATAGGATCAACGCTGAAATATCGGCTGAAAGGTATTTGATTTTGTTTATACCACTTTATGTCACAGCAGATTTCTCTGCGTGAAATTTGGGCTGCTCTTCCCGGGGAGAGCGTGTCGCCACAAGTGCAGCACCTACCCATTATATATTTTGTCTTTTTCCTGTCAGCAACTGTACTTGTTTCCCTATCAGAGTAGCTTTTTCCTATATAATTTTGCCAGGGACACCCCTCTTGATGCCGTGGGTTCTTTTACGTACGTTAAATAATGATGTGTAACAACACACGGGACCTTGGTTTATCGTCTCATCCGAAAGGTAAATGGTAAAGGTAAGGGTGTCCCATAACTTACGTGGTCGTAGGGGAGTGAGGCGTCAGAGACCTCAGCTTCTCTAGGGGCCAGCATATTGAGGGGGGCGCCCATCTCCTCTCCCTCGTTGCTTTACCTTCCCTGACCCTAAAGAGGGCAAGTACCCATTTACAGTTGGGTGAACTTGGGAACTGTACTGAAGCTAAACTGTCATCCATCCCCTTGGTAACCTCGCTTGAACCTGCTTAACCGTAGTTGGGGGGAAGCGAGTGCAATATTGCAGCTTATTTCTCTAAATGTATCCATATCATTATTGGATTTTTTTCTCCTTTTTTTTTCGCCCCCTAGCCAGAGCTGCAAGGTTTACCAATGGTCAGCTTTTTTTGTAAGTGACCGTTTTCTTGTCCACCATCAAGATTGTCACAATCCAATTTCAGGGAAGTGTTCGTGGTAAAAGTATTAGTGTGAAAAAGGGAGGTACTTTTCATGCATAAATTCTGAATGGTTAGAGAACCACTGTTGTCAGTCTGAAGGAACAGGAACCAGTTCTAGGACAGTGGCTGACCCTCAGCACATAATCACCACCAGACCTACAGCCACCACAGTGCAGAGATCTGCACGTATGTGGAGCCGGCCACTCAGTACAGTTTTTGTTAGTGCTCCAAGTCAATGACCAGCTGAGTTAAGTGCATGTATCTTCGCTAAAAACTGCTGATGCTGAGAGAGCCAGCCACTTCAGTCTCTGGCTGTAAAAT
>CM060328.1:59310946-59315946 GCA_030674155.1 Stramonita haemastoma
AAGTCAAGTCAATTCGATTCAATTCAAGTCAAGTCAAGTCAAACACACTTTAATCCCTTGAACAATACATCGGTGGGTTCACATCTTTGCTGGATTACACACTTTGTTTCCATTGGATAGGATTGTATTGCATTGCATTGCCTAGGATTGTATTCGTTTGTTTTTGGATAGTATCGCACTGAACTGGATTGAATAGGATTGTGTTGAATGGTATTGGATAGAATTGTATTGAATTGTATTGGATAGGATTGTGTTGAATGGTATTGGATAGAATTGTATTGAATTGTATTGGATAGGATTGTGTTGAGTTGTATTGGACAGGATTGTGTTGAATGGTATTGGATAGGATTGTTTTTAATTGTATTGGATAGAATTGTATTGAATTGTACTGGATAGGATTGTATTGAATTGTATTGGATAGGATTGTATTGAATTGTATTGGATATGACTGTATATTGGATGATTGACTTGTATTGGATAGGATTCAATTGGTTATTGCATATGGCTGTATTATATTGAATTGTATTGGATATAATTGTATTGAATTGTATTGGATGGAATTGTATAGGATATAATTGTATTGATATGTATTGAACTGTATTGGATAGAATTGTATTGAATGCTATTGGATAGAATTGTATTGAATTGTATTAGAGTTGTCTTGAATTGTACTGGATAGGATTGTATTGAATTGTATTGGATAAAATTGTTTTGAATTGTATTGGATAGGATTTATTGATTTGTATTTGATAGGATTACATTGATGTGTATTGGGCGGGATTGTAATCAGTTGCATTGGGTAGGATTGAATTGGATAGGATTGTACTGAGTTGTATGAGAAAGGATTGTGTTGAATAGTCTTGGATAAGATGATATTGAATTGCATTGGATAGGATTTATTTTGGATAAGGTTGTATTGTGTTGAACTGTAATGGATAAGAGTGTACTAACTTGTAATTGATAGGATTGTATCGAGTTGTATTGGGTAGGATTTAATTGCATAGGGTTGAATTGAATTGTATTTGATAGGATTCTATAAAAATTGTATCGGATGGTATTTTATTGTTTCAGATTTTATTATATGTTATTTTTCCTCGTCAATGCAGGTTTATCTTCATAAAAATCCGGCTGCTCTCCCCGGGGAATAGTCGACACAATAAGAGCAGTGCTACCCCATAGCAGTTTCTTTTTTTGTTTGTTTTGTTTGTTTTGCCTGGGAATTTGTTTCCCTATCAGAGTGGCATTGGCAGTCTAGAGGTAACGCGCCTGCCTAGTAAGCGAAAAGTCTGGGTCGGAGTGTGCGGTGGTTCGAATCCCGTTTGGGCCCAAAACTTTTTCCCCATCCATTAGACCATGAGTTGTGGTCTGGGTGCTAGTCTCTCAGATGAGGCGGTAAACCGATTCCCCGTGTGTTACACATCATTATTTAGCGCATGTAAAAGAACTCACGGCAACAAAAGGTTGTCCCTGGTAAAATTCTGTAGAAAAAGCCACTCTGATAGGGAACAAATACAGTTGCAGACAGGAAAAAAGAAGGAAAAGTAATGGGTGGCTCTGCACTTGTGGTGACGCGCTCTCCCTGGGCAGAGCAGCCCGAATTTCACCCTGAGAAATCTGCCGTGACATAAAGGGGTATAAAATAAAAAATAAAATTTGACACAGAATCTTGTCAAAAACAGCTTTTTTTGTTATTGTGGGTTCTTTTACCAGCGCAAAATGTGTGATGCATATAAGACCCCGGTTAATCAACTCATTCCAAAGGCTTGCAACTGGTCCACTGTTAAAAGTCTGATGGTTGGAAGAAAATATTGGGTTCAAACGTGTTTCATGTCTTTTCCATTTGACAAACGCAAAAGCACACACATTTTTTATACAGTACAGACCAACAATTTGTTGACTTTGCAGTCAGAAGTGCCATCAGTTTATTTCCAAAGCAATTATAAGCAGGCACAAACACTGGTTGCAAAAAACAAAAAAACAAAAAAACAAACACGAAAGAAACCACATGAATACGTATTATATCATGCTCGAAAAAAAAAAAAAAAACATTTTACCTTGCGTTCCCTTAAACACTCGATGATGATGATGATGATGATGATGATGATGATGATGATGATGATGATGATGATGATGATGATAATGATGATGATGATGATGATGATGATGATGATGATGATGATGATGATAACAATGATGATGATGCTATAATGATAATGAGCAGTAGTATAGTAGTAGTAGTAGTAGTAGTAGTAGTAGTAGTAGTAGTAGTAGTAGTAGTAGTAGTAGTAGTAGTAGTAGTAGTAGTAGTAGTAGCAGTAATAGTAGCAGTAATAGTAGTAGTAGTAGTAGTAGTAGTAGTAGTAGTAGTAGTAGTAGTAGTAGTAGTAGTAGTAGTAGTAGTAGTAGTAGTAGTAGTAGTAATAGTAATAGTAGTACTAGATGTAGTAGTAGTAGTAGTAGCAGCAGCAGCAGCAGCAGCAGCAGCAGCAGCAGCAGCAGCAGCAGCAGCAGCAGTAGTAGTAGTAGTAGTAGTAGTAGTAGTAGTAGTAGTAGTAGTAGTAGTAGTAGTAGTAGTAGTAGTAGTAGTAGCTGTTGTTGTTGTTGTTGTTGTTGTTGTTGTTGTTGTTGTTGTTGTTGTTGTTGTTATATAATAAAAACGACAATAATAATAATTTTCATCATTATCATTGTTAAAAGCAGAAGAAGAACAAAAAAGTCTCTGGCTTTCTGATCAGAACGGAACACGCAGAACAGACCCAAAGCCGCCTGTATCAGTGAGCTAACTCAGCGCTGAGGCAGCAAGCCTCCTGATTCTCCTAGATGGCTGCTTGGTTCATGCACCGCAAGACAGCATCTGAAAACATAACAACAAAACACCATAAAAAACAGAAACGAAAAAACATGTTATCATATATCATGGTACGTACAGGACCTTATCTGGGCATGATATGATAGGGAAACAAATACATTTGCATGCAGGAAAAAGAGAAAAAAATGGGCAGGCGGTGCACTTGTGGCGACGCGCTCTCCCCAGGTAGAACAGCCCGAATTACACGCAGAGAAATCTTCTGTGACATAAAGTGGTACAAAATACAAAAATTAAGTTTTTTTACGGATTTACTGACTGTTGATTCACATTTAGGGAATAATTTAATCTAGGAGGGTTGTTTTTTTTTCTGCATTGGTGCTTGTTAGGGGAAGGGATAGCTCAGTGGTCAGAGCGCTCGCTTTCCCCAAGTCAAATTAAGCAGCATCGAGCGTGGTTACCAATGGGATGGGTAACCATTTGCGCGCCTTGGCTTCAGTACAGTCCCCCAGTTCACCCAGCTGTAAATGGGCACCTGTCCCCTTTAGGGTCAGGGAAGGTAAAGCAGGGAGGGAGAAGAGATGGGCGCCGCCCTCAACATGCTGGCCCCTAGAGAAGCTGAGGTCTCTGATGCCTCGCCCTCCTACGACCACATAGGTTATGGGACACCTTTACTTATACCTTCGCAGTGCTTGTAAGACTTATTCTACTTTTAGACTAAACGAAGAGGATTTACAGTTTACCAGTGTTTATTCATCTATATTTCTTTTGAAAAAAAAGCATGGTTTAGTGATTGTTTTATGCATAGAGAAAAAGAGTGTGGTTATTCATACTAAGAGTTTATGATCACAATGTATTAAGAAAGAATGCAAAGACTTAAACTTTGTTAATTTTGATTTTTTGTTTTTAACTGTTTTCGGGAAATATGCAAGCAATTTGTTTTTAATCAATGTTTATTTTTCTGTGTTCATTCCATATAGATATGTGCCTGTTTGCTCTTGATAAAGGTTTGATATTCGATATTATCATGTTTGAGAAGTATTCATATGACTTATACTTACACACTGTGTATTATGTCCTGTATATGAAAGATGCATACGATTTTTTTTTTCTTTTATTCACTTAATGGTTATTATCCTATAATCCAATTTTCACGAAAGATGAATACTATCCATACTTACTAAGCGTGTATTCTTCATCATTCACAAAGTATACCGAAGATTTGCAATGCGGTTTTAGCTGATATTTATTACCCAATATTCTGGAAATATACAAACTATCTATACATAATGTCTACTATACAACATATGGAAAGTTTTACTAAGATTTTAAATAAGCAATCTCTCTCTCTCTCTCTCTCTCTCTCTCTCTCTCTCTCTCTCTCTCTCTCTCTCTCTCTCTCTCTCTCTCTCTCTCTCTCTCTCTCTCTCTCTCTCTCTCTCTCTCTCTCTCTCTCTCCTCTCTATATATATATATATATATATATATATATATATATTATATATACAACAACAACAGAGAAACAAAAATAATCCAATCAATCAACCAACCAAACAAACAAGCGGTACATGTGACCATGCCACGTCCAAACGCTGATTTCATATTCAAGGAAGTGCACATCTTTCAATCACACAACACATTATGACTGTACTGCTTTGTATGGAACTGAATATACTCCAAGACAAAAGAAAAGAAAGGTTAATTCTGTTACTTTTTAGCGACTTAGAAAGACACGTATTTCATGGTGCAGCGCGCTTCTATTATTGTCTTCGAACAATCCTTTATAACCACTCCTCTCTTAGCTCCGAATGCAGCTACCTTAATGGTGGGCAAAAACGGAGGCAGATACAAAATTATCATGATTGTGAACCTAGGGTTTCTATTTGATGATTGCATGGGGGGATAAATCCACGATGTGTCAAACTTTTATTGAGGAAAAAGTAGTGGAGGAAAAACAAGTGCAGGTACCAACTTCTCAATCATTTTGAAAATGACTTATGAAAGATTCAATTTAAAAAAAAATGAAATGAAAATAAATTCTAAGGAATAATGTCTTTCAGTGGCAGCATTGTAGGCATTTTTGAGTAAGGACCATGCCTTTGGCCTGACCTGACTCGAGTTTCGGCGCCTGTGTCAAACTTTATATTATTCTCAATCCTTGCAGTATGATCGTCAAGTGTATGTTTAGTGCTTT